>CM018698.1:43250214-43606365 GCA_009363875.1 Mikania micrantha | reverse complement strand
GGTTCAAGGAGCACAAGACTGCCAAAGAATTGTGGGATGTTTTGGTTGAGTGCTTTAAAGGAAACGAGGATATGTGTGAGAGCAGAAAGACATGTTGAGACAACAGTTCAACATATTCAATCACATCAAAGGTGAAACTCTGGAGGCTCAACTTAACCAATTCACCCACTTGATGACCGAGCTTACTAGTGCAGGGATTGAGATAACCAAGGGTGAGGTCAATAAAAAGCTGCTGAACTCTCTTTCATACAAATGGAATTCCAATTTTACCACCATCAAGAGGGCCAATGATATGTACAAGACTACCTTGAGCGAGCTGATATCCATCATCAACTCTTATGATATGGATGATAAACAGAGAGCATTGAATCATGCCAGCTCCATTGGTATTACTCCAGCTTCAGAGAATGCAACGCTTCTCTCATCCATTATCAACCAAGCATCAGGATCCCAGTGAGTTCCGTATGAGACCGCATTTCTCTCCTCTGGGAAAGCTCACTCAGCGCCCAAAGTCAATCCAGAGGGTTAAGAGAACCTGCTACTGTTCAAAGGGTTCATGAACAGTTGCAATCCTTTTATTGCAGGTGAGTTGGCACCGGCCAATCTGACACAGGATAATCTGGAGCAAATTAATCCTGCTAATGTGGAGGAAATGGATTTTGCATGGCAGATGGCCATGTAGGTCTTTCGAGTGAAGAAGTTCATCAAGAAATACAGGAAGAGTAGTTTTGGGAACAATCCGGGGAAGAAGCACGAGTTTGATAAGTCGAAGCTTAGGTGCTACAATTGTGACCAGCTGGGTCACTTTGCTCGGGAATGTAAGCAGCCAAAGAATGCAAAGGAAGCTGAGAAGAAAACAGATGATTCCTCTGGAGTTGGAACATCTAAAGCTTTAGTGACTCAGGAGTCAAACGCGTATGACTGGAGTGATCAAGTGCAAGAGTTGGAGATGAATTTAAGCCATGCATTCATGGCTGAGGTGGATGAAAAGTGAAATGAGGTAACTGAAAATCTTTGCTCCACCTCTTGCATTTAATAGGTTTTTAAGTACAGATCTCATAATGAGGCGTTGATCAAATAGCTCAACAAATTAAAATACTTTTAACTCTGAATTTCTTAAAAACGAAGAAATTTTCAAAAAAAACTTGCTGCCGAAAGGCGAGACATTTCGAAGTTAAAGGAACTTTTGAGTGACAAGGAATCTAACTATCAGGACGTAAAGCATCGGATAGCAGATACTACCTTAGAGTTAGATCAAGTTAAAATTGAGTTGTCAAAATCTAAAATTAGAGTTGTAAAATATGAATACTCAAGTAATTTGGTTGCTAAGATGATCTATGTTGAGATCAGGGGAAGGGACCCAACGGGGCTTGGTTATAGTGAGGTGAAACTTGCTTTTAACCACAATTATTCCATCATGCCCAAAATCAACAAGTCTGTTGATGATCTACTTTTGAAGTCAGACCGAAGGTATGAGTTCACTACTAGTTTTAACAAACCAGTTTCACTCGCAGTAGATTCTATTTTGTCTGATTTAAATCGTTCTGGATTATTATGAGGTTTGAGCAAAGATTTAAGTGTTTCTGGTCAAAACAGGAGGAAGAAGAAAGATCTGCTGGGAGGAGCATACATTGTTCAGTCTCATCTAGCAAATCACATTTTTCTGTTCCAAAAGTTGATTTTTTTTAAAGTTTGAAACAATAAATTTAAGCCGAATGAAATGATTTAAAATTTTAGGACTAATTTTGTTAAAACCGGTGATGATATTAAAAAAATGTGTCTTAAAATCAGATGCTTCTCCTTGACAGAAAAGGTAAACAAGGCTCCTTCCACAATTACACAAGAGAAGGGTTCAAAGTTAAATCCTAAATGTGAACCTTATGTTCCAACTGGGTCAATGGAACAAGTCTCCATAAGTTCATCTCCTGGTCAAAGTGATTGTGATGTAAAGCCATTTTACCCACAAGAATTTTACCAAAAGGTATGTTGCTATGCATGTGGGAGACCAGACTATATAGCCAGATACTGTCTGCACTGACCCACTGAATTCTTCTATTGGAAGAATCAGAAGATCACACCTAAGGCCAAACCAGTTTGTAAACCATTGAGGTTTATCAATCCTCCAAGCCTAAAGAGAAACCTCAGAAAAGGACTCAGAATCATCACACTGCTAGAAGCAAAAAGGGGTCTAAATCAAATCAAAATGCTTTTAATAAACAAAAGAAAGCAAAGGTTTTTCAATCTGAAATTAAAACACAATGGAAGGGTAAACCACAAAGAAAACTACAAGTAAAACCAAATGACCCTGGCAGTGTGAACACGCAAATCAAAGTGAGCGAGCCGACCAATGTGAACATGCTTAAGGACAAAGGCAAAGAAAGTGCCAAATTGCCAAATGTGCCTAAATCTGTGAAGATTTGGGTACCTGTTTCTCATTAAACGCGTGTTTGTTCTGCAGGGACGACCAAACAAGCTGAAAATATATATGGTATGTTCATGGTGTTTGCTCTCGGCACATGACTGGGGATTTTTCTCAGTTGCATGAAGTCACACCGTTTAATGGAGGATATGTCTCATTTTCCAAAGACAAAGGTGGGAAGATTAGCATGAAGGGAACTATTAAAAATGGCACTTTGAGCTTTGAGAATGTTTACAATGTGGAGGAACTCAATCACAACTTGTTGAGTGTCTCTCAGATCTGTGACAAAAGCTTCTCAACTCACTTCACTAACAAGGAATGTTTGATCTTGAAGCCAGGCTTTATAATTCCAAAAAAGTGGATCTTGATGAGGACTCTGAGGATCAACAATGCCTGAGTCATAAATATGAATTGAGATTCATTTACTGAGAACACCTATTTTGTCTCAAAGGCATCGGAGACTTATTGTCTGCTCTGGCATCGCAGATTGGGTCATGCCATCCTAAAGATTTCGATAGATTGGCCAAGGGAGATCAGGTAATTGGACTTCCTTCAAAGGACTTCTCGCCCATTAAGAAGTGCATCGCATGTGCCAAGGGAAAGCAACACAAGAGGCCCACAAGCCGGAGCTGTTTAATTCAATGTCATCAATTCTGCAACTTATTCACATAGATTTGTTCGGACCGGTTAACGTCATGAGCATCGGGAAGAAATCATACTGTCTTGTGATTATAGATGATTATTCCATATTCACTTGAGTTTTCTTTCTTGCTAGGAAGGATGAGACAGCAGAGATCCTGAAGAAATTCATCACCTTGATAGATTATCAGAAGAACTTGAAGGTGAAGGTTATCAACACTGATAATGACACAGAGTTTAGGAATGAAACTCTTATTGATTTTTGCGATGAGAATGGGATTGTTCGACAGTACAGTTCAGGTCGTGTACCTCAGTAGAACGGAGTAGCTGGAGACGGAACACAACGCTTATCAAGGCTGCACGGACCATGTTGTCTGAGTCAAAGCTGCAAATCTTCTTCTGGATAGAAGCTATCAATACAGCTTGCTATGTTCAAAACCGTGCACTACTGAACAAGCGCCATCAGAAGACCCCATATGAGATTTTCTTCAATCAGAAGCCAAAAGTCAGTCACTTCAAATATTTTGGATGTCCTTGCACTCTACTCCACACTAAGCCAAACCACAAGTTTGATGACAAAGCTGATGAATGTTACTTTGTTGGCTATTCTTCTTAGAAAGCTGCCTACTAGGTCTACAACAAGAAGACAAGGCAGATTGTGGAGTCATACTACATCGACTGGCAAGAGTTGAATCACACTGATGCTGGTTCAGGTCCAAACTGGCTATTCCAATATGATTCAACTTTTGAGCCTTTTCATACTACATGTGAGAGTGCAGGTCCCACTAAGCCTGAAGACAGTTTTTATAAGAGTGACGACATGGATTACCGGGTTGACTATGTTCCATGTGATCCTAATCTTCTAAGTGTCGACCCACGAGGCATGTACTAGTGAGCTCAACCAATCAGTGAAGTTATCCCATCAGATCCAGAGACTTCTCATTCGATGCAACCGGCTCAACAGACAAGTCCTACCTCTTCCTCTTCCCACCAGATATTTGAGAATCCACTGTTCTTAGACCACATCCCTGAGGAACATTGTGTGGATAATGAAGCTGAAGCTAGTGAAACAGCTCCCGATGATAACTCTGCTTCCTCCAATGAAGAGCATCTCACTCACATCAGTAATCTGCTTGACAATTTTGTTGTGGAGTAAGTTCCCACTTCAAGTATCAAGAAGAATCATCTTGTGGAGAATTTTATTGGACCGCTTTCAGAAGGAGTTCTTACCCAGAGCAGATCCATTCCGGCTCAGACCACGTTATCTAAAGGAACTATCACACTTAGTCAATCAGGTCCAATTTATTCTTTTTTATATTCTTGCTTTATTTCACAGGTAGAAAAAAGAAAATCAAGATGACTCTGAAAGAATCAAGCTGGGTTGAATCGATGCAAGAAGAATTGATGCAGTTTCAGAAGCTCCAGGTGTGGAATCTGGTTGCATTGCCCAAGTGGAAACCGCCAATACAGATGGGTGTTCAGGAACAAGGGGGATGAATATGATGTTATCATCAGAAATAAGGCAAGGTTGGTAGTCCGGGGCTTCTCCAACAAGAGGGTATTGACTACAAGGATGTCTTTGCACCTGTTGCAAGACTTGAGGCAATCCGCATCTTCTTGGCCTATGCATGCTACATAAACTTCATGGTTTATTAGATGGATGTGAAGATGGATTTATTGTATAGAAATGTCAAGGAAGAGATATATGTAACTTCAAATTATTTGCTTACTCTAACAGTGATTTTAGTGGTTGCAATTTAGACTTGAAGCCAACCACAGGTGGAAGTCTGGGAGATCACCTTGCATCATGGCAGTGCAAGAAGCAAACAACCGTGTCTACCTCCACTGTAGAAGCTGAGTATGTCACTGCTTCCAGTTGTTGCTCTCAGGTCGTCTGGATGCAACAACAGCTTCTCGATTATGGTTTGAATTTTTTTGACTCTCCTATTTACTAGTGATAATGAAGCAGCTCTTCAGATCGTCAAGAATCCGGTACAACACTTCAAAACTAAACTCCTTGACATCCGGATTCACTTTATCCGAGACTGTTTCGAACGTAAACTTATCCATCTTGAAAAGGTCCACACAGATGACAATCTTGCGAATCATCTCACTAAACTGTTCGATACAGCTCGCTCCACCACTTGCTTGCTTCACTCAAACTAATAAGTTTTGATTTAAACAATGTTTGTAAATACATTAAAATTTGTGTTTTGTTTTTAGTTTAATTTTTACATCACAAATTTAGGTGGAGAAAATTTACTAAAAGAACAAAAAGATTTTTGGTTCTTAAGTCGGTCTATAAGTTTACGGGGATTGGAAATTAAGAAAAATACAAAAAGATTTTATTTGGACAGTCAGGTCAAGTGGTTCAAAGGGAAGTGAAATGATTTCTGGCACTCAAAAATTCACTACCATAGCATAATTTCTTAGGAATAACAGTTTAGATAAGTATAAATCACTAAAGAATAAAAGCATGTTTTCCAACAAGGAGATTAGACATGATCATTCAAAAATATTAATATAAAAATAAGTGAGAAGTCTTGTAAAATCATATTATTCGTACAAATGCAATAACTATTTGACTTCTTTTAGAAAACTTTAAGTCAAAGCAAGATTGTGTTTTGATAAACTTTAAATCGTCTTGAGAAAACTCAGGTTTATTCTATGTTTTGTGGAAACAAAGAGCAGAAAATACTTACTAAAGCATACTTTGTTTTGCGTAAGCAAAGACCTGGATTTGTGACGTTAAGACCAATGTGTCTGCAGATCAGTAAAGTTAAAGATGCCAATGTGCACAAAGATGATAGAACCATTCTTGTTCTTGATTATAATCTGATGGATTTGTTCTTTCTTTTCTCACCTTGAAACTCTGTCAAAACGTTTTAAGTTCGTTGAAACACAATCAAGTTTCCATGGTATTTTTCCAATTCCAAGTATTTTAAGACCAAAATGAAATTCAAAATTGGAAAACCGTTTTTTGGTCAAAAATACTCAAAATTGGAAAACCGTTTTTGTATATGATGGTCTTTTTCGAATTCCGAGTATTTTGAGACGAAAATGAAATTCAATTGAGAAAATTTGAATAAGTTATGAAGGAAAGATAGTTCACGAAAGTTCTGAATTCGTGAACTTCACAATTTTGTGAACTTGTCTTCGAGAACCCTTGTTCGTGAACCTGTCTTCGAGAACCGTTGTTCGTGAACTCAACTTCGTGAACCAATTGAACTTCGTGACCCTTAAATTTTCGTGAACTCACTATCCTTTGTGAACTTATAAAATTTCGTGAATGTGTAATATTTCGTGTACTCCAATTATTTCGAGAACTTGAACTTTTTCGAGAACTCAAAATTTGACTTTTGACTTTTGCATTTGACTTTTATTTAATTTGACTTTTGACTAACTTAGTCCGTTTCTTTTGTAGATGGCTGTTGAACTAAGATTTTTCCTAGACCATGACATGACTGCATATCTCGGAGTTCCTCCCGAGGAACACATGATGTTCAAGACAATGGTAGATGGTCTGATTCTCTCGCTAATAAACTTCTCAATAATGGAGTGTCCCCTGGTTATTTCTAGCTTCAATCACGACTTCTGGAATTCCTTCATCGAAGACACCGACACCAACACAGACGTGTGTTTGATCAGAAAGGTCCAAGGGCAACCCGTTGTTATTACTGAGCAGATTATCAGAGAGTTTCTGTCGTTTGGTGATATGGACTCGGATCCAGTGGAACTTGAGCAAGATCTTATTCATAGCACCCTACTCAGGATGGGCTATAGGGACTTTACCCTCTGATCGAGAAGAAGCTCATGCATCTGTACTAGAGATATTTAGCGCACGTGGTGACTCAGTGTCTATCCGGACATAAGGGTGGATACATTGTACTCAATCAGACACACAGTTCATGCACGGTGGCTATAGCTCTGGGAATGGACTTTAACTTTTCATTGATGTTCTTCCGTGACATGTACGACAACATTAAATGGAAAGGAAGGAGAGGTTTCTAGTGTTTCCAAGATTCATTCAGATTATCATCAACCAAAGGCATCAGAACCTCATTCCTACTGTCGGGACATTTCCGTTGAAGAGGATGAATCAAGACACATTCTCCTATATGGTCATGAAAAAGAAAGACAAGAAGATCTTTACTGGAGTTAGACCATTGGAGAAATTCGGGAGATCGTTTGCCGGGCTAGAAGAAGAACTCGAAGATCAAGGCACTCCAGTGGCCTTCGTGGCAGAAGAACATGATCAGGCCCCTGCAGGCTCAACTACACAAGCTACTAAAGTAGTGAAAGCTACTTCTTTTGGGTCTTTTAATGGAAAGATTTTGCTCGTTAAAGCACCAGGGCATGTGACACCACCCCGCACACAGACAAACTCTGATGAGAGAGATGCCGATTACATGCCGTTTCCAGAGTCAACTCCCAAAAAGAGAAAAATAAAGATGGTCTCAAGGAGACCAAGGGATCCTCGTCTCAAGAGACAGAAAGCTACGGGCACATCTTCTCAATCTGCACCACCTCTACCAGGAGCTACTTCAACACCTACCACTCAAACCATTCCTACCACTCAAACCATCCCAGCCACCAAAACTACTACAGCCAACCAAACCACCCAACCTCATAACACGCAATCTTAAATCCAAACCACCATCACCCCAAACCATCAAAACCACCATCATCTCCACCCATACAAACCTCATCAGCTCAATCTTCCATATCCCTTCACTTCTCTCAACCTCCACCACCACCAAAACCAAAGACCGATAAGGGAAAGGCAACACTTCATACCCCATCACCTTATGTGCCAAAATGCTTGCCTATTGACTTAGAGTTTCTTCAAGAAATGGTGTTCATACTGGAGCAAGATTCAGCTACTAAAAGCCTTAACATTGAGAATCTAAAGAGACCAAATGCTGAAGATTGTTGACCACCTAAACAAGCAAAGGAAAGACATTAGCCTCTTGAAGAAAGAGAACGCACAGCCAAAGAAAGAGATCGAAGCACTTAAAGGATTAAGCCTGCTGTTCAAGAAGAGAAGAATGATGATGAAAAGGAAAAGGAAGACGAGGAGGACAAGAAGATAAAGAAAAAGAAGATGATGACAAGGAAGAAAAAAAGAAAGACCATTATGATGATGGTAATGATAATGATGATCAGGGTAAAGTTGGCCCGAGCAAGAGAGATGATGAGCCCACTGATGATTAGTGCAGTGATGATACCGGGACTCCTTCTTCATCAAGCACACCCTCTAGAACTTCAGCTTTTGGTGCTTCAACGATGTTACATTTGGAGCACTTATTGTACGAGACAAGTCAGATGACTACATCATTCTGGACCCTATGGATTTTCTTATTTTTAGGATGGATGACATGACAGTACTTCACAAGAATCCCATACGGACCTATGGCGGTTATGATCAGGAGGCAAAGCCATTTACAAAAGTCGTTGCTTTGGCGATGGCTCATAAGCTATGTGCTGGTGCTGGTCCACATCAAGTCACACTTGCCGTCGATTGATTTCATCAGTCTAGGGGAGTTTGTAGAGCCAAATCTGAAGACGAAGACTGACAAAATCAACACGAGACAAGATGAAGACCAATTTTCGCTATTTTCGTGTACTATGTATTTTGATTACTTGTAGATTTTGTGTACATAGGTTTGAGTACCCCTAGAGTAGTATAAATAGACGCATTGTATATTGTTCAAGGGTTGCGAATCCTGTGGCAGACTCTATTAGACACATTGAAGCTGTTTGTATCAAGTTCATGTTTTTGCAATAGAAATCATATTTTCTATTAAATTTTTATCTTCTAACATGGATTCCGCACATTTTAGAAGCATTTCGTGCTGATTTATCTCATAAAGTTTGGATCTTTACTGAATTGGGGACCTACATGTTTGACTATGTTTGACTGTGTGTGACCAAGTTTGACCATGTTGACTCAACGAACCGTTGGTGACATATTTAGTTTGTTATCATTCGTTTAGTTTTGCTAAGTTTCCTTAATTAGAAAGTGGTACACATAAAATAATCTCTAATCAATTCTACGCATGCTAGTTTCCTTATATGTTCATGTTAACACGTGAGACATCATCATATATCATTAATCATGCTTATAATCCATTTTCATTTAATCTAAGTTACTATATTTAGTAAGTATGCCATATTGTCATGTTTTTACCCAAATAGTCATACAAGTATCTTCCTATCATGTTACAATAACATATTTCATCATTTCTCATCCCTAAACATGCTTCTACATCTTTATTTCACAAAATGCCCAAATAAAGTTTCCATAAATGGATAGTTAAGCATAAGATTCATTTTATCAAAAATCAAACCATCCTAGTATGTTACTATGACTATTAACATCATCATCACCATTAGACATGACCGAAACCTACATGCATTGCATGTCTTTTAGGAATAAAGTTTCTATATTTAGAAATGTATGAACATACTCTTCATTTTATCAAATCTAACTAATCCAAAATGTTAACAACATCATTAACATGCATAAATCATCATTTGAGACTATATAACATGTCTATAATCACATTTTTCAACATCTTCCACCACAAAAGTTTCCTTTTATAGCAACTTGCATTTATAACCATAGAATGACACCAAAAACTCATTTTATAGCATTATAAATTCACAAATCAGTTACCAATACATTAAATACAAGTTCATAAGTGTAAATAGTCATGCATGTGTTGTTCTTGGAGTTGCATGGGTGTGTAGATGCTTGCGTTTGGGTTTTTAAGTGTAAATGGCAACTAAAACTACCTCACAAGGCTCTTGATCACTTGAATAAGACTGGATTCGTGTCTAGATAAGTTGTTCAGGGGCTGGAGTGGTAGTTCTTCTGAGTTCTATTCTTCAACTAAGCTTCTAGCACCTCCCTCTATGTCACACCCTGACCGACGATGGAATTCGTCGGGGCGCGAGCTCGACTGTTCATTAGCTCTTGGTGCTATTATAACCTGTCGATATTTAGTGCATCATTATTAACAACATAAATACAAATTTATTGAATCAAAACAAAACATTACATGAACTTAGTATTCATAAAATCATAATGAAATTCTGAACATCTTTTAACTAGGTCTACTATCCTATTCTATTTCTTCATCATGTTTCCTTAGCCTGTTACACACATAAAATAAGAGTTTGTCAAATATTTGCATAGTTGGTGAGTTCATAAACTAAGTTTAAATAATATGTATAAAAAGATGCAAACTATAGCATAACCAGGACATGTATCTTAAGAATAGCATGAATACATGTTTGAATAAATAGAATGAATGAATATCAAGTTTGTGTCCAAACAAGTATTCTTACAACCTATTAATTTAAGTATGGCCATACTTTAATTTAATAGTTGTAATTCAACAAGTTTTCTAGGTGTACTTTTCACCTTTTTTCACACAATGACAAAAGTCAATGCGAAGATAGTATCTAACACATCTTCGGCAACTAAGTACTAGTTTGCTTGACTAGCAACACACATAGGTTCAACACATTATATAAAGCATAACATCTGACACATAAAACTAACCAGGTCTAAGGTCTGCATCATAGTTTGATTAATTGCTAGAATTGAATAAGTTTGAATAGAACATGTGTAACATCCCAAAAACAAAAATGTAAAAGAAAGTGTGAAGAAACTCACTTGCAATTGATTAGTTAGTCCAATATGATATAGATCTTAATTGAAGGGCACATGTCACCTAAAGTTTATAGGAATAACTTAATAAGTTTGATATTCCTAAAGCTAAAGTTTCATGTACTTATGACTATGGCATTCTATAGAAATCCTAAAATGATATGTCTAAGTTTGAATGAAACATTTGGAATATTTGTTTGTTTAAATAAATATCCCTATTTGGATTTAAATAACATCATGGTATTTGAATATCTTATTTCGTCCATTTGTTTTTGAATAACATGTTTTATAATGTTTTAGGATTAAGTTTAAAGAATCTATTTTAAAATTTTATGGATTTAGTTATTGCATATTTGCTTGGAAAAATCTTTTAATATTTTATTTCAAAATTACCTAGTTTATTATTATTATTATTATTATTATTATTATTATTATTGTTTTTTAATATTAATGGTATTATTTTCAAATAAGTTTGTTGATATTAAATAATTTGTGAATGATTAAAATTATCAATGACAAAATATTCGCATAAAAGTTTACAATAAATAAAGATAACCATATGACAAAAATATTCAAATAAGGTTTACAATACTTAGGATTAAAAAAATATGATAACAATATTTAAAGATGTAAATGATAATACAATCTTAGAATATTTTAATATTTTAATAAGAATGTGATAAAATTATTTACCTAAAATTTACGATATCAATAAGAAAATTATGATAAATGTCTAAATATTTAAATCTAAATATAATATAAGCTAATACCATATTTAAATATTTAAACAAGAACATGATAAAAATTATGTCAAAAAATTATAATAAACATATTTAAATATTAAAATAAGTTTTATATTACGTAAATATTCTAGTAAATAATATGTTTTTAACTAGTAATATGATTTTTATCGCATTATTTTATGAATAAATAAAAAAAATTTAAAAAACCAAATATAATTTTCCAGAAATCATTAATTTTTAACATATTTATTATAACTTAAGTTTTAGAATTTTTGGAATTTTATTATAAAAGTTTAGTAAAGAGGAATTGATGAAAAAGACAAAAAAAATAGGCAAAACCCGGTTTTGAAGGCCTTGCTTGGTTTCGAACTCGGATCCATTGGCTAAATGCCCAGCGTCTTAACCGCTAAGCTGCCATGGATTTGATGATTGAATCCGTATCAAATGGTTAATATAGCTATTTCTTCTTGAACCCCTTATATTCTTAAGAACCCTAAGCAACCATCGATCAAATTCCATCGATGTAATGTTTGTGAGTCCCCATAGGTTTAGGGCTTTTGTTCCTTTTGTGTTTTCGAGCAAAATGATGTAAAGTATCACCTGAAATCTAATCAATTATGGTGAGTTCAAGTAATATATATTGTCGACGAGTTCTGGAATCCAAATAACAATTCTGAGTGTTGTTGGGTGTGATTTTCTTGCACAGATTAGTTCGCAAGGTTCAAAGAAAGAAAATCAATTACTTTGATTTGGATTTTATACTGCTTGTAATTGAGTTTGTATTTTTTGGTTAATCTCTTATTTTTGGATCCTATTTTACGTGTGACTAGTGATTAATTAAATTAATTGTTGATTGGGACGACTATACACGCTCACATGCTTTCTTAAACCATCCTTTGTCGAGCTGGTAACTCACTGGAACAAGCTGTCATTCGAATATGTTGGATTTGGTCATGGGTATTCAAAGAGAGGGAACCGGGTAAGGAAAGAAAGGATGTGTTGGTTTATTACAACTTTGGCCCTTCTTCTTTCTTTATTTTAAAATTTTGTTTTAAAACTTTCCCCGCTCACATTTTGGGTTTATAACATAAACACTTTTAGTCCCTCCTATATTTTCTCAAAATTTATAAAACTTTTTATTAGTTTTCAATAACTTAAGTTTATAAATTGTCATTTATTGAACTTTTTACTATTAATAATATCATTTTGTAAATAACATACTATATTTATTTTAATTTTACCCCATATAAACTTGTGTATATATTATTACTTTTAGAGTTAGTTACACGGATGGTCCCTTTGGTTTATTGTACTGGTGGTCCCTAACTATCATAAATTACATACTTGGCCAAATACTATGCAAAATTGTAACAAGGATGGTCCCCAGGATGGATGGCCGTCTATTTCTGCCGTCTAATCTCCTCACGTGTCATGCACAAGAGGGTATTTTGGTCCTTTCAGGTTATTAACAATGAACGTTGGCTTCATGATCATCCACATTACTATGACCGATATTGAATCTTGCTGGCTTCCCTCCAATTCTTTTTCATGTTTGTGACGCTCCCAATCTCACTCAAAATTGTCGAAGTCGCTGCCGACGCAGACGACTTCAAATCAAGAAGACCCAAACCTATGAAACAAAGATCGATTTGAATTTGCGATTGAGCATGCATTGATTGATTAGGGAAAAGAACAATGATTTTAACCCGGTTGTTGCATATGGTATGAGCTGAACACATACATATATAGGTTGAATGTTTTATTTATTATGTTTTTCATAATGTTGTTGAACATATGGGTACCCAAATTACTTATCTTTCAAACTTCACCATGGAGACGTGTACATAACATTTGCAAAAAGAAGGTATGTTAATGATAGGGTATCCTTCATAGACAAGTTGGACATAAATGAGTTTTCTGTACATGAAATTAATAGGATGGTTAAATATTTAGATCTTTACAAACTAGAAGTCTATTATTTCTATCATTTTCAAATACTAGGAAAGGATTTGGATTTTGGTTTAGTAGCGTGAGGAAATAAAAGTGATGTTTTAAATTTAGCTCAGTATGTACAAAAAATCAAAGTTATTAACATCTTCATTGAAATTGGGGAGACAAATTTGGATGTATATGATCACTTGCCACATTCATCTAAGGTTGTTATTGAGGAAATGCATGATGTAGTACCCAAACCATTGCTTATTGATTGGGTTAATGAGCCTGTCAGTAAGGAGGTTAGTGTGGACATGGAGGTTAGTGTGGACAGGAAGGTTAGTTTCGACAAGGAGATTAGTATAGACAAGGAGGTTAGTAGTTCTGGAGATGGTAGAGAGGTGTCACAGGGTACTACAAATGAGAAATTTCCGCAATTTAGTGGCGATTGTGAAGGAGCAGAGTATCACTGTGGCAATATTCACACATATCTAATAGATGGTTATAAATTTGATGACATAGATTTCTCCAAAGAATTTCCAAATGATGATCTGATTTAGAAGGCAGTGAATATGTTGAGAAGGAAAATGAAACGGATGAGGTTGATGTTGATATGACAGACTTCATTGATCATGTTATTCCAGGAAAGTCAGATGATGATTTAAGCATCACTAAAGGACTAGTTGCAGGCTCACATCATGGGCATGTCAGTGAAGAGAATTTCGATGCAGGCTCACATGAGGGTGATGAAAGTGAAGAAGAATTGGATGCAGATACACATTAGGGTGATGGCAGTGATGAGTTACAAGCTGAAGAGAATATGAGCTATAAATCCTTTGAAACCTTACTGATTCATCAATGGATGATTTTGAGACCAGAAGGAGGAGAAAGTTGAAGGCTTTAAGGAAGAAAAAATAGGTGAATATTTATCCTCTTACTTTTTGTATGCTTGTTTTTTATATGTTTACATTGCTTAATGAGTATGATGCATAATTGTTTATGAAGGCAACAAGTTCAATTGAAGATGTTACTTTTTTTGTGAGACAAACTTTTGGAAATTCCAAAGAGATAAGAGATTTGATAAGAAGACATTCCATACAGACAAGAAGGAAGTTGTCATTCCTTAGATATGACAATCAAAGAATAAGAGTTTTTTCTGAAGGATGTGTGCCTAATCACACTAAAGGTGATGGGCTAATGGTGTTAGACATGGTGCTATTGGTCCAAGTCAAAGAATGCTTCTGATGCTCGTCCTACATCAACAAAACTGGACCAACAAAAAACGCAAAATTCGAAAAGTAGGCTTAATAAAGTGGAGTGCCCTTGGCTTTTATACATAGCCAAACACACCTCATCGGAGGAGACATGGATCTGAAAAACCTACAAAGCACCCACGAGTGCTTAATATCTAGAAAAATTTGTATTTCATATTTCACATCCTTTTTATGTTTAAAGAAGAGTGGTTGTGAATAAGGTTGAATCAAACCCACAAATTTCTATTAGAAGTATTTAGGAGCAGCTTGCGAGGAAGTACGAGCTCTCAGTTTCAAGAATGAAAGCATTCAGGGCAAAGATTAAAGCATCTAATCAAATTCAAGGCAATTACAATGTGTTATATGCCAGCCTTTAGGACTATATAATGGATCTTGAAGGTACTAATCCAGACACGACAGTTAAGTTTGTTGTTGAGGCAAAATACAACCCGGATGCTGAGACAAGGGTCTTAAAAGGGTTTACAGCCATAGGTTTAGAACCTAATAATGGAATTTATCCATTGGCATATGTTGTGGTAGAGGCTGAGAACAAGGATTCATGGATCTGGTTTTTTGCAATGAAACCAAGTGCTGTAAATGTCACCTTTATCTCTGATAAGAAAAAGGTACGTTATTTTGGTAGATTATTGCAAAGGTAATTAGATGAATGTATTTCTTTAATATAGCTTGATTATTGTATGCAACATAGGGAATCATACAAGCAATTACAAGACTGTTTCCAGTTGCAGAACATAGGTATTGCTTGAGGCATATTCA
Source organism: Mikania micrantha (assembly GCA_009363875.1). Lineage (NCBI taxonomy): Eukaryota > Viridiplantae > Streptophyta > Magnoliopsida > Asterales > Asteraceae > Mikania > Mikania micrantha. The sequence goes on along the minus strand of CM018698.1, from coordinate 43,590,924 downwards.
CCAGAATATGAAGCAATAAGAGAGTTTGGAGGGGTAAAGCCTACAAAGATTGTTTTGTGGAGTTGTACGACAAGAGTTACTGTTTACTTTATGAATATATAAGCTTACATGATGTAATATATATTACTAACATTTATGTTTTTTGTTACCAAGTACCTGAATTTAAAGCTAAGATGGGAGAACTAAATAAGTACAATCTGGAAGCTTTTAAGTGGTTAGATAAAATACGCCCAAAACACTGGTCAAGTTCTCACTTCATTGGTAATACCATTCTATCCAATATTGCACCAAGGTCCATTATAATAACATAATAATTGAGCTAAAAGAGTTAATTACGCGGATGGTACCTGTGGTATGCCTGTTTTGTACTAATAGTCCCTCATATCTAGAAATTACATCGATGGTTAACTGTTTGCAAAAATGACAGAGGTCCCTATAATGAATGGACATTATCTTTTCCAGTCAAATTTTTTAAAATGACTAAAATACCATTATCCCTAACCCATTTTCCCCTTACATCACATCTTTCCCAAATTGCCACCAATCTCTTTCCTCTTGTTATGTAAACCCTACAACAATGGTGGAAAAGCTCCTCATGAAAGATTCAATTTCCTGGCCTACAACACCAACCTAATCTCCTTCATCAAAGACCAAGTCGACTCTTTTTGCAATGACATACGTCTCCTTGCAGTTTTTGTCAAAGAAACCACCGAGAGCCATAGCAAATACGCCGTCGTCAAAAGCAAACACTTCATCGTCAAAGATTGAGGCGGTGTTGGCTTTGGCGTTAGAATTTGTGATTAGTTGGATTAGATAAAAGCAGTACCCTTCAATTCCAAATATACCCGTTCCTTTTTCTTGAGTACAGTTTCATCTGGATTTGATCCTTGAGTGAATCAGAAGTCATATCCCTGAGTGAATTAGTTTATTACTTGCTTGTACACATAGTTTCTTTCAGTGTGTGATCCTTGAATGAATCAGAAATTAGATCTTGTTGTATTCTTTAAATTAAAAAACTGGAGTTGGAGGATGGGTTGAGTCGATTAAAAGCAAGTCTGATTACAGAGCTAAGGAACTGATGTTGTGTTGATGAGCGACGATTCGATGGAGAAGCCGTAAAGGTTGTCCGGTGGCTCATAAGGCAGTGGTGGTTTGAGAGGGGTGGTGATAGATGATGGGTGATGGTAGTTGTGTTAAAGGGTATTTTTCATTTCTTAAGTTTGACAGAAAAAAATAACGTCAATCCGCTTCAAGGACTACCTATGTTACATTTCTTCAAACAATACGACCAACGATGTAATTTTTGGAAGTTAGGGACCATCGGTGCAAAACGTGCATACCGCAGGGACCATCCGCGAAATTAACTCATACTAAATTTATTAATATTTGTAGGAAGATCCCATTATGATGTTTTACTGAACAACATGTATGAGGTTTTAAATGTGAAAACAGTTGATGGTAGGGAAAAACCAATCATATCCGCATTGGAGTTCATTAGAGAGTATCTTTTGATGAGAATTGTCAATGTGATGAAGTTAATTGAAAAGTGAAATGGTCTGCAAAAACCTGGTGCTACATAACATCTTGATGTGACAAAGAAAGATGCTTCAAGATGCAATGTGATTTGGAGTGGTGGTAATAAATGGCAGGTAAGTGGTCCTTTCTTAAAGGAACATGTTGTTGTTGACATTTTAAATAGAGATTGCAGTTGTAGGAGATGGGAATTGATAGGAATCCCATGCATGCATGCTGTGGTAGTCAACTGGGAACTGGCACTCAATGGCCAGGAGGTTGGAACACCTAAGCCATGGGTTGATGAGTGTTACTTCCTTGAAACATGGAAAAAAGTATGCTCCTTTTATATAGGTCCAATAAAGGGTCCTAATTTGTGGCCAAAGTCTCCATGTCTAACTACATTCACACCACCATTACATCATACCCTGTTGGAAGACCCAAGAAGTGAAGGAGCAGAAACCAAGTTGAGCTTGAAGATGACATGGAAAGAAGAGGCAAATTGACAAGAAAATGGAGGACTATCACTAAAGGAAAATTCAAGAAAAGGGGGCATAATTCCAGGGGCTGCAGAGGGCATGAAGGACCAACTTGTTTGATTTATCTTGGTTTGTAGTTAAGTGTTGTTGAACTATCTTTTAGTTGTGATGGACTTATAGTTGTTTAAGACATTATAGTTATATTAATGTAATGGATGTTTTGGTGTTTCTATTTAAGTATCACTTTGTAGAAAGACAGTTCTGTTAATTCTGTTAATGTAATGGGTGTTTTGGTGTTTCGAATTATGTTAATATAATGGTTGTGTAAACATTTATATTATGGTTGGCTAAGACATTTGTAAAACACAATTTGGGTTAGTAGTGTTAACTGCTGAACATGACACTTTGGTCGGGAATACAAAATGGCTCTCAAATCTTCATATGTGACTTATCCTTCCTCACCATCTTCAAACTCTTCTTCTTCTTCTCACTTCCTCATGCAAAACCCTAATCAGGGTGCTGCTCATATTGTCCATACCCCTTCTCAACAGACATGACAATATGTACAATCTGCTAATGACAGTTTGTACCAACCCATGCCTACGAACCCCACCTTTAAAGTTGTGTCCTTCTCCTTCTAAAGCAAAAACTCAATGCCTAACTCTCCAAAACTCACTACCAAGTTAGCCTGCTCTATTCTCACAAGAATATATGGATTGGAGTAAGTTTTCCTGATGAGGTAGGCTCTGTTCTCAAAATCTATAAGCCCATAAACTATGCTCTCATGGCCATTAATGGACCTTCTAACTCTCCTACTCCATTTGCTACTGAAACCTCTTCACAGGCTACTCAGGTATCTCCTGTATTCATTAAGAAGCTATGTTATGAATCATGCATTGAAGCATTTGCCAACATAAAGAAGGAAAATGTATTACTGCAAGTGTAGAATTTAGAACTTGAAAAACTTCTAACAAATAAAAACTCAGAGGTTGAAAAACTAATAAATGATAAAAATAACAAGATAATATCTTTGATGTATGAGAAATCAGATTTGCACACTCAACTTGACTTGCTACAAGAGAAATATACAGCCTGCAAATCTAAACTCTCTGAAACTAAAGTTAGGTGGCATGGGGACATAAAAAGGGGGATCCTGGGTGGAATCCTGCAAAGCTTCTAAAGAAGCAAGTTCACAGCAAAGCTAAGTTTGCAATTGGATATAATACACTTCTCCTCCCACTGACTATATTCCAATTGATAATAAGGAGGAAGAGACTGGATCCGAACCCATATTCTCCCACATTTCTTCCTAATATTATTACTAAAATAATAAACTCGCCACCTACGGTGTATTCATCAAGTATACTTCAAAAGTTTGTATATCCCACTGATACAAATTTAGAGGTATCTAAGAAAAACTCCTTAGAAGAAAATCAAATAAAGGAGTTTTCCAAAACAGATGGAGACTGTTCCATCAATGAACACCTTTTCTATTTTTGAAGATACAAAAACAAAGGAAACCCTTGATAAGTCAAAGGATGCCATGCTCAAAGAGAAACATCCTATTATTGATATCAAGTTTCCTCCCTCGTACCTTATCCTCCTTACCCAATTATGAAAGCTAATCAACCTTTCATTCCAAATTACTTTGCCCTTTCAGCTGCTTGTACTAAATGTTTCAAGTACAATCATACAATAGAGTAGTATTGGTCAAAGACTCCTCTTGTTGAAATACAGAAACCTTGAGTTGTAGCTGTTTTACCAGGAAAAAGGCTTTAGACACTTAGTCAAATATTTGGTTTTAGCTCCCTCTAAAGTTTTGCACCAAGTTATTTTCGTTGTTTAGTTTTCTTGCTTAGAAAGAAAGAAGAGAAAAGATAGAAAGCACAAGGAATTTTGGGGGAAGTAAAACTCATTTACTCAGAGAATGTTGGGACTTAAATACCCAACATTCTGAGATACAAGACAAGAAATAATAAGACGAATAGCTGACATTGTTACAGACACCGAACCAACAGACTAGTACAAATACAAAGTCAACAACAGAAACAAGAGTCTTCAGGAGTCTTCAGGTCTTCCGAGGTTGAAGTAGTTGTGCTGAGGTTCAGTAGTAATTCTTTCAGAAGATGATCATCGGAAGCTGATTAATCAATCAGTTATTTCGGAATAGGATATTGTCTTGCGAGTCATTTGACTCCTTCCGATGCAAAGGTTGTCTTCCAAAGATGTTATGATTAACTAGTGTCTTCTGAGGTAGATAAGTTCAGCGGCAGTTCTTTTTGGCGAATCTTCCGCTGTTGATCTTCCAATGCTGAAGCAGTTCTTCAATCGCAAGAGTAGTATTCGTGGCTTGTCATTCCGCGGTTTATTCAGTTGTCTGGCTTCAATGGTTTCGCTCATCAGTCCTTATTTTCCAACAATGTCCCTCTGGACTGATGAAGCCAAAACCATTTATTTTTGTTTTAAAGCCAGACAATTTTATTCCTAAGATTTCAAACATAGTCAAGAACTTCATACTCTGTGTCAACACTGTCTAGAGTCTTGTGCTGCAGCTGCTTCAGATCATCAGTTGATAGGGTGAGAATCTCATCCCAATTTGAGAAGAAAGTTCTTGAGCCATTATATCTTTCAATGGCCATACTCTTGGAGACAGAGTCATAGAACCACCTTTTTATTCTTCTTCTTTAGTTTTTGATCTGAGGAGGCTGGTATTTAGAAGGTAGACCCATAGGAAGAGGAGCTCCAGTTGGCCAATGTATTATTTCTCTTCTTATCACTTGATCATTTGAATCAAGTACCTTCTTTACTACAACATGCTGATGAGGTTCATAATTCATCAGAAGATCAGGAAGAATTTCTTTATTAAAATCAACCCAGAGTCTGAATTTTGACAGTAGATGGAGATTCAGCAGACCCAACACCTAGACTTCCCATAGGTGCATTTAGCAAATGATAAAGCATTATGCTTGGGTTGGCATCCTTGAGTTGAGTCACTATAGAAGGAGAAGGAAAATTTACTTCTTTCCAAAACTCTGGGTGATCTTTGTTCTCTCTTTTGAATTTTGACCATTCATCCAATAGAAATCATCTCTCCATCTAGTTATTGTGTTCATTGGTCCCTATTGATTTTCAATAAGGATGCGATTTATTTTTTTTCCTCTGCTCAATGGTCTTTTTCTTTTTAACTTCAACTTTTATTCTTTTGGATAAAACTTCAGCTTTATCTCTGAGGCTGGTGATATCCATGTTGCTGAAGTTTTCAACCTTGTACTTCCCTTCATCCAGCAAATACTTAATCAGCTGCTCCCTCTCATCCTGATAGGCTTTATCTTGCTGCTGATCCAATCTGGCTATTTGTTCTTGACAGATCCTTACAAGTTCTTCTCCTAAGAGACCAGTGGTTTCTAGAGCAGCCAGAATCAAGTTTTACTTCTCCATTTCTTTATTCTTTATCTTATGAAGGTCTTCATCGGAAGGGAAGGTCCTAACAGGTGAGTAGGATTCCTTTATTGGAGAGGTTTGTGGTTTTTCAGCATCTGCTCTTATTGGTAAGGGAGCTGTGGTGGTGTTTGGAAGATCAGACTCATCATCATAAGCCAATATGAGCCTTCTCTTTCTTGAGATAAGAGAGGCAATATGGTGATCATCATTTAAGTCTGATTTGGGTTCTTGAGAAGGGGTTGGAGGTTTATGAGGTATGTTATTGAATGTTTTGGTTTTTCTCACCACTCTCTTTTGTCTTCTTGAGAAAGACTGAGTGATTATTGGTGCTGGTTTTTGGCCAATTTTGGAGGCATTGAGAGTGGTAAGAAGGGAGGTTTGTGAGGATAGTTCTAGGAGGGTTTGAGAGGCAGAATTTGGGGAAAGAGTGGGTGAGATTTCTTTATTTGTTTTTATGGGTGAAGAATGGATAGATATGGTAGGAGAGACATGTTTAGGAAGGATGGGGTTGTCCTCATATTGGACAGAACCAGTTGGAATTGGTATGTCCTGAGTGGTTGAGGCAAAAGAAGATGGGGCAGTGGTTATGGGCTTTGTTTGCTCAGTGGGAGCTGATTTAGAAGGTGTGGGTTTTCTGGAAACACCTAATGTTCCAGTGTTTATTTGAGCCTCAGCTTCCCTTTGCTTCTGCTCTGAGTTGGCCCTAGCAACTTGAGTTTGGAATTGTTGTTCTAGTGCTGCTTTGAGAAGCGCCTCTTGATTTTTCAACCTTATTTGCTTCATCCTCCTTTGCTCAGTCTTGTCTTCTGCCTTTTTGGCAGCTTGGGCAGCAGACAAGAGCCGTTCATGCTCCCTCTTTTTGGCTTCATCAGCCTGTTCCTTGAACCAGGGAGAAGGAGGAGCAATCCCAGTAAGAGACTCAAGATATCGGGTATGGTTAGTGACTTCATGTTGTAAGGAGGAGACCTTGGTATCTACTGGAATTTTCAGTAGATCTAGTTTGATCTTTTGAGTGGTGAGGAACTTTTGGATGAAGGTGTGAAGCAGGGTATTAAGATGGGCAGTAAGAAGTGGGTTTAATACTTCTTGAATAACATGAGTTGAGAAGGTGGGGACAGTGGAAGTAGGTGGAATGTTTGAAGTACCTTCAAGTGAAGGTGCCTGTATGGGGATGGATTTGGGTTGCAGGGCTTGATTACTCAAGACTGTGGAAACTAGCTCAGTGAGCTTAGTCACATCAGCCAGAATAGAATCTGTCAATTTCTTTATTTTAAGATCTGATTCGTCTATCCTTTTATATATGTCATCCGAATCCCTGACTAAAGAGTCAGTTTTATCATGACCTGAGTCCATCTCAAGAATGTCATGGACCCGTTTTTCTTGGTTCTAGGGATTTCCAGCCTCAATTGCAAGAACTTCATAGGCTGTTGCCATATCAGGAGTCTTATTGTCTAATCCATGCAAATGAGAGCCAGTGGATTCTCAAGTGAAATGGATGCTCTGGATATATGATCAAGATGTCTAGATGGACTCGACATCCTGATCTCATCATCTTCTCCATGGGTAGGAGATTAATGAGTTTGAGCAGAGGTTTGATGGGGCAGTTCCTCTATTGGTGAAGGAGGAGAACCAAGTTGCTCAAATGCAGAGTCAATCTCATGGAGAATATGGGTAGGAGAGTGATTGACCATTTGTGGGGAAGAAACAGAGATGTCCTTGTGAGAGTGGACTTCCATCTGAGTGTCAAGTGACATTTCAGTGGTTAGAAAAGGTTCCCTTTGGAGCACAACATCGTCCTGTTGGGAGGATTGATAAGGAGCTAGGTGGGGTAGAGATACTTGATTCATTTGTGAGGATAGAACACATGTATCCAATTGCCCAGTGGGGGCAGAGACATGTTAAGGGATCTCATCTTTCTGAAAAGTCGTTTTGGGATTTTTAGGTTTTGAGGCTTTGGTAGAGGTTTTTCTTTTGGTCGGTACTTGTACATGTGTGGAAGAAGAGGTGGATGTGGGTTCACCAAGGATGGGTGTTTCCTTAGTGTCATCCATCTGCCATGCATCAGTGTTCAATCTAGTGAACACCTGTTTGTCAATGCTCTTGATAGTAGTAAGAGGGGCAATGTGACAAACCTTATTTAGGTCAGCAAAGAGACAAGCCATCACTAACCTAGGATACAGTAGAAACTTGGGACTTTTTCGGTGATGTACCAGATGGTCAAAAATTATTTGAGACAAGTTGACCTTTTCGTTGGACAGAACAACATACATGACATATTGCATGTCTTATGGCATTTCTCCCCAACTCATCGACTTTTGAGACAGACACTGTAAAATGGTGTGATACAGGAACTTGTACTTAGGGTAGAAGATAGCTTTATACAAGGTCCTGTTTTTCAGGTCACCCTAATAGTCACACTGAACAAAAGTATTATGAAGAAGTTTTAGAGAAATAGTTGTGGGAGCCTCGGTGTCGTTCAATTTTAGGGCAACACTTATTTTGGAAGGGGTGAGGGTGACATGTTGACCAGCGACCACCGAAGTGATGCTTTCAACAGAGTCATCCTTTGTCACCAAGGAGGAGTTTGCCCAAAACTGGTTTAGAGCAAATTTCGAGATAAGAGGGTTTAGAATGAGAGCAGTATGAACGAAGGAGTTTACCAGAGTGTCGATTGCTTTGTTGTAGTGAGGATACTCAGAAGATTTGACAAGGTAAGCTCGAGGTTATGGATCGGCTTGACTTTTAAAGCGTTAGATGCCATTTTTGCGACGATGAACACCGAACAGTTATGAGCGCAAAATGTGAGTACAAACTTTGCTTTAGAGAAAAAGAGATGAGGAAGTTTAACCGTTCACATACAAGCGCGGTTTCAAAAATAAAAACTGACACTACTTGTAACATATCAAAAGCTTTACCTTAGGGTTTTTACCCATTGGACAAACCTGTGATCATGAGAGAGAGAAAAAAACAAAAAAGAAGTACGTTCATGCACACCCTGAAGTACAGACAAAGCTTTGTAAGGAATGAAGCCTGGTTCGATGCCGTTACACCATCATCATGAGTATAAACCTCAGACGAAATCTGTGTAATTGCGTCGTGCTAAGCGACATGCCTGACAAGAAGTTGTCTTCCGCCATGAGCAGCATTCAGAAGATTTAAATTTGAACGGAGTGTTTTCTTGATCAAGGAAGATCAAGCAACTTCGTTGAGTTATTGTGAAAGAACTGAAGGACATAAGTGGGTAACCACTGTTATAAATAATATTCGTGGTCATTAGAGAACAAAATGGTAAAAAGATAAATTGCAAAGATATTATCGAGCTGTGAGAACAATTAATTAGGGTCAATTCAATTAATTGTAGAGGGTCTAATCTTGCAGGGTGATTAGTGACCGTCAAATCAGACGTAAGTCTCAAGAATTAGTTAACTATGGAGAAAAAAAGTTAACCACGGAGGAGATTTTTAACATCGCAATAACCTTATCCTTGGAAGGAAGATAACCATGGATAAGTAATGAGGATAAAAGTCTCGGAAGAAAAAGGGACATCGGAAGTGAAATAAACCACGGAAGGTTTAAAGTGTAACAACGGAAGTTTTAACCGCGGATAGATATGAAACAGTGGTTACAATAACCACTGAGCCTATCCGTGTTATGGGATAACCACTAAGAGAGACCAAGGTTACCTCATCAGTGGTTTATCAAATATCCGTTGTTAGGATAATTATTGAAGATTATCCTTTTATGTATTTATTTTAAGGTTTAAGAAACAAATTCTTAACCAAGTTTATTAGCTCATATTTATCATTCCCAATTTGGCCACAAACTTAGAAAAAGTTGAAAAGTCCAAGGGTTTTGTAAATATGTTTGCTATTTGGTCACTTGTAGAGACATGTTCTGGGACAATTAGTCCCTTTTCAAAACAGTCTCTAATAGAGTGATGCCTTATTTCTATGTATTTGGTTTTTGAATAATAGACATGATTCTTTATTATGTTTCTGGCAGCTTCGCTGTCTATTAGGAAAGGTGTATTTAGTTCAGTTATTCCAAAATCCAGCAGTTGGTATTGTAACCAAAGGATTTGGGCAGTGCAATGGGCTGCTGCAATGTACTCAGTTTCAGCAGTAGAATTTGACACTGGCGTTTCCTTCTTGCTTTGCCATGACACTGAGCAATTTGCAAAGAACTGACATCCTCCTGAAGTAGACTTTCTTGTGACCGAGCATCTAGTATAATCTCTGTCTGAAAAACCAACAAGCTTACAAGTTTGATTAGCAGGATACCAGATACCTAACATAGGAGTGCCTTTAAGATATCTGAGTATCCTCTTCACAAATGACAAACAGGATTGTTTGGGGGCTGATTGGTATCTTGCACAGACACATGTTGCATACATGATGTCTGGCCTTGATGCAGTAAGATACATCAATGATCCAATCATGCACCTGTAGAGGGTTTGATCTAAAGGTTCACCATTTTCATCTGAACTTATTCCTGTACTTGTAGCCATGGGGGTAAGAATTATTTTGTAATCATTCATATCAAATTTATTTAAAAGATATTTCACATATAGACTGATGAATGAAAGTCCCATTGGGGGTTTGTTTGACTTGGAGTCCCAAAAATGTTTTTAGTTCACTTAAAGCACTCATTTCAAACATTAAAGACATTAATTTAGAAAATTGTTCACACAAGGAAGGTTTTGTTGATCCAAAAATAATGTCATCGACATAAATTTGGATCAGCAAAAGTTCCTTGTCTACCTCGTGATGAACAAAGTCTTATCAATGGTTCCCCGAGAAAATTTATTAGAAAAAAGAAATTGAGAGAGAGTATCATACCATGCTCTTGGTGCTTGTTTCAGACCATAAAGTGCTTTGTCTAGTCTGTACACCCAATCAGGATGATGAACATAATCAAATCTTGGAGGTTGACACACATAGACTTCCTCCTTTATTGTCCCATACAGGATTGTACTTTTTATATCCATTTGATATACCTTTATATTATGGGATATAGCAAATGCTAGGAAGAGTCTGATGGCCTCTAGTCTGGCCACAGGAGCAAAGGTTTCATCATAATCGATGCCTTCCTCTTGCAGTACCCTTGCACTACCTATCTGTCTTTATTTTTGATCACAATGCCTCTGTCATCTGTTTTATTTCTGAATACTCATCTAGTTCCGATAGGGTATCTTCCTGTTGGCAGGGGCAGAGAGTCCAAACATTTTGCCTTTTGAACTATAATAGTTCATCTTGCATAGCCGCTATCCAATTATTATCTTTAAGAGCTTCTTGATATTTGGAAGGCTCAACTTGGGACAAAAAGGCTTCATGAAGGCAGAAGTTTGAAATCTGGTTCCTAGTTTGAACACCTTTATTTAAATCACCTAAGATGTGGTCTAGAGGATGATTTCTGCTGAAGGGAATGATGTCCAAACAGTTATTTGTAGAGGCAGCATCGGAAGAAGGCGAGTTTTCAGTGGGGCCAGGAAAGTTTTCTGGTGGGGAAGTATGAACATGTTCAGGAACATCTACATATACATTATCCAAGGCTGGGGATAAAGGAGTAGATGTTTGTTCATCTTGGTCTTGAGAATTTATTTGATAGGAAGGAATGGAAGTAAAGAATTTAGATACAGAACATTCCTCAAGAGAGGATAGATCTTCAAAAGTTTGACATGATTCTGAAGGAGAAGAAGAGGGGGTAGAAGAAATGTTGGTGAAGCTTTCAAGGTCAAAGAGGTCATTAGGGGCAGAAGGGAAAGATGAAGTTGATGCAGATTCATTGAATTTGACATCAACAGTTTCCTCAACTATTTTGGTCATGAGATTGAAAGCTTGGTAAGCCTTAGAGGTCCGAGAATATCCAACAAAATATCCAGAGTCAACTTTAGCAGCAAACTTGGATAAAGATTCTTTTGTGTTCAAAATGAAACACGGACACCCAAAGACTTTAAAGAAGGAAATGAGAGGCTTTATGTTATAAAGGACTTCATAGGCAGTATTCTTATGTCTTTTCACAATGTGAACTCTGTTCAAGACATAGCAAGCAGTGTTTACTGCCTTAGCCCAGAATGATAAAGGCAATCCTGAGTCTGCAAGCATAGTTCTTGCAGCTTCAATAAGTGTCCTATTCTTTCTTTCCACAACAACTAAACAATATCTCTTTCTTTGCCGAACTGGCTACCTTCACTGGACCAAAGAGATCCATATGAAGTAGATTGAGATAGTTAGTTGTTTTGGACTCCTCAGTAGACTTATGTGATGTTTTATGTTGCATTCCCTTTAAGAAAGATTCACATTGACCTTTAAAGTGAAACTCTTTTGAAGGTAATCCTCTTACTCAAGAAAGGGTAGAAATCTTATGAAGAGTTTGGTGGTTAAGATGCCTGAATCTTCTGTGCCAAAGGACAGTTTCAGAAGATGATGTTTTGGCTATTAAACAAATAGAAGAGGATGTTTGAGACTCAGTGGTCATGTCTACAATGTAGACATTTCCACTTCTTTTCGCCGTTAGCAAGGTGTGTTGATCAATTAAGACTTTTATTTTTCAATTTATTTCTGGAGAAAGAATTTTGCAACTGTCCTTGGTGAAAAATGAACTAAAGTTCTTGTCAGCTAGTTGAGAAACGCTCAAGAGATTAAACTTGAGATTTTCAACTAAGCTTACATCTTTGAAGTGTAGTTTTCCACTCAGGACAGAATCAGACCCTACTATCCAACCTTTTGCATTATTTCCACAGGAAACAGATCCTCCATTCTTTGGAATGAAGTTATTTAAAATGGTTCTGCATCCTGTCATGTGCCTAGAGCCTCCACTGTCCACATACCATAGATGATTTTGGTTTGAAGAATGTCTCTGCAAATTAGAATTAAATGCAATAGGTTAGATATGGGTCTTATTTTATTTTTAGAAGAAAGAAGGGATGCTTTTTTGTTTTGTTGAGTGTTATTAATCAATTTCTGCATCATCAATCAGATGTTGCTAATTTTGATGCAAGATATTGATTTGTGAATCCATGGAAGAAGGATTCACATCAGCAGGAGAAGGGGTAGCAGGAGTCACCATAGGATAAGAAGGTGGTGTTCCTAGAATGGATGGTCCAAGGGAAGCAGATGAATGAATGGATGCTCTAAGGGAAGCAGATGAAGGAGAAGACAAGCAAAGAGATGGATGGGAGTTGGATCTTATTGAGCTGTTAGCTGAAGATCTACTGGCCTTCTTTAATTTCTTCATCTTATTAGGGAGGTTCCCTTTAGATGAGGAAACTTGTCCAGCATTCAATCTTTCAGTAGTCAATTTATCCCTAGCCTTCTCCAAAGGAGTTTTTGTCCAACAGTTTTCAGTAGTGTGATTGTACTTTAAACACTTTAAACAAGCTGGAGATAGAGAGGAGTAGTTAGGGATAAAAGGCTTATTTGCCTTCATTATTGGATAGGGTGGATGAGGATGAGAAGGAGGGAATCTGATGTCAAGCATGGGCCTCTTTCCTTTGTCAAGGTGGGCGACATGATTATCAGGGGTTTCAAGAACACTTGTACCTTCTGAACTTCGAGTAGAGCTCATGTTTGGAGAAATATCAGTTCGTTATGAAGAATTATTATTGTGATCACTTTCCAAGTATGTTTCCCCCAGTTTTTCAACGTTAATTACAGTGGGATAAACAAACGTAGGAAACTGCCTAGGTTGGTACACTCTTGGAGGTGTGATTTTTATGCATGGAATTTCATTTGAAGAAAGGTAGGAGAGATGGGTTCAGAATCAGTCTCATTTATTTCACTGTCAATCGGGGTATAGTCCTCTGGAGGACTAGTATGATTATACCCGATTCCAAATTTGGCCTTGCTGTGAACTTGCTTACTTAAAAGCATCTTGAACTCTTTGCAGGATTCAACCCACTTGTCACAGTTGACCTTGGTTTGAGACAGTTCATCTCTACAAGCTGCATATTTTTCATTTTGTAAGTCAAATAGAGCTTGTATGTTGGATTTTTCAGCCATTAAGACAGAGATTTGACTGTCTTTATTTTTTATTAATTTTTCTTTTTCAGAATTTTTATTATCTAGCAGTTGCTCCAACTCCTGATTTTGTTGCTGAAGCAACATGCTGGCTTTCTTTATTTTTGCAAATGCCTCTATGCACGAATTGGTGCACAGTTTTTCCAGAGTAGAAGAAGATACCTGCGCATCAGGAGTGTCTGCAACAGGTTGTTCAGAAGGGATAGAATCGTCACCAACAGCCATGAGAACGAAATCTGTTGGTTCAGAGGTGATGAGGGCATAGCCTACATTTTCAGGCAGGTTGCTCCAGTCTACGTACGCTTGGGAGAATATAGCCGATTGACTAGAAGAAGGGGACTGGACAACAGGGCCTGGTACATTTATTGGTGAAGAGGATGGTGCAACAATTTGAAGAGGGGTAAGAGTAAGTTGATACATGCTACCATTGGCAGTTTGTACAAATTGTATATTGGTAGGAGGAGGGGTATGTACAATGTGTGCTGATTCCTGATAATTGTTGTGCCTTCTGAAAGATGAGGAAAAAGAAGAAGAAAAATGTGTAGAAGAAGTATGTGATTCTAAGTTAGGGAAAGGCACATACGGTGAAGAATTTGTATTGGGAGCATTTTTGCATTCCCTGGCAAAGTGTCCAGTGCCATGACATCTATAGCATTGGACCTTAGCTTATTTAGGCCGAACCTGGTTTTCCCATGAATACCAGGAAATTTCCTTCCGATCCTCTTGTAAAACTTATTCGTTCTTACGCTCAAGAGGGCCAGTTGGTGAAGAATGTCCATCTCTTCTAAGTCATCACTTGGAACTTGATGGAGATCATCCATGATGAAGCACAGATGATTAGAAATGGGAGAGTGGTCATCACAAGAAGAAGAAGAAGTGATACCAGTAGTTATGTCTATGTATTCATCATAACCCTGATCATTTATCTCAGAGTTATGACTGAGAAGAGCTGTGTTCCCTTGAACATACTCTTCAGTTGATTTACCAGAATTTATTAGTTTTCGTTTTTGGTCAATCTCTCGCTCAAAGGTGAGCAACTTACCATGGAGTTGGGTAAGTGAGAGTTTGCCAAAGTCTGGAGAAGATTTCATGACAATGGAATAAGATTCCCATTTTTCAGGTAGAGATCTTAAAAATCGATTCAGAACAGAGACATGGGGATACACTTGACTAGCTAGTTTTAATTCACTTAAGAGAGAAGTGAACCTTTCAAACAGCTGAGTCAGTGACTCATTATTTTGTAGGAAGAATGTCTCGTATTGTTGAGCTAATATCTCCCTGGTATTAGCCACATCATCTTCGGTACCACCGAATTGCTCTTTTAGAGCATCCCACAAGTCCTTAGCAGACTCATGGTGAAGAAGACCAGAGTATATTTCTTTTGGAAAGGCCATAGCCAGTTGAGCATGTGCCTTTGCATCAAGCTCTAACTTCTAGGTAATCTTCTTCGGTGTAATTCCGAGGATCCTTCGGGAAATGATCTCCAGTCTCCGTGTCTAGGACCGTTGGTTTATGCGGTCCAAACATGACAGACTTCTAACATCCTGTATGATTATTGGACAAGAAGTGTAACATCCGTCTCTGCCAAATGTTATATTGGTGCCTAACCAAGATTGGTGGCTTTGTGGTAGAACCGGTGTTATGAGGGTCTAGGGTGAATTTCTCTGCCATTGGTTCACAAAAAGTTATGAGCAAATCAACGAGTGATGAATTCTCAAGGTAATTTGCTAGAATGATTTTTGAACACAGTTTAGTTCAAAAACCAGACTCCTGCAGATTTAGAGAGAATCGAAAAATAGAAGAGATAGAACACAGAAAACTAAACAACAAGATATCAGCAAGAGCTTTGAGTTTTAGTCTTGATGGTTAAACCAAGACTAAGGATAAGGATCTAATACCAATTGTTAAACTACATAAACCTTGAGGTGTAGTTGTTTTACCAGGAACAAGGTTTTAGACACTTAGTCAAAGCTTTGGTTTTAGCTCCCTCTAAAGTTTTGCGCCAAGTTATTTTCGTTGTTTAATTTTCTTTCTTAGAAAGAGAGAAGAGAAAAGAAAGAAAGCACAGGGAATTTTGGGGGAAGTAAAACTCATTTACTCAGAGAATGTTGGGACTTAAATACCCAACATTCTGAGATACAAGACAAGAAATAATAAGACGAATAGCTGACATTGTTACAGACACCGAACCAACAGACTAGTACAAATACAAAGTCAACAACGGAAACAAGAGTCTTCAGGAGTCTTCAGGTCTTCCGAGGTTGAAGTAGTTGTGCTGAGGTTCAGTAGTTATTCTTTCAGAAGATGATCATCGGAAGCTGATTAATCAATCAGTTATTTCGGAATAGGATATTGTCTTCCGAGTCATTTGACTCCTTCCGATGCAAAGGTTGTCTTCCAAAGATGTTATGATTAACTAGTGTCTTCTGAGGTAGATAAGTTCAGCGGCAGTTCTTTTTGGCGAATCTTCCGCTGTTGATCTTCCAATGCTGAAGCAGTTATTCAATCGCAAGAGTAGTATTCGTGGCTTGTCATTCCGCGGTTTATTCAGTTGTCTGGCTTCAATGGTTTCGCTCATCAGTCCTTATTTTCCAACACCTCTTGAGGAACTCAGAAACAGAATAAAGGCTGAAAATGCCTCTACCTCATAAACAACACTTTCCAACAAGATGAAAAAGGCCAAAATGACCAATAAGGCAACAGTTACCAGCCCCATGCCACATCCTTTATTTCACACACCTCCACCTGTGGATCCAATTTCTAGGCCATTAACTGTTGGACCCTCACCCTTTCACTTTCCAATAGTTACTCCATCACATTATCCATCAGCTGCAACAAACTCTCCATCTGTGAAGTCAGAATTTGATGTTTTAAGGCAAAATCAACAACAATTGATTATGATGATGCAACAACTGATGAATAATGTGAAGAAATGAACTAATCCTTAATTCTTTTGTTTACCATAACAGAATAATAGATCCATACTTTAATAATCTATGGTATATGGACAAGATGCAGGTCTATTTTAAATGACTTCACTACAAAAATTGGAGGATCTGTGTCCTTTGTAAATGATGCAAAGGGTTGGAAAATAGCACTTTAGTCTCTTGAGTGTATCTCAATTAGCTGAAAAAAAATTACTGCTCATTTTTCACTCAAGACAGCTACAAAATTCTCTTTCCTGAAATAAATTAAAAAATAATGGTCTTAATTGACCAACACACTCTCTTGACTGCCAAGAGAAGTGGAAATGTCTATGTTGACAACATGTAAACTGATTCTCAGTCCTCAAATCCCACTTGGTTCATTGCTAAGGCTTCATCTTCTGAAACTGACTTATGGCACAGATGATTCAGCCATTTATATCATCAATCTCATCATAAGCTTTCCACTTTGTCACTTGTAAGAGGATTAACTTTCAAAAAATTTTACTTTGAAGGTTAATGTGATTATCACATAAAAGGGAAGCAACATAAAGCATCATTTAAATCTATTGAGGATTAAAAAACAATAGCATGTCTTCAAATGCTTCACATGGACCTGTTTGGCCCAGTGAAGTTTTCTAGCTTAGCTATAAAGAAGTACTGCTTATTGGTTGTAAATAATTACTCAAGTTATTTTTGGACATTCTTTCTTTTCAGCAAGGATGAGACTGCTGACAAAATAAAAGCCTAGATCACTAAGATTGAAAGACAATTTGATCTTCCAGTCAAAACAATAACAAGTGACAATGGAATTGAATGCAATAATCAAGTTCTTGATGAATTTTGTACCTCTAATAGAATTATGAGACAATATAGTGTTCCTAGGACTCCTAATCAAAATGGAGCAGTTGAAAGGAAAAATAGGACACTTATTGAAGCAGTTAGAACAATGTTAGCTAACTCAGGACTACCCTTATCTTTCTAGGCAGAATCAGTAAACGCTGCTTATCATGTCTTGAAAATATTTCATATTGTGGAAAGACACAACAAGACTGCTTATGAAATTCTTCATTAAATAAAGCCTCTCATCTCCTTTTTCAGAGTGTTTGGATGTCCATGCTTCATACTTAACACAAAGGATTCCTTGTCCAAACTTTCTTCAAAAGCGAACTCCGGATACTTTGTGGGGTATTCTCACACTTCAAAAGCCTATGGGGCATTCAATATTAGAATAAAGATTGTTGAACATACCATTGATGTAAATTACAATGAATTCTCATCCCTTCTTTTCCTGTCACTTCTGAAGATTTGTTTTGTCTTGAAAATATTACCTATATTCCTTCTGTCTTAGCCTTAAACACCTCTTCCGAATCTTTCCAAACATTAGAATATTTTTCATCAATTGAAGATTTCTCAGGTTCTCATTCACCATTCCATATAACTTCACATCTGAGAAACTTTCCAATCCATATTGAGCAAGTTTCAACCTCTTCAACTCCAATTGTTGAGCATGCATCAACAATTCCTCCTATGCAGGAACCCACTCCTCCACCTGTTGAACCTCTTTCTCCAATTGATAATTCATCATTATCTAATGTTGCTTCCATGAACAATTGTCTAGAGATCATTCCCTATGACAAAAATACCCTCTTGAACAGGCGATTTGAACAAAGGTGTTTAAACAAGAGGCCAAATTGCATACTTCTGTCTTCCTGCAGTCTTTTTGTGTCAAGTAGAGCCATTTAAAACCCAAGTGGCTCTAAAAGATAGTAATTGGGTTGAAGCTATGCAAGAAGAACTACTATAGCCTAAAAGACAAGATTGTTTGGACATTATGTTCTCTGCCTAAGGACATATATCCTATAGGTACTAGATGTGTGTTTAGAAAGAAAACATATGACAGAGGCATTGTAGTCAAAAATAAAGTGAGATTGGTAGTTTAAGGTTACTGCCAAGAGGAAGGTATACAATATGATGAGACCTTTGTTCCTGTAGCTAGACTAGAAGCTATCAGACTCTTTGTTGCATTTGCAATCTCTAATAAAATAAAGGTTTTTCAAATGAATATCAAGAGTGCCATCCTATATGGGACAATAAAAGAGAAAGTCTATGTCTGTCAACCACCAGGTTTTGATTATGTTTATCATCATGACTAGGTTTATACACTGGACAAGGCTATGTATGGATTGAAACAAGCTCCAAGAGCCTGGTATGAAACCTTGTCTCAATTTCTTCTTTGAAATAAACATACATGAGAACCATAGACAAAACATTGTTTACTAAAAGGACTAGAAAAGTCCTCTTACTGGTCTAAATATATGTTGATGACATTATATACTGATCAACCAATTTTTCCCTATGTGAAAAATTTTCAAATCTCATGTCTTCAAAATTTGAAATGAGTGCCTTAAGTGAATCGAAACATTTTTAGGTCTTCAAATTCATCAAACACCAAATGGTATTTTCATTCATCAGTCAAAATACATAAAAGATCTTTTGAATAAATTTGAAATTACTGGTTGCAAAGTAATCTCGACTCCTATGGCAACAACCCCTGGAATAACTTTAGATGAAAATGGAGAACCTGTAGATCAAACCCTCTATAGATGCGTGATTGGATCACTGATGTATTAACTGCATCAAGACCTGACATCATGTATACAACATGTGTTTGTGCAAGATATCAATCTTTACCAAAACAATCTCTTTTATCTGTTGTGAAGAGGATATTCAGATACCTAAAAGCTACTCCTGCAATTGGTATCTCGTATCTTGTTAATCAACCTTGTAAGCTTGTATATTTTTCAGATAGTGATTATGCCTATTGCTCTCTTACAAGAAAATCAACTTGAGGAGGATGCCAATTCTTTGCAAATTGTTTGGTATCTTGGTAGAGCGAGAAACAAACTTATGTCTCAGACTCAACTGCTGAAGCCGAGTATATTGATGCAGCTCATTGCACTGCACAAGTTCTATGTCTTCAATATCAGTTATTGGACTTTGGAATAATTTAAATGAAAACTCCACTTTTAATAGATAGTGAAGCTGCTAAAAACATTATAAAAAAATCCTATCACTCTAAAACCAAACACACAAAATAAGAAATCATTTTATAAGAGGCTGTTATAAAAAGTAACTAATTGTTCCAGAACATGTCTCAACAAATGATCAAATTGCAGATATTTTTCCAAACCTTTAGACCCAACCACTTTTGCCAAATATGTTACCAAACTGGGTATGTTGAACATGAGTTGAACTACAACCTCTGATTCAGAATAACTTGTTTAATTTTAGAAATTTTTCTTTAATTTTTTTTATTACCTTTAAACTTACTTTTTTTTATATTACTAAATCAAGGTCAATACACTAATTAACCTAACAACGGACCAAAAAGGAATGACCATCGAATGAACCACTATTTTTCATCTTTCCGTGGTTATACCTAACCATGGATAGACCATTGTGAATATATTAACCAGTTGTTATATTTCACTACTTATATCTATCCATGGTTGCCATTTATCCTTTGTTACAATTCTGCCTATGGATATAATCATGTGTGATTATATTTATGTCCATGGATACAATCTTTAGTGATTGTATTTACATCAATGGGTATAAGAATCAGTGGTTATACTCATTCGTCCTTGCATTTACATCAATCACCATCTGTTGTTATAACCCTCCATGGTTGAGATATTTTTACCACTTGACCTTCGTTGACTCTCAGTCTTTTTCATGTATAAATATCCGTCGTTCCCAATTTCTTTGTTCTCGTCCTCCGCACTTACCCTAATTTCTCTAAAATTTCTGTAACTCCTCTTGATAAATGTTTTTCACATAATCTTTGATCAAGAATGACAAGTTCAAGCTTGAGGATAGCTATTTGTGAGGATTGTCATATGGCTCAGTGCGTTTACTCTAATCATGTCATCTGAGCTTTAAGCCTAAGATGATTTAGAATGACAGCATCGGACCAGGCCTCATCCCACTCAAACCATTGTCTATGATTTTGCATAGTTTTGACAGTTTAAGTTGTTTTGTCATTTTGTTGTCTCTCTCCTTCTTCCTTTTTTTACTATTGTTAGCTTTTATATTTTTGACCTATTCGGACTATCCGCCGTTTGTTATAAATACTAGTCGTTTCTCCCTATGGATCCGCTCTTTATTTTCAAACGGCTAAATCATCCTTGTTTTCTTTCTCAAAAATCATCTAAATCGCTCCAATTTCACCTTTGTTCCAACATGATTCCATGGATTTAAACTCTTTGAAGCTCAAACTCGTTCATAACCTAATCGCTTATCTCACCCGATCATCTGAGTATCCTCAATATGATAAAATGATTGATCTTTTGTCGACTTCATTCATTCACATTGCCTTAACCATCAATCTTACCATCTTGGACACTGCCCTGAATCAATTTTGGGCAAACTCTACAGTAGTGATCAAAGATGATACTATTGAAAGCATCACATCTATGGTTGTTCAGCAACGGGTCACCATAATTCCCTCAGTAATTTCATTTGCTCTGATTCTTCTTGATTCTGATTCTCCATCTACCTTCACTGTAGGTCGCCTTCGCACTGAATTTATTGAGTGTGACTACCAGGGAGATCTAATGGATCGAACTTTGTAAAAAGCAATCTTCTAACCAAAGCGCAAGTTCATGTACCACACAATCCTGCAGTGTTTGTATCAGAAGACAACTAGTTGGAGAGAAATGCCATATGGCATGCAATATATCATGTATGCACTTCTAACCAACAAAAAGATAAATTTATCCCAGATCATCTTTGATTATTTGGTACATCACCAAGGGGCCTCCAAATTTTTAATGTTTCCTAGGTTTGTGATGGATTTTCCGTTCCATCAAATAAATGTTGTATGTCATATTGCCCCTCTTTCACAAACTTACGAAACTGACACACAGACCTTTGCTAGGTTAAACACATATGCAAAGACATTGATGACA
This sequence comes from Mikania micrantha, assembly GCA_009363875.1. Taxonomy (NCBI): domain Eukaryota; kingdom Viridiplantae; phylum Streptophyta; class Magnoliopsida; order Asterales; family Asteraceae; genus Mikania; species Mikania micrantha. The sequence goes on along the minus strand of CM018698.1, from coordinate 43,569,577 downwards.
CTGAGGACACAACTGTCCAAGGTAAACCCACATCCACCTCCACTTCCACACCTGCAAAGGTACAAACCAAAAGAAAAAAAATCTTCCAAAGCCCCTTCCAAACACTCTTCTAAAAAGCACAAAAAGACTTATTAGGAAGTTGAGATCCTTGAACAAGTTATTATCCCCATCAGACAACAAGATCCACAGGAAAGATCATTTCAGGTGAATCCAAAATCTCAACCCGAACCAACTCCTCCTCAATCCTCTCAACAGGATGATGAGGTATTCTAAAGGGAACCCACACCAACTATTGAAGTATCATTTGATACTTAGATAGTAGTCCACTCACCCATGGACAACTCTGCTAGTGAAACCCATCCCATGCATGAAACAATAACCCAAGTTCTTCATCACATTGATACAACTTTTGGGCTTGGTGGTTCTTGTTTCACACAAAACACTGAGGAGCAGGCCGTTCAAACCACTAGCCAAAATGTGCAATCTCCAACCTTTGGAGATGAGGATAAGGTCAGGGTGCCTAGTCCATCTAGACACTCAGACTGTATATTTGGAGCATCCATTTCCTGTGATAGTCGAAGTGGCCATCACATGGATGTATCAGGAAATAAGACTCCACTTATGGCAATGGCAATGGCCGATGAAATTCATAAAACTGAGGCTAGAAATTCCCATAACTAAGAAAACGTAATACATGACACTACTGAGATAGACTCAGGTCATGTTGAAACTTAATATTTTGTCAAGGTTTTGGATGATATCCTTAAAAGGATAGCTAATGTCCAGAGTCTTCACACCAATGTGGCGACACTCACTGAGTTCGTTACAAAGGTGTTGAATGACAAAGCCCTGCAAACCCAATCCAATCCAATGCAGGCATCTTCATCTGAAGATCCCCCAAACACTTTAACCACTTCAAATACTCTCACCATTGATGCCACTTCCCTTCAAGCAGTGTTAAACCCACTGCTTACCACCCATCTCAGCACTTTCTTTTAAACCATCACCCAAAACATTCTTCACTCCCAAAAGGTAGAGATGGACTCACTAAAAGTGTTTGTAGATTCCAAGATTAAGTCACTCAAATATGAGTTGGTTAGTTACACTCTCAACCTAAATTCCATAAAAAAATAGCCCCTCCATCCCCTTGGTTTAAAGAACAGGCTGATGAAGCCAAAAATAGGGAGAATGAGAACCTTATGTCTACTGCTCAGAAAGCCAAAATTGCTATTGATGAAGATGTGCGGCAGAAGATGAAGTTTGTGATGCTAAAGAACCAGGAGGCTCTTCTTAAGGCTGCTCTGGATCAAAAGTTTCAAATTGAAACTGTCATGGCTAGCGTCACACAAAAAGAGAATGAAACCTTTTCTCAGATGGAAACCAGCATTTCTCGCAGAACTAGAAAACCCAAACCCAAAGCCACTAACCCTGCTGCCACCATACCTATCAGTGCCATTCAAACATCCACTAATCCCCAAACAACCACTGACCCTAAACCTGTACAAACAATCACTGACCCTAACCATGTATAAACAACCACTGAATCTACACCTCTTCAAAAAACCACTACTCCTTCATTTGTTCAAATCAATTCAAAGCCAACCTCCCGTATACAAAAAAAGGTACCCACACGAGTAAGAGACCCATCTCCTACTTTCTAACCTCAGTATGCCTCTCAAGATCTCCTGAATCTTTTAAAGATTCCTATGAAACCCCAACCTAAAATAAGGCATTCTTTCTCAAGGAGAAAGAAGAGTATGGCCAAGAGACCCAAATCTGGCTCAGCCTAATCCCAAAAACCATTAGCCTCAAACAAAGTGTCAAACTCTGACTCTGATAATAACAGGTCCATCTCTTCACTAAAATTCATATAAAGGAAATTAGTAATAGATGATGATGAGGATGTCTCTGTTTCCCCTGATCCCACCAAAATCCCCTCTCTAATAAATCATGTTGCATTTGCATCTGCCCAGCCTCTTTCTAAAAGACATTCCTTTTCACCCAAGAGGTAATTCTGTACTGATAAGGAACTCCAACAACTGAAGAATATGGAAAATTAAAGGGAACACAAGATCTTAGTTGGTCTTCAAGCCTCTGGACTGACTGGAGAAGCCTTCAGCAAAGCCTATCAAGACAAGATAACTCATATGAATCTTCAAAAACAGAAGGACTATCAGGATGAGAGGGAGAAGGTAAAAGGTTCCTGCTGGATGAAAGAAAGTATCAAGTTGAGACTTTCATGAACTGGTATCTGAAGACGGTTCTTTGATAAAAATACAAAGGCCATAGTGATATAGAGGTATGATGACTGAACATCCTTTACAAATTGGTATTCCATCTTAGATCATTCTAAGGCCAATCTTAGGAGGGTGAATTAGCTCAACATTGAAGATGCTTTAGGAAAAATAAGACATCATACCTGTTGAAGTATAAGAACTAGTGAGCCATAATCATCTTTCCCCAAAACTTAACCGTAGCCCTTTTTCTGAATAACATCAGAAGACTTTCTTCTAAACAACATCAGAAGACCTTATTTTGAAAAACATCAGAAGATCTTCCTTAGAGCAACATCAGAAAGTACTCTTGAGAATAACTCCGAAAGACCTTATTTCGAAAGCATCTTCTGAATATAACTTTGAAAGCTCTTCCTTTTGCGAAAAACCACGAAGAAAGCAAATATGGAAAGGGCACTGAACCAAAACACGGATCTGAAGACTAAAGACTAAAGAACCACGGAAGGCTTTAGTCTTAATCTTTTCTTTTCTCAGTTGTTTTTGAGTTTGATCTGTTGTTATGTACGTTTGTCTTATATCAGTGTCCGTAATTTTCAGTTGTTTGTCTTATTCGTTTTTTCCCACTATGTATTAATGTTTGGGTATTTATATCCCAATAGCCACTGAAATAAATGGATTGTTCTTCCAATATTACTAGAATCATTTTTTTTGTTTTCATCATAAATACAAGACTTAGAGAATAAGCTAGACACTGGATTCTTGACTTGAGAGGGAGTTCTAGTTGTTCCTAGCAAAAGAGTCTAACAATTGAATATTCAACAAGAGTCCTTGATCCAACAAGACCAAAAACACAACAATCTAGAGGGATCATATGGATTCTCTAATTTTGTCAGAGGGAATGATATCATGGAGATGCTGAAGGCAATGCAATAAGACATATAAAAGCTGAATCAAATGGATGAGTCAAGGAATATTAGGAATAAATCCTCAACATCAGAGTTCCAATTCAAAGAATATTAGGAATATGGACATCAATGTAGTGAGCACCCTACTAAATAGGAAGGAGACTGAGTTTGATGAAAAAAGTGATCCAAGTGCTCGTTTTATTACAATCAAGATTATGGGATTTAAAATTGACAAAGCACTTCTGGATTTTGGAGCTACTATCAGTATTTTTCGATGGAGTTTGTATGACGAGTATGGATGTGATCCTATGCAGCTAGTCGACACCGATGTGGTATTAGCATATATGACACGTAAACGTCCACGAGGGTAGTTAACGTTAAGATTGCGGATTTCCATTACCCCGAGAACTTATTGGTGCTTGATTACACACCTATTGCGAAAAAGGAAAAAACTATTGTCATACTTGGAAGACCATTCTTGGCAACAACTAGTGCACAAATTAATTGCCAAGACAATACAATTAGCATGACCTTTGGAAACCATAAGCTAAATTTGCATATATTGTCATGTAAATGAGAGAGACACTAACATGTGTGCCAGGTCTTAGGCAAAGACTGCTAAGGAGTTAGAGAATGAAGAGGGAGGAAAATGGAAATCGGTAGTTTAGGAGGAAGCGCCACTAGGTGTCACAGGGTGCAAAGCTTGAAGGATCACATTAAGATGGAGGTGAGATTATCTGAAACTACATATGGAATAAAAATTCACCCAAGCATGTAAAATATGCTTTTGAAAATGGGGAATTTGCGAAAATAGAAGCAAGAGATGAGCATGATGATACAAAAATATGAGAGAGACAAACCGGTTTTCGGTTGATAACAACAAAGATAGCAAGGATACGATGAGTAAATAAATTACATTTCGAGCACCATAAACACTAAATCAAGTTTGGTCTAGCTGAAGACCTCAAAACTTAGACTAACAGAGAGGCAACCTAGATTTTTTTAGTATATTAGTTTGTTTTATTTTTTATTTTTGTTTTAGTGTCTTTTGTCGCTATAGCAACACCCAAGTGTAGGTAAAATGCCACCTAATTTTCTTTTGTTTGCTTTTAGTACTAGGTATGTTTAATTCTGAACATTGGTGGTGTTATGCGTATTATGTGTTGGGAATGGTTGATATGACAGTTGTGAGTTGGGTTGGTTGGGTGGATAGACTTAGCCATATTCTAAATGGGTAAATGTTGAGTTGACACAATCATAGTTTATCCTAAAAACCCATACATTGGGGAAAATGTATCCTAAGTGTGGGGATACGATGATTTTTTTTTTGAAATTCAACGAATTTAGAATGTTCAAAGCACGCAAATGGTTTGAAGATCAAAAGTTTCATTATAAATCACAACCGCCTAACCCGTTAATATATTGGAATAATGCCTAGTGGGGCTTGAGATTCTGAAAAGTGAATAAAATGGAAGTCTTGCATCTGTAACCCAATATACTACGTTTCTGTGAGCGATAATCTGCCTATCATTATGTTATTTAAATATTTTTGAGTGATACCAAGGTGCTTATCTAATTAGAAATTTTTTTGCAATGCTAGTTGAAAATGTATGCCATAAATTGCACAAAGATGATAGAGGCATTAGGAATAAACCTTAACAGTTTTTATCCTATTATTTTCTAGATCCTACCTTATTACTACCATTAGATACCAAGTTGAGCCTATCTTGTTTGTTTGTTTAACCCATCTATGTGATGCCAATTACCTAGTTAGTCATTTTTTAACCCTTAGTGGTGCAACTCAAGTAAATTAATAAGATGTTGAGTCGGTTTTGTAAAAAAATTAAGAAAAAACAGAATATTAGGTCAAAATGACCCTAATAGAAAGCAAGAAAAAAATCAAGGTAGTATCGTGAAAAGGATGATTTTAATGCTTTGTGTTAGTATTTGTGTTCAATTAACATAGATTGGTACTATCATTTTCTTCACGTTCAAAAATCCCTACTCCCACCTTTAACCCTAGCATAATATTATAACCCATGCAAGACCTCTTGATTTGTATATTGTTATGTGCAAGTCATTAGAAATTTGATTAAGACACAATCTTATGATGATGGTATTTCACTTTTGGTTTGAGTGTTACACACACATAGTAGTTCATCTCTATTAGTCCAGACGCAACCTAATGGGAGAGTTATTGTGAAGGGTGTAATACTTACATGTGAAATACTTGAAAGATATCAGGCTTATCAGGAATAATTTCTTTGTTTAATCTTAGTGCATGAGAAATCATTTTTGCTACTTGTTTAGGTGTAAGACTATGTAATGTTTTAACTCTTGGGAACTAAGCATAACAGAGGACCTTAATTATGAATTGGCTGGAAAATTGAAAGGAGTATTTGATTTTTACCATCGCATCCTACTAGATGTATGAACTAACGCTAACATCGCCTTTTCCATATTGAAGTAACGCTCTTCTCCTCTATTCAATGTTCTGCTGACAAAGTAGATCGGTGTTTGAGCATCTTTTTGGTGAACAGTAAGGACAACACTTATAGCCTCTTATGATGCAGATAGTACAATGTTAAAATTTCCTTTAGCAGTGAGGATGTTAATTCTGGTAGGGATGAGAGATGTCCTTTACAGCTCTAAAGGATGCTTCTGCTTCATCCGTCCATATAAATTGGTTCTTCTTCAGGCATTTCTTCAAGGTACTTACAAATGGTAAGGATTTTTTTGCTATCTTGAATACGAATCGGCTGAGGTGATTAGTCTCTCATTTAAGTCACTGAACCCTCTTTTATTGATTTTGGAGACTCCAAATCAGCTATGGCTTGCACTTTGGTGGTATTCTCTTTGATCCCTTCCTTTGTGACCAGGACCCCCAGAAATTTCCCCTCCTACATCCAAAATGACATTTTCTCGGCTACAACTTCATCAGTGATTTCTGGAGTGTATTGGACGTCTCCCCAATGTCTTCTATCATAGATTCTTCCACATTGCTTTTGATAACGAAATCATTAACATACACATATACATTCATGTCCATTTGATGTTGGAACAAATGATCAATCATTCTTTGATATGTTGCCCTTGTATTCTTAAGGCTGAATGTCACTTTTTTGTAGCAGTACCTGCCGTCTTCCATGTAGAATGCGTTCGTTGAGGAAACAACATATGGGGAATGTTTGCATGGAGTCAATTTTGGCCTCCGTTTCATGTAATGGATAATAATCCTTTGGGTCGCTTTATTTAAATCTTTGAAGTCTATGCACATCCCCTATCTACCATTGGGTATTCTAAGAATGACTGGATTAGATATCCATGGCAGGTGGCGAATGTCCCTTACAATTCCTACACTCACCAGCTCACTCACTTCTTCCATCATGGCCTTGTTCCTTTCTCATCCCATGCTCGTTTTTTTTGTTTAATTGGTCGGGAACTTGGGTAGGCATCTATCTTGTGTTCAGCTTGCTCATGTGTTACCCCCTTCATGTGTGCAGGTGTCCATGAGAATATATATTGGCTTCCTATGAGTAATTCTTTAAGGGTTGTCTTACATTTGTTGCTCAACTGCTCCCCTACTCGAATGTTGACGTTGGGATATCGTTCATCTAGCACCCACTCTTCCTCAAATCCTTTTTTTTGGCTGGTTTGTTGACAAATGCTATTATTTCCGCAGATGAGTTGACTGTTGCGATACATGCATATGTGGCAAATTTGATGGCACCATGTACCATTGACACTAATACTGTAAAGCCCAATAAAAGCCAAGAGACTGATAAATCAATACTAGAGACAAAGTATCCAAATGGATATTTTCGTGTACTTTTGTAGTTCGTGAACTTTTGTATTTCATGAAATTTTGTTTCGTGTACTTTAGATTTCGTGTACTCTAGAGTAGTATATATAGACGCATTGTATACTAGTCTAGGTTAGGACCCCGAGGTATTCAGTTCTAGACGTATTAAAAAATACCTTGTAATGTTCATGACTTTTAAATGCAAATCATTTTTCTTTTTCTATCTTGGATTCCACATGATTTATAAGGTGTTTGATGTTGTTTTTGGTGTAAATTTAGGGTCTTTACAAGCTTAGGGACATATAAGTGGTACCAGAGTTTTGGAGCTCTTTTCAGCATCAAGATGCAAGCTTTTTGCAACAAGTATTCGACTTTTGGGTTCATCTTTGGATTGGGGATCTACTCAATCAATTTGGAGCTCAAAATCTTGAAAAAAATTCACCTGGTCATCTTTGAAGAAAACTCGTAGGTCCCTAAGCTGGTAAAGAACCCAACTTTACACCAAAATTCAGCAACAAGCACCTTCTAAATCATGCGGAATCCAAAATAGAAGAAGAAACAAGTAATTTGCATTAAAAAATCGTGAACTTTACAAGGTGTTGTTCAATACGCCTAGAACATAATACCTCGGGATCCGAACCTAGACTAGTATGCAATGCATCTATATATACTACTCTAGAGTACACGAAATTAAAAGTGCACGAAACAAAAGTTCACGAAATACAAAAGTTAATGAACTACAGAAGTACACGAAAATCTACATTCGGATACTTTGTCTCTGGTCTTGATTTTTTCAGTCTCATGGATTTTATTGAGCTTTACAAACTCCCCTAGACAAATGAAATCATGCAATGTGTAGTGTCTTCGAGAAAGATCCAGCTCCGGCATATAGGTTGTGGGTGATTGCCAAAGCTACCACCCTTGTGAATGGTTTTACTACCTAATGATATCCCCCAGCTACTCTGATTGGGTTCTGGAATAGAACTTTCATGTCAGTTCATCCAAACTTTAACAAGTCCATTGGATCTAAAATAAACATGTCTTCTGAGTCTCATACAATGACAGCTCCGTAACTCATCTCATCAAAATACCAAACTTGAAGTCTTTGGGTGTATCATCGGCTAGTCTCATATGAACCGTGACCAACTTCTCTGTCATGGGAGGTGGATACTTCACGTTGATCCATGGTTCTAGTTTGATTGGATCCACTATGTATTTTTACCGAAACTTTCTCACCTTGACACGCATCATCACCTTAAAGTCTTTGTCACACTGGTCCTTTAAGAACTTTGATAAAAGATCAGCCTGATTGTCTTTGGATAGGTTCTTAAACCAACATTATTTATCATCTCAATTCAATCTTAGGCAAGGAAGAAAAATCTTGTGGCCTCTGGAAGTCTTCAAGCTTTCTGTTGAATAGTTTCAGAACATGTAGCTGCTTCTCAACATCATAACTCGAGCAAACGACTCGAGATATGTCATTGCATAGGCCATATACATCTTGTGAGCTGGCAGTGTATAGGTACTCAAGGTCCTTGATATCATCATCTTTGTCAGAAGGAATCCAAAGCGGTAACCTCATCTCCCAAAGTGTTGACATACTTGTGAGCACACAAGAACTCCCGGTAAGGATCAGCATAGACATTTCCAGGGATAATATTTTCTTGATCATCATCATTTGATGGTCCCAATGAAGTGGAGGGCATTTGTTCCATTTTTTCCTCAACAATAGCATCAAAGACCGAATCCGTACTAACGTCTTTAAAAATATCTTGAAAACCCTGATTGGTCAAATCATCAATTATTCCATGGAAGGTAAGACCATCTTGAAGATATTCAAAGAAATACTCATCGAATTCATCAACAGTCTTACTAGAGGACTAGTTGCCTTTGTTTTCTCCGTTCTTATCCTTGTCATCTTTCTAATCTTCTTTCTTTTTAGCATCTCCTTTTCATTATCATCATTATCATCATCATCATCATCATCATCTTTCTTATGATTATCAGTCTTATCAACCTTCTTATCATCATCGTCGTCGTCTTTGTTTTCATCTTCCTTGGCATCAAAATTTTTTTCCTTTTCTTTGTCTTGCTCAGCGTTTCTTGCGTTCTTTAGATCATTAACTTCTTTTTGAGATCATAAATTTCCTTCCATAGGTGCTTGATGTTTTTCCATAGATTCTTGATATGTCCATCTTTGATTTTACTATCCATTTTTAAGTTCTTGATTGCTTCATCCTTTTAGACAGCGTCACGTTCTAGTGCAAATACTCTGGCCTAAAGGAGATCAGTATCAATTGGCACATATGTAGAAGATGACCCATTGGTGATTTGCCTTTGTCAGCTTGGGTTTTAGATGGAGAAGGAGGGTGAGAGAAATGAATGGGTGCAGGTTATTGTGGAGGCAAAATATGTTTTTTTGGAGTTTGGTTAGGTTTAAGTGGTGATGATGGTTTCTGTGATGTTGAGAGGTGTTAGGTGGTGATGGTGGTTTCTGTGATGTTTGGGAAGTTTTAGGTGTTGATGATGGTTTGGATGATTGAGTAGCTTGAAGGTTGGTTGTGGTTGTGATGTGGGTGGCATTCTGTTTCTTAGACGAGGATCACCAGATCGCCTTGACACCATCTTTAGTCTCTTTTTTGGAGGAGGCTCAGGAGGAGGGACACGATCCTCATCTTTATCAAAATTAGAAGTTGGCTTGGATGCCTCACTAGCCTTTCTCTCCTTCATTAAGTCCCGTTCATATTGATTTGCATGAAATCGTTCACGCCTTACAAATACATAATCGGCTGATGATTATGATGAAGTGGCATGTTCAGTCTCGGCAGCTTTTGATTGGTCATGTTCCTCATTGACAAAGGCTGTTGTAGTGAGTGGTTCAGTAAGTTCATCTTCTTAGAATGCAAATAGTCTTCTAAAATTTTCAAGTGGCCTAGCTCCCACAAATGAGTCCTTTCCCTTTTTGTTCATGACCATGTATGAGAAAATGTCATGAGGCATGTTCGTTTGTATCGGAATCCACACCGTTGGAACGAGGTTCCGGTGCCTCTTGTTGATGATAACCTGTATGAATCGGGGAAATGCTAAGAACCTTTCCTTCCTCTTCTCTTGATATTGTCATACATGTCTTTAAAGATCATGCAAGAGAAATTAAATTCCATTCCAAAAGCTATGGCAACAACACAGGAGCTCAGAGTTTGATTCAACACGTCATATAAACCTTTCCTTCCACACAGACATTGAGTGACCACAAGCGCCAGATACCTCCTATACGGATGAAGGAGTTTCTTCTCAGTGGGAGGGTAGATGCCTTCATATCCCATGCGAATTAGTGTAGATTCCACCAGTTGATCACATAGCTCAGTGGGATTAGATGACTTGTTACCGAACTGTAGGCATTCCCATATAATCTCTTCAGAGATGATCACTGCAGCCCTTGAACCTTTCCATTCAAGAAAATACCTCCTTTAGAATCTTTATCTTTAGCAACAGATTTCCAGAATTCATGGATAAATCTTGAGCATATCTTTGGTGACTCCATGATAGCATAGTTGATTGGGGATCAGATTAATCTGTGCACCATAGGCTTGAACATCTCATGCTTGGCTGGTGGGTCTCCCAAGAATGCAACCATGTTGTGATCCAGCACAAAACGAAGGTCAACCATCTGAAAAAGTAAACATAGTCAGATAACTAGTTAACGAGTCCATGTAATAAAGCAAGTTCACGAAATTCTAAGTAATGAAATTCGAATTTCATGAAGTATATTTTGCTCCTTTGAGATTCATTTTTGTCTAGTTTGATTAGGAATTCAAAAACGTACAACATATTCAAAAATTATTTTCTAAATCCAACTCGTCAAAAAGTAATGGCTCCATGTTTATATCCATTAGCAAGAAGGTGATCGGTGAGTGCAACATACCAAGCACGAGGGGCTTAATGAAGACTGTACAAGGCTTCGTCTAACTTGCAGACATGCTCGGGATGTAACGGATCCTCGAACTCAGGAGGTTGACATACATAAATTTCTTTTTTAAATTTTGCATACAAGAAAGTTGTCTTGGCATCCATCTAATTGTAGGACCAAGATTGATCTCGGAAACAGCACGAAATCAAGAGAAATCTGCTCTACAGCCTCTGGAATAGTGCGGAATCCTATTCCAGGGTTTTCCAATCGAAACCAACAGCAACCGTGGTGATTCGAAGGTAAGAGATGAACGTTTGAGTGAGAATCGAACACCACGAGCTATGAATCGAACTTGGACAGCAAGAAACTCTCAAATCTTCAGGGGTTTGACACTGGAGCACACAGGGAAGAATGAGGGTTCTCAGAAGTTAGGGTTGAGATGATTTTGAACTTATATATATAGGCATTAGACATTCGGCCGAATGAGAGGCCGAAACAACTCATTCGGCGAATGACTATGTCGAATAGGTAATTCAGTCGAATGAGTCATTCGGCGAATGGCTCATTCGCTGACTATAGACATACTCTATTCTCATTTGGCGAATGACTTCATTCGATAGAGTCATTCGCCCGAATGAGTAATACTCATACTCACTTGATAATAAACCAAATCAACCAATCATATAATCAAATAACTAAGATACAAACATTAAGAACAATATAGAAAGACAACTTCCATTAATATAACTTGAACTTTACATGATGAATAATACAAAATTGAACTAGGGACATTAAGTGCATCTACAAACTCCCCCTTGGACCTAGTTTAGCTCTTGGAAGTGTCTTTCTTGAAATATTTTTCAGAAATCGCTTTCCAGTCAGCTCCAGCATGAACCTTTAAGCATATGCAGATTCGGATCACTCTCATGAACTTAAGTGCCTGTTCCATATCCTGTACGTCCAAGAAAATCTGATGACGATACAGTGCTATAACATCTTTGTGGGACAAGTTAGTCAACCACATAGGCTCAAAAATCCTTACAGTCTCCCATTTCTTGTCCTTGCATAGAACAATCACTGCTTCTCCAGTACGACCGTCATAATACCACCATCGGAAGCCTTCCATAAAATCTTGACGCATCTTCCGTAAAGGAATATTCTTCAAGACTTTAGGAGGAAGCCACTTCAGGATAACTTTATGTTTCCGGGTGTCTCCATCAATCTCTGGAAGATAGTAACGTTCAGGCTGGTGAGGTTGGAAGTTCACCCACCGCTTTCGGTACTCGTACTGGATCTGTCAAGAGAACCAAGCAGACATCCCCGAATCTTCACTGTATAGCATCTTTAGACGTGCTAATTGATTCACTTCAAAGCCTGACAACGTCTTAAAGTCATGGGGATGCTTGAAGTAATCTATTCCTCTCTCTCTTTTCACTGCATAACATCCAAGGTCGTGGAAGTATGCCCAGCTAAGAATTTGACCTCCAGCCTTATAGCCTTTGGTCCTGTAAACCTTCTTGTGAGTAGCTGGCATCTTCTCAGTACTCTGTTTCTTCAGGACCTCCCAATAGGCCGCCCACTCTTCTTTTCTTTTCTTCTGATCATCAGCTTCAGACTTGCTAACTTCAACCTGTTCTTCCAATTACCTGACGAGAAGATCCTCTGTAGCTTGATCAAATTGGTCAGTAAAAGTAGGTAGCTCATCTTCAGCCGATGTGTACTTTGGGTACTCCTCATCTGTAATATCCTCCAGAATAACCTCGTCAATGTCATCAAAAGGTTCTGGAGTTGGATCATCAAAAACAGGAACAGAGGTATCGTCAGTGATAACCTCATCAGGATTCAACCTGAATAGCTCAGCTATTTGTTCCTTAGTAAGACAGTGAATGATCTCTCCCTCCTCCTTGTCGTAGCTAACTGAGTGCTGTATAATGCCTTGAGCGTCTAGAATCATAGTGAGAGTCTCGTCCAGCTGACGTCTCACAGGCACAGCTTCTACTTCCTCAGTTGCTTCAGGTTCAGCTGTCTTTGAGGGAGACGAAGGAGGAGGAGCCTGTTTCTTCTTATCATTAGCCTTCTTGGACCGGATCTCCGATGTAGAAGGGGCTTGATCATCATCGTCATCATCATCATCAGTACTAGATGAATCAGAAGGCCCACTCCCAGATCCGTCCTTATCCTCATCACCAGACTCATCATCTTTATCTGAGTCTTCATAATCCACCTGTTCCTCCTCAGACTCTTCTTCTTCTTCTTCTTCTTCTTCTTCATCTTCCTCCTTGTCTGATTCATCAGAACGAACAACAGAGCCTTCAATCCTGGGAGTACTATCCTTGAGACTGTCAATCTGATATGCTAGTCTAGCATTCTCAGTTTCCAAGGATAGTATCAGATCTCTGAAATCAGTGACAGTTAATGCCAACTGATGATGTTCGTCAATATATGTCAGCAGTTGCTGCTCTTGTTGAGAAGAACGAGCACGGAGATCAGCCCTCTGATCAACAGCCTGAAGAAGCAGAGTATCCTGCTCTTCTACCCTTTTGGTGAGCTGGGCAATAACTAACTCCTGCTCTTTGTTCTTCTTCTCCTGCTCTAGGCTCCTCTCCATCAATCGAAGTACCATACTGTTCAGTGTGCTCAACTGATCAAACACTGAAACAGTAGGTATAGACATATCAGCCCGTGAGATGGAGGGACTAGCAGATGCATCAGTAAAAATAGGGGCTTGAGACACAGAGGTGGTCAGAGGGGCAGTAGTGGCATGAACATGAGTTGCCCTTGACCTGGTCAGTGAAGAAACTGAAACAGCTGCTACTGATGTAACAGTAGTTGTAGAAGCTGTTGTCAGTTCTGACCTCCTCTGAAAAGAGAACCTTGATCTCTTTCCTCTCCCGGCTCTGGAAGATGTAGACAGAACAGCAGCAGTAGTAGCAGGAGCAGAAGACCGAGGAGGTGAGGGTACATCAAACTCTGGGATAAACAAGGGATCAGTAATCTCCTCCATCTCTTCTTCATTCCTCTTGCTCTTTCTCATCTCCATCCTTCCTCCTACCATCACTTTCTCAAACTTATCATCATGAGTCTCTTTAGAATCAGAACTGTCATCATCACCATCACCTGCTTCCCCTTCATCTTTGCTTGAGTCCTCAGACTCAGCACCACCTTCAGAAGAATGGGGGACTTTAGCATCAAGAGGAGCAGACACTATGGAGGTAGTAGTAATCATAAAGTCCAGCTCCATCAGTGAGTCAATATCAACTTCCTCCTCTGTAGCTAAAGTGATGCTAACTCCTGCATCAGGAGTCACAACAGATGTGCTAACAGCCATCGCGCTCACACCTACTGAGCTATTACCAACACCACCCACAACATCATCAGCACCACCAGAAGCACTACCACCTGCACCAGCACCAACATCAACTTCAACATCATCATCTCCACCCTCATCATCTCCACCATCATCTGGTACAACAATATCCTCAACATCTGAGTCGGACTCATCGTGTCTCCATCTACGACCAGCAGGAGCTCTGTAATCTGGCCTAGAGAGATGACCAAATAAAGATCTAGAAACAGGCTTCCTCTCTTTGCCTATGTATGACATTACCCTGTTGAGGGTGAGATCATTCATATGCTCCAGCTTGATGATGTCAGCATTAATCTTCGGTAGGTCAGGTAACTGTGCATCGATCAATTGCTGCTGAAACCTCGGGTACATCAAAAAATTCTTGTCTCCCTTCAGTGTAACATTCTCCTTCATGTGAGTGAAGACCATCTCAGAGAAGTTGAATGGTCTGTTCAGCACCAAGGCAACAAAAGCACACTGAATAGTCTCTCTCATATCATCAAATCCACCTCTCCTAGATCCTAGACAGTGAATCAGTACATGTGCAAGATACTTGAACTGAGGAGACATATATGCTTTGTTGAGAATTCCAGCTCCAAGATCTCCCTCATACTTGCATCTCATAAAGCATCCACGGACCAAGTACCGGTCTAACAGATAGGGCTGATCCGGAGAATCCTGAAAGCCACAGACTCTCTAGATGTGTTCTGCTGAGATAACCACATCATGTCCAAGCACTTTCCCCCTGATCATGGAGGTTCAGCCTCACAATCTATATCAGCTGAATCCCAGAAATCTTGCTGATGTGAACGATACGGCACATGTAAAGTGGAGATGGCAGTGAATATCCTCGAACGCCTGAGAAAGGAATAATCTCAGTGTAGTGCTTGGCGTTCGGAGTGTCAAGATCTAAGTGCGCGCAGATGTTGTTCTTCGTCACAGACTTGTATCCAGCCATTCTGAAAATCAAATAAAAACATGTTAGAGCCATTCAGATAACTTGAAAAGTTGAAATCAGATAAAAATCAGAACTTAGAAACAATTCTGATTGATTGGACAAATGACATTTAATTTGGCGAATGAACACATTCCCCGAATGAGTCATTCTCCGAATGAACTCTATTTGGTGAATAGAACACATTCGCCGAATGACAGTGAAAGAATGAGTCATTCGTCGAATGAGTTTCATTCGCCGAATGAGACATTCGTCGAATGGCGTCATTCGGCTGAATTTGAAATTTAAACCTTTGATTATCAAAAATTCAAATCAGTTAATAAAACTCATATATCCATGTTCAGAAACAACCAATTAACAAGTTTAAAACATGCCCAAGTTCGGTTTAAGTCCTTTTTGACCATTTATTTTAAGGGCGAATCAAGAAACCCTAAAACCCTAAGATATGATCTGATTTCGATGATTTCATGGTTGGAAATTGATGATATTCGTTCCCCAAGTACCTGAAATGAAATAGAACAAGATTATCAGAGGCTGGGTGAAGATCAAACACTAGAAAGAGGATCAAATGAGAAAGAGTGAGGTTCGGGCGAAAGTCACACACAGTTTAGGCGAAAGAGGATATTTGGTCGAATGAGTTTCATTCGGCCGACAGAATGTCTAATAGCCTTGCTCATTCGCCGAATGAGACAGGCGAAAGGTCGGATGAAATTCAAACACATTCGCCGAATGTGATTGACGAATGAGACATTCGTCACTACTCATTCGTCGAATGTGAATGTCGAAAGAGACATTCGACACAACTCATTCGCCGAATGAGACTTACTTTGTCTGATTGATTCGGTCGAATGACTCATTCGCAGAATGAGGTCATTCGGCCGAATGAATTAAGCTCACACCTCATTCGTGCGAATGGGAAATTTTAACACCCAAAACACAAACTTTTTCAATATTTAACATTTTGAACATCAAAATTGTAAAAATTATGAAGATATGTCTGGTTAGTTCAGGATTCAGATGTGTTAGACATCCGAACCTACAAATGATCATCTAAAATAAAATTGAAAATAGAAACTCTTTTTGTATTTTTCTGAAACAACAATTACGACTGTACAACTAGTAACTAAAGACAAATAAGCACATATTTTTGTGAGAGGTCCACTGATAAAATAACACATATCTCTAATCACATCACATCATCTTCATTCAATGCTTCACTTCAAACACAATTGTATTATGATACGATTACTGATATATTTGTCTAGTTTTAAACCATACAATACACAACTACTAAACAACTTTATGATCCCTCATGTTTTCTGAACGAGTTCCCTATTTCATTTCACCAATTAAAGATCAAACTTAATTTAAAACTCATTTCTGCATATCTTAATACCAGTCATCATAAATTCAATAAGATTCCAACATTATTATATTTTTGTATTTTTCTTGTTCTATCCAAATGGATGGCTTCAGCTAGGTCCGTCCCAGCAATATGGCACATGTATGGAATCGAACTTAATTTGTTTAAGTATTTCTCAAGCTTAATACCAGCTTGCTTTTATTTTTCTTCAAGCTTAATACCAGCTTGTTTTTGTTTTTCTTCAAGCTTAATACCAGCTTGTTTTTGTTTTTCTTTGTTTGAAACCTCATTTGATTCCATGATGACCAGTGTACGCTTGATTTGAGTCAAAAACTATTTCTCACTTAAATGGTATAATAAAACAGATCCCACTGATCAGACTGTCTAAGATATCACAAAGTGTTTATTCATTTTGTATAGTTGGCCTATCAGTACATCCCATCACAATTCTCTTGTGTTTTCAGCTTATACGTTCACCTCTGCTTCTATGACATGATAGATTAATGTATTACTTTATATAGAAAGACCATCTCAATTTTTAATTTTTTTATAATTGTTTTTGTATTTTTCAATTTTTCAAATGTTTTTGGTTTTTCAAATAACAGATATCTCCCCCTAAAAACCTAAAAACAGAAAATCTTTTTGAGTTTTTGATGAAGAAAATAAACTATACAAGAAAAACTTAAAGGCTATAACTAAATAAACAAAATAAAGACTAGCTAAGAAAATTGATGATCATTTGTTAGATTCAGATGAAGATTGAACTCCATCTTTTTGAAAAACACCATTAGCCGATAACAGATATAAGAATCTGGGTTTATCAAAAGCTTTTGTAAAAAGATCGGCTTTCTGATGATCGGTGTGAATTTTAACAACATCGATTAATTTCTTTTCAAAACAATCACGTATGAAGTGATATTTAATGTCGATGTGTTTTGTTTTGGAGTGCTGAACAGGATTCTTAGTGACAGCTAAGGCAGCAGTATTATCAACATATATAGGAGTGTTAGAAAAATGTAACCCATAGTCCCTGAGGTGCTGTTGAATCCAGATGATTTGAGAACAGCAACTAGCAGCAGCAATGTATTCAGCTTCACAGGTTGAAGTAGACACCGACGTCTGGTTCTTGCACTGCCAGGTAACTAAGCGTTTCCAAAGAACTGACATCCTGCAGATGTTGATTTGAAATCTCTCTTGCATCCACCATAATCTGAGTCACTATATGCAGTAAGCTCAAAGTTATCATCATTAGGATACCATAAGCCAAGATCCGGTGTACCCTTCAGATAACGCATAATCCTTTTGACAGCAATGAGATGGGATACTCTTGGTTTCGACTGATAGCATGCATATAAGCACGTAGCAAACACGATGTCTGGCCAAGAAGCAGTGAGATACATAAGAGACCCGATCATTCCTCGGTACAGAGTGGCATCAATTAATTCCCCCTTTTCATCTGGTGTAATCCCGTGATTGACAGCCAGTGGAGTACCAGCAGGCTTTGCATCAGACATACTGAACCGGCTTAGAATGTCACCAACGTATTTGGTTTGATGAATGAAAATCCCTGCTTCAGACTGATCCACCTGCAAACCCAAGAAAAATTTCATCTCTCCCATTGAACTCATTTCAAATTTCTCTTTCATAACGTTCTCGAAATCCTTGCACAGACTATCATTTGTGGAACCAAAGATTATGTCGTCCACATAAACTTGCACCAAGAGCAAATCACCATCCTTTTCACGAATGAATAATGTGCAGTCAATGACACCTCTTCTGAATCCGTTGTTCAGAAGGTGAGTAGAAAGTGTCTCATACCATGCTCGCGGAGCTTGATGCAATCCATATAAGGCCTTATCTAGCTTGTAGACTTGGTCTCGATGTAATGGATCTTCAAACCCAGGAGGTTGACTGACATATACTGTCTCACTGATCACACCGTGAAGGAATGCACTCTTGGCATCCATTTGATAAACCTTAAACTTCTTAAAGGATGCATATGCCAAGAAGATACGAATTGCTTCGAGTCGAGGAACCGGTGCAAACACTTCATTGTAGTCCAAACCCTCTATCTGTCGGAATCCCTGAACCACCAGACGTGCCTTGTTTCTCACAATGATCCCGTGATCATCTTTCTTACAAAGAAGAACCCATCTAGTGCCAATAACTTTTGCACCTTTGGGTTTGTCAACCAATTGCCAAACACCTAATTTTTTAAATTGCAAGAGTTCTTCTTGCATGGCATCAACCCATGATTCTTCTTTTAAAGCTTTAGTGACAGTACGTGGCTCGACTTGGGAGATGAAGCAAAAATGAGCACAAAAGCTTACATCTGCAAAATCAAGGATGTCAGCAAGACCTCCTGAGGATCTAGGTTGTTCAGATTCAAATCCTCAAGATCTGGTACAAGATTGTCAACAGCTAGTTCAGGAGCAGCTGGCTAAAAAAGATTGTCATCTGTGTCTGAGCTGTCATCATTTATCTGTGTGGTAGGGACAGATGCAGAGGAAGGTTGCAAAGGTTCATCAGGTGCATTCTGTGCATCATACAACATCTGAACTGCAACATCTTCATCTGAATACAAGGGAGGCATATTAAAAGAATCAAAAAGACCAGAATAATCAAACATCCAGTCTGGGCCTTTTCCAGGTGGAGGCATAGAATATTTCTGAACATCAACATGGTACCACTCTTCCACATTATGAGTTGATGTGTTGTAAACTCTTTTATTTGGAGTACTGTACCAAGAAAGTACCCTTCTTCCACCTTTTCATTGAACTTTCCCTGCTCGTGTTTCTTAAGCATAGTGCACGGAGCACCAAATGGTTCCAGATACTTAAGATTTGGCTTTCTGTTATGGAGCAGTTCAAAGAAAGTCTTCCCATGTCTTTTTACAATAAGAACCCGGTTCAGTGTATAGCAAGCATTTGCTACAGCTTCATTCCAAAACTGAACCAGTAGAGAGGAATCAGCAAGCATGGTCCTAGCAGCCTCAATCAATGTCCTATTTTTCCGCTCAGCAACACGATTCATTTGTGGAACATATGGAGCACTAAACTGTTGTACAATACCCCATGCATTACAGAAAGTCTCCATGTTATGGTTCTTAAACTCTGTTCCATTATCGGTGCGAAACTGACGAATCTTGAGCTTATAAAGTGATTCAAGTTTGGTAACCAACACTTGAATGCAATCAAACGTTTCAGATTTCTCCTTCAAAAAGAAAACCCAAGAATATCTGGAATACTCATCAGTGATTACAAGACAGTATTGATCTCCAGCTATACTCTTCCGATTCACAGGACCAAACAAATCCATATGGATAAGCTCAAGAGGAACATTGATCGAATGAAACTTTTTCAGCTTGTGAGACTGCTTGGTTTGCTTCCCTTTCTTGCAAGATACACAGATATCAGACAGCTTGAAATTCTTTAAGCTAACTCCCTCAACCAGATGATTATGCACCAAATGATTCATCTTGCGTAAACTCAAATGACCCATCCTCTTATGCCAAAGGATTGAATCTTTCTCAGTTGCCTTTGTCATAAAACATGAAGCTGTGGAGGATGTTGTTGAAGCTGTGGCCATATTGAGAACATACAAGTCTTGCTTTCTGGGAGCTGACATCAAAATCCAGTCTTCAGGAATCTTAACACCTTGCTTAAGAATGTAGCATTTTGACTCATCAAATAGAACTTTATACTCTTTGTCACAAATTTGCGAAACTGATAGAAGATTTTTTTCTAACTGCTTAACATATCTGACTTTATCAAACAAAACTTGCCCGTTGGTCAGAATTCCCTCTCCCGTAATGAATCCACCTTTATCACCTGCAAAAGCAACATATCCACCGCGAACCGCATTCACGTTGGTGAGTAAAGAGATATCACCAGTCATATGCCTGGAAGCCCCACTATCAATGATCCAATTGCTGTTAACACCAGCTTTTGGGGCAACCTGCACAAAGATGAAAAAATCAGTTCACTTTGGGAACCCAAGCCTTTACAGTCTTGGGTTGACCCAGTGAGTCTCGGATCCATACATCAATCCATTTACCATCTGAAATAGGCTTGTCTGAGATGGGTGGAACTGAACTCTCAGATGATTTAACTTTCCATATTGCATTTTTATCAAAAGAGTTTTTCAGATAAATGGATGATGGGTTTGCTTGGTTAACTTTAAGAACATTTGGAACATTCAAATTTTCCAATTTTCCTTTACCCTTGTCTAAAGATTTAATCTGGACTGGGTGTTTGGGTTTTGTTTTAACAGGCCTAGTTACAGATTTTACAGGTTTAGGTAAAATTGAAGTCATTTTTCTGAAAGGCACAACCTTTGGCCTGATCAAATGAGAGCAAAATCTAACAATATGCCCAGGTTCCCCACACTCAAAACAAACTTTTTCACCCTTTTTATGAAAATGTTTTAAATCAGAGAAAGACTGTTTATGTGATTTAAAAACATTTGATTTTAGCTTGTCTTGATTAAAACCCAACCCTTTTGTCCCTTTGTTACCAATAAAAGCAGACTTGGTAACACATTTTGCTTCAGACTCTTGAGAAGCTTTTACAAAGCCCAATTCTTTGTAAATCTTTGAATTTGAGATTGGGTCACCTTTCATGACTGCAGGGGCTTGATTCTGAGTAGAGACATATGAATCATCTGATTCATCCTCAGAATTTGAGACCCAATCATCAACAAGTCCATCCACACGAGATTTCTCAGATTTTGAGGAATCCTCATTAATAAATAGTCCAGTTGGATCTATTACTAATGAAGTAGTGACTTGAAAATCCTTAACATCTTTGTCATTTGGTGTAGTAACAAAGGCGTTGAGGATAGGTGGAGGACAATTTTGATAGCTAACTTTTCCCTTTCCCTGTTGATCAGTGCCCTACTGATCATGTGCTCAATAATGTAAGATGAGCTCTCATAGCTCTTGAGCTTTTGTCCCAAGGTCTCATAGTCATACTCGACTATTGCTAACTTCTTCTTGATCTCATTGATGGTATTAAGATAAGAAGTTATAGCATCTTGCTTATTCAGCACTGCGATCTCGGCCTCATGCAATTGTCTATTTAAAAGATCAATTTTAGCTTGAAAATCTTTTTCATTTGATTTTAAAATTTTGTTAGCCTCAATGCACAAGTCGAGATCGTTCATCAAATCGATATTATGTTTCTGATAAGCAAGGACCTTACTCCTAAGGTCAACACAATTAAAACACTCTGAATGTGAAGATGAACAATCAGTGTATACCTGCTCGGACTCTGATGAAGCAGAAGAGTTTACCATCAAAGCAAACTGAGTAGTGGAGTCATCATTTTCAGCATCAGATTCTTGAGTGTCTGAATCAGTCATGTTATCCGACTCTGAACTTGAGGCTTCAGCATCATTCATCTTTGTTTCTACCACAATACTTTCCTCACTGTAATCTTCAACCTGTTGAATCTCAGCAACACAAGCTTTGTCTTGTTCTCCTTGATCTGCATTGAATCTAAAATCCCAGTTCACCCCTTCATCTTGTTGTACCATTAAAGCTTTGGTTGCAGAAGTAGAAGATCCAGCCTGAGTAGGATGGGAACTAATCTCCTTTCTGGATTTGAATTAGATGACTTTTGATGTTGAAAAGGATTCTTGTTTCCAGCTTTCTTCGGTTGCTTGCATTGTCTAGAAAAATGACCTTTTTCTCCACAGTTATAACAAGTCACAGAAGCCATATCAAAACCAAACTTGGATTCTTTTGTTGAGATTGATATCCTTTCCAGTTCTCTTAACAAACTCTTTTGCTCTTCGAACAGCACTTGCTAGAGCCCACATAATATCAATCCTCTCTATATCATCTAGGTCTATTTGAGAATAATCATCATTAGTCAGATAAGGATTGCCAATTTTTCCAGCTACTAAACCATCATAAGAGCTGACAAGTGTAGACAAAAGACCCATGTGCTCCTTAGCAATCTCCACAGTAACCTTATCAAAATTGTCTGTTTTCAGGCTGGCAGCAGGTTGATGATGTTCCTTTTGAGAACTGGTTGAAGAAGATGACTGACTAAAATGAATCTGAGCAGATGATGGAGCTTCAGTAGTCTGAGAAACAAATGTTATCTTGAATGGAGCATGAGAAGATGATTTCTCAACTGTAGGAGTAGAATAATACAACGATGGGTCCTGGATTTGAGCAACTCTCTTGGCCTTCCACTTGTTCTCTATCTCTTACTCTTTCAGCTTCTGAATAAAATCATTTATGTCCATATGAGCCAACATCTAATTCTGCTTGAGGACCATCAAAAATGACTCCCACTTTGGAGGTAGAGCATCTGCCAAACACTGGATCTTTTCCTGAGTAGTTGGCTTGACTTCATGATTGAATAACTCGCTCAAAAGATGATAAAATCTTGCAATCAACTCATCCAGAGACTCATTTCCCACATACATGAAGCTATTGAATTCCTTTCTCAATGCCTTTGACTTGATGCTCTTCAAAGCATCATTACCCTCATATCTTTGTTGCAGTGCATCCCACAGTAGCTTTGCAGAGGTAAACTGTCTAAACTGATGGAAGATATCAGTGGCAATGGACTGGGATAGAATAGCATAAGCTTTCTTCTCATAATCATACAGCTTCCTCTGAGGCTCAGTCATCCGTGTGACTAGCATAGGAGTTCCATCTTCATTCAGAGGCCTCAGATAACCTCCCTCAATCATCATCCATAAGTTTGTATCCACCCCATTTATGTGAATCTCAAACCGATACTTCCAGTGTGGATAATCGTCTAAAGATAACAACTTTGGAGCTTTATTAGAGTTTCCAGTCTCAGTCAGTAACAAAGTCTGAATACGATGATTCTGGTTCGCCATCAATGCTAAATCCTCCATCGAGTCAAGAATAACAAGATTCAACACTTAGAAAATTTTTCAGACTAATGGCCGAATGAAGATCTTTAGGGCGAATGTCGGGGGCCGAATGTGATAGACTTGGCGAATGAGAGACTGAGTATGACTGTCTGGCGAATGAGTAAAGAGAATGGACCTATTCGGCTAATGGAGTGTCGAATGAGGCTATCGCCGAATGAGACCTAAGAATGAAGCTATTCGCCGAATGAGTAAAACGAAAGAAGCTATTCGGCGAATGAAACCAACGAATGAAGCTATTCGGCGAATGAGGCTGATTCGGCCAAACTTATTCGGCCGCCATGCTCATTCGGCCGATCTGAGGGTTTTGGCAACAAAAATCGCGATAACTTGAGATTTAGACCAGTTCTAATTACCAAATTTGGTACAGAACATCATGAAATGATAATGAACAAATTGGGATAAACGATTTGAAAAAAACACCACAAAAATCCACAGATTTGCACTGAAACAGTACTTTTAGGACAATAAGTTTAGGGTTTTTGCAGATCTCGAACGAAAAATCAAAGATATGATGATTTGGATTGGAAATCGAGCAGAATCAAGAGCCAAAGCTCTGATACCACTTTGTAGGACCAAGATTGATCTCGAAAACAACACGAAATCAAGAGAAATCTGCTCTACAGCCTCTGGAATAGTGCAGAATCCTATTCCAGGGTTTTCCAATCGAAACCAACAGCAACCGTGGTGATTCGAAGGTAAGAGATGAACGTTTGAGTGAGAATCGAACACCACGAGCTATGAATCGAACTTGGACAACAAGAAACTCTCAAATCTTCAGGGGTTTGACACTGGAGCATACAGGGAAGAATAAGGGTTGTCAGAAGTTAGGGTTGAAATGATTTTGAACTTGTATATATAGGCAGTAGACATTCGGCCGAATGAGAGGCCGAAACAACTCATTCGGTGAATGACTATGTCGAATAGGTAATACAGTCGAATGAGTCATTCGGCGAATGGCTCATTCGCTGACTATAGACATACTCTATTCTCATTCGGCGAATGACTTCATTCGATAAAGTCATTCGCCCGAATGAGTAATACTCATACTCACTTGATAATAAACCAAATCAACCAATCATATAATCAAATAACTAAGATATAAACATTAAGAACAATATTGAAAGACAACTTCCATTAATATAACTTGAACTTTACATGATGAATAATACAAAATTGAACTAGGGACATTAAGTGCATCTACACTAATATATAGTGAAGTTCACGTATGAGGCATAGGCCAAGAAGATACAAATTGCTTCAAGTCTCGCAATGGGAGCAAGGACTTCTTTGTAGTCAATTTCCTTCTGCTGGTAGAAACCTTAAGCTAGAAGATGGGCTTTATTACTGATTATAACACCCATATCATCACGTTTCTTTCTGAATACCCATTTAGTTCCAATGGGTAGCTTTCCTTTGGGTAAGGGCACTAGATTCCACACTTTCAGTTTCTGAAACTGCATCAACTCTTCATGCATAGCCTCAATCTAACTAGATTCCCTTAGAGCTATCTTGATATTCTTTGGTTCCACCTACGATATGGAAAAAGAATATAAAAAAAGTTACCTGGACCTGACTGGCTGCGTGGAAGAGTTCCCTTAATTGAAGCGGTTTGAGTAAGAATGGACTTGCTTTCTATAAGAACCCCTTCTAAAATTGGTCCAATGATGTTTTCTACTAGATAATTCTTGTTGATGGTTGAAGTGTGAATGTCCTCAAAAAGCTAAGTTGTCAAGCAGATTGCTGATGTGAGTGAACTGTTCTTCAGTGGGGAGCCAGTATTGTCATCAAGAACAGTTTCACTTGGTTATTCATCATGATCCACACAATGTTCTGCAGGAAGGTTGTATGAGAATAATGGATTACTTAAGGTTTGGAATGATGATTGATATGTTTGATGAGTTTGTGGAATCTTTGAAGGTTTCATGAACTTAAATTTCCATTATCAATTCATATGATATGGATGATAACTAGAGGGCCTTGAATCATGCATGTTCTATGGGAATCACTCTAGTATTAAAGAATGCAGCCTTACTCTCAACAAACTACCAGGCTTCTGCTTCTCAGTCAACTTCCTATTAAACTACCTTCATTGCCTCCAGTCACGGTTAATCTATACCAAAGATCAGTGTTGAAGGAGATCATCATCTGATGTTGTTTAAAAGCTTCATGAACAGGTACAATGCCTTTCTTGTATGGGAAATTGCACCTGCAAGTCTTACTAAAGACAATCTTGAACAGATCTATCCAGCTGATGCGGAAGAAATGGATATTTCTTGGCAAATGGCAATGGTTGTGTTTCGTGCCAAGAAATTCATCAAGAAGTATGAAAGAAACAACTTTGGAAACAACCTTGGCAGAAAATTGGGCTTTGATAAATCAAATCTCCGGTGCTAAAATTGCTATCAGCACAGGCACTTCCCTAGAGAATGCAAGATGCCTGAGACGAGAAAAGAAGCTGAAAAGAAGTCTGATGAATCTGCAGGAGCTGAAACCTCAAAGGCATTGGCCACTCAGGAAACAGATTCATATGATTGGAGTAATCAGCTTCAGGAGCTGGAGATTACCTTAAGTGACGCCTTCATGGCAGAAGTTTTAGAAAAAGACTCTGAGATAACTGAACACTAATGCCCATCTGCATGCATTGATAAGGTATTTAACTACAGAAAACACAATGAGTCATTGATCAAAATTTACAAGTTAAAATATTTTAACTCAAAATTTTTTAAAAATGAAGCAATTTTTGAAAGAAAACTAGATGCTGAAAGACTACACATTTCAAAACTCAAAGAACTTTAAATGACAAGAAATCTGACTGTCGTGCTGCCAAGAGCAGAATAGATGAGATAACCTTAGAGTTAAATCAAGTCAAAACTAAGTTATCAAAGACTAAGATAACTGTTGAGAAATATGAATATTCAAGCAATGTGGTTGCTGACATGATGAGTGCACAATATCGTGGCAGGAGAATCACTAGTATTGGTCATTGAAAGGTTGAACCTCCTTTTAACCATAATTACTCTAACATGCGAAGATTCAACAAATCTATTGATGACTTAGTCTCAAAGTCAGATCTTGGACATGAATTCTCAATTGATTCTAACAAGCTAGTCTCTCTTAAAATTGATCCTGCATTGAAAGATATGAACTGTTATGATGATTCTAAGATGTGTGTAGAAAATTTAAGTACTTCGAGTCAGGTTGATGAGCAAGTGGAAAGAAGCGTTGGAAGACCACATATTATCCTTTTGTGTTGAACAAAGTTGGCAATTTTTAAACAAATTTTCTTAATCATAGTTAAATTATTCAGGATTTCAGGACTAAGTTTGTAAAATCGGCTGATGATGTTAAAAGTAATTTTGTTTAAAAACAAATGTTGTTCTTTCAGAAGAAAGTAAATGAGTCATATTTAAAAATCACTTAAGAGACAGGTTCCAAGTTAAATCCCAATTGTGAACCTGATGTTTCAAATAGGTCTTTGGATCAAGTCTCTACAAATACAGTTCCTAGTTCAAGTGATTGTTAGGTAAAGCCTATTAACCTCAATGAATTTCATCAAAAGCTATGTTGTTATGCATGCAGGAAACCAGGACATCTTGCTAGACATTGTCTACACACACCTGTCGAGTTCTTTAATGAAACTTGGGTTCATGATACCAGAGAAATAGATTCTGATGAGAACTCCAAGGATCAACAATGCTTACATTATTAAGATGAATTCTGACTCCTTTGTAGAAAATACTTGTCTGTTCTCAAAGGCCTCAGAGAGTGATTGCTTACTTTAGCATCATCGTTTGGGAAATGTGAACTTGAAGAATCTTAATTGGTTGGCAAATGGAGATCATGTTATTGGGTTACCATCAAAAGATTTCTCTACCACTGAGAAATGCATCTCGTGTGCTAAGCGAAAACAACACAAGAGAGCACACAAGCCTAAGCTATTCAACTCCATATCATCCATCTTACAGCTGCTTCACATGGATCTCTTTGGTCCAATAGATGTCATGAGTATAGGGAAGAAGTCATATTGTCTCGTGATTACCGATGATTTCTCCATACTCACTTGGGTCTTCTTACAAGCCAAGAAAGATAAAGTTGATAATATTTTGAAGTTTATCACCTTGATCGAAAGCAGACAAATCTGAAAGTAAAGGTGACCAAAACAAACAACAGGACAAAATTTAGAAATCAATCTCTTATTAGCTATTGTGATGAAAGGGGAATTGCTAGACAGTATAGTGTTGCTCGAACACCTCAGCAAAATGGAGAAGCTGAAAGACGTAACAAAACTCTAATTGAGGATGCCAGAACCATGCTGTCAGAATCCAAATTGCAAGTCTTCTTCTGAGCAGAAGCTGTTAACACAACTTGTTATGTTCAGAACAGAACCTTACTGAACAAACACCATCAAAAGACACCTTATAAGATATTTTCCAAATAGAAGCTGAAGGTTGATCACTTCCAGGCATTTGGTTGTCCTTGTACTATACTCCACATAGAGCCCAATAACAAGTTTGATGATAAAGCAGACGAGTGCTACTTTGTGGGCTACTCTATTGAGAAAGCCGCATATCGAGTATACAACAAGAAGAGTCGATAAATTGTGGAGTCCTACTACATTTACTGGAAAGAGATGAATCATACAGATGCAGGAACAGGTCCAAACTGGTTGTTCCAATATTATTCTACCTTCGAACAATTTAATGTTTCTTCTGTAAGTGCAAGTACAACTGAACCTGATAATAGCTTCTATAAAGTGAGGACGTGGACTACACTGTGTATTATGTTCTCTGTGATCCAAAGCTTCTGAGTGTCGATCCACCGGGAATGTATCAAAGAGCACAACCGGTCACTGAAGTTCTTCCATAGACTCCAGAGTCCTCCCAAATACCACAGAAACCACCATCACCACATAAACCCTCCCAAGCACCACATAAACCATCATCACCGCTTAAACCAACCCAAACTCCACAAAAAACTATTTTGCCTCCACAATCACCTGTACTCATTCATTTCTCCTCCTTCTCCACCTAAAACCCAAGTTGACAAAGGCAAATCACCTATGAGGTCATCTTCTACACACGTGCCTGAATACATGTCGGTTGACCTACATCTCCTTAAGGCCAGAGTATTCAGACTAGAACAAGACTCTGCCAAAAAGAATGAAGCAATCAAAAACATAAGAATGGATAGTACAATCAAAGATGGATAAATAAAGAATCTATAGAAAAACATCAAGCATATGTGGAAGGAAATTTATGATCTGAAGAACGAAGTTAATGATCAAAAGAATGCAAGAAATTCTTAACAAGACAAATAAAAGGAAAAGAATGTTGATGCCAAGGAAGATGAAAAGAAAGACAATGATGATTATGAAAATAAGAGGGACAATAATTTTGATAATGTTAAGAAAGATGATGATGACGATGATGACAAAGGAGATGCTAAAAAGAAGATGATCAGAAAGACGACAAGGATAAGGATGGAGATAACAAAGGCAACGGGTTTTCTAGTAAGACTGTTGATGAATTCGATTACTATTTCTTTGAGGATCTTCCAAATGATCTTACCTTCCAAGGAATAACAGATGATTTAACCAATCAGGGTTTTCAAGATATGTTTAAAGACGTCAGTATGAATTCGGTATTTGATGCTATTGTTGAGGAAGTATTGGAACAAAAGCCCTCCACTTCATTGGGACCATCAAATGATGATGATCAAGAAGATATTATCCTTGGAAACGTCTCTACTAATCCTTACCTGGACTACTTGTATGCTCACAAGTTTGTAAACACTTAGGGAGATGAGGTTACCGCTTTGGATTCCTTCTGACAAAGATGATGATATCGAGGACCCTGAGTACCTATACACTGCCAGCTCTTGTGAGGTATATGGCCTCCGCAACGAGATGTCTCGATTCGTTTGCTGGAGTTATGATGCTGAGAAGCAGCTGTATGTTGTGAAACGATTCAACGGGAAGATTGAATACTTCAAGAGGCCACAAGATTTTTCGTCCTTGCCTAAGATTGATTTGAGAAGTATAAACTATGTTGTGTTCAAGAACCTATCCAAAGACAAACAGGAAGGTCTTTTTACAAAGTTCTAAAAGGAACAATGTGACAAAGTCTTTACGGTTATAAAGCATGTCAAGGGAAGAAGGTACCGGCATAAACACATATTGGATCCAATAAAACTAGAACCATGGATCAACGTGAAGTATCCAACTCCCAAGACAAAGAAGTCGGTCCTGTTCATATCAGAGTAGCCAATGATACAGTCAAAGACTTCAAGTTCTAGTATTTTGATTAGGCGACTTACGGAGCTGTCATTATCTGAGACTCAGAAAACCTGTTTATTCTAGATCTGATGGATCTGTTAAAGTTTGGAAGAAGTGACATGACATTTCCATTCCAGAACCCAATCAGAGTTGTCGGGGAGTCCCTGCGACGGTGGCATAGTGGTAAGGGGCGGGAATCCATAATGGATGTCTAGGGTTCAAAGCCCGGTACAACCCAATTTTCCCTGGGTCACGCGATTTACCTCACTCAAGTTGGCCGTGAGACCGGTCGGTGAGGGCCGCCTAATGGTGGGGTTCACCAGAGTTGCTGGGGAATATCATTAGGAAGCAAAACCGTTCACAAGGGTGGTAGCTTTGGCAATCACCCTCAACCTATATGTCAAAGCTGGATCTTTCTTGAAGACACTACACATTGATTGATTTCATCAGTCTAGGGGGAGTTTTTAATGCATAATGAAATCCAAGAGACTGACAAAACCATGACTAGAGACAAATTATCCGAATGGAGATTTTCGTGAACTTTTGTTTCGTGTACTTTAGATTTCGTGTAATCTATAGTAGTATATATAGACGCATTGTGTATTAGTCTAGATTTGGATCCCAAGGTATTCTGTTCTAGATGTATTGACAATAACTTGTAAAGTTCACGACTTTTTAGTGCAAATCACTTTTTTCTTCTTCAATCTTGGATTCCACATGATTTAGAAAGTGTTTGTTGCTGATTTTTGGGGTAAAGCTGGGGTCTTTACGAGCTTTGGGACCTACAAGTATGCTTAAGGCTTTAATCCCCAGCCTTCTGAGGATGGCATTGTACTTGGATGTGGCTCTCACGACGTAAAACGTAAGGTACACCATTGTCAAAGTATTTTCGGCTCCCAAATTGAGCGAGAGGTTGATTTTTCCTAATGAGTAAGCGACTTCTCAACAAAATCCGACCATCATGGGCTTGTCTTCTACCCATAACTCCCGTATGTCAGGATCAAGACTTCGAAAACAATGTTTGTATGTCACTTTGGATCCGCTCCCACCGTCCATATGGATTCTTGCAACTGGATGACCAACTATGTTGGCGGAAATATTCAAGGATGCCTCTTGTGTCTTGCATGGTTTGAGCGGAGGAAACGTGACTGATATCTTCATCCACGTTTGTCCCTCAGCTTCTAGGATTTTTTTTGCCTCTTCCTTACCTCATGATCATTGTCCGGAGCTCTCCAATTCACGTCTACAACGATCTTCTCTTTTCTCTAGCTTTTTCTCAAACATGTTCCTTCTCCTTGGATTCGGCCATGCAATTTCTTTAACCATGTGTGACAACTTACCGAACTAAACTCACATTTTGATCTCCCTTCAAAGGTGTATGCAGCCATCAATTTTATAGCCATGACATCTGTTGAACTCATTGTATTCGTCGACGTTTGGGCGTGAAAAAGAACCTTACGGTTCTATTGTAAGAGGAGGTTATACTCAGTAACATTGTAAGGGAGTAAGATCTTTTGTATTCACAGATCTCACCTCCGCAGAACCATCTATAGCATAACTCAATTCTGAATTGGATTATTCATTCATTTTCAAAACCAAAACCCAAAACCTCCTTAAAAACCATAAAACACCCAAAACAAAAAAAATTTAAAAAAAATTGAAGATCAACTTATCAAAGTTAGAGAAGTCCCCAAAGATCATTTGTAGCTCTTGCGTCAAAGTTAGTAGACTCGACTTGTAACTGAGCTTTTTCTCCACTTTGGTCAGAGGAAGCATATCCTCAACTTCTTTATTCAATTCTTCTTCTGATTCTTTGATTTTTTTGGCATCACAAAATGATTTCGCACTTGGTTTTTGAAACACATATAAATTCGCGAAGGTGATGGCAAAATATTGTTACTTGAAGTACTATTGCTACAAGATATTTTAATATTCTGATGATTTGGTAGCATTGACATTATAAGAGCAAGAAGAGGTGGTTGTTGACGGTTGCCCGGAGTTCTTGCCGTGGTCGGAAAATTAAACCAACTGTCGAATGAGTGCAAGAGAGACAACGGAGGTATAGACATTAAATCACGTAGAGAACAATGGCATGAATAGAAATTAACCCCAATTTTGGTTTTATATTATGAACCACAAGAATCTGACGCTTATAGATCGATCATTGATACATATTTGTGTTTGAGAAGAAACACACCAAGTAGGAGATGAACGAGTACATTGTTTTGTTTTTCTCTATCTCTCTATTGAATATGTCACAAACAATTTTATAGTGAAGCCTCTAAAAAATCTTTTGGAGAATAACATATGAGAGGTTGTAATAGCAAAGGGAAGCATCGAAAACAACCATGTACAAGAGCAAGCAATAAAGGGCAACACGAACGAGAACACACCTATAATAAGCTCTTGAATTATATATGACACGCCCCTAAATTCAAGTGACTTTGAATTTTAATAATTCTAGCAAAACTCTTTTCACAAAGAAAATGTAAAACTATTTCAAAAAGTTATGTTAATCATGAAAAATTGGTTTGTTGCTAAAGCAATAGTAGTTTGTACTTATTTAGTTACAAAATATTTTCAAGAATTTATATAACTGTATATAATCAGAGACAAATATGATGTAAGATAAATCCACATGACTTTAAAACTAAGACAAACATACCAAAAAAAATCATGACTCTATAAGACTATCAGAAGCACATCTGACGAGAAAGATAAAAGGCGCATGACTTTAACGAATGCAGAACAATGACTAAAGAAAACAATTGTGAAGAACTTAAAGACTAATTTGACTTCATTAAAAACCTTTTACAACTTTACAGGAAATATAAAACTTGTAAAGAGAATAAGACCACTCTCATTCACAACTAACCAACCAACTAAATTATTCAATAAAAAATTTCTCTCTTCCATATATACAATCAACCAAACATAATTTTTTCATTCTAATTCACAACTAAACCTAAAAATTTACTCAAACTAAATAAAGTTTAACATGTGATATTTGAAATCCAAAATAATAATAAAAAAACACCCAACCAATGTTTGGTCAAGCAATCAAGTTGTCTGTTTTTGTGAATTAATTTTTATATTCGCTTTTACCAAAAAAAATAAGTTTTGAATGAGAGTGGTCTAAAGACTAATGTGAATCTAGCAAAAACTTTTCATTAAATGTACAAACATTAACATCATAAGCAAATCCCACATCGGTCGTGAACTAAAGAGATTTCTTGGTCATAATTAACAATATGTCTCTTATATCACCAATGTATTTTGCACATAACTGGTTGTGGAGCCCATAAAAACTCCACGGTTAAGCATTTATATTAAAGAATTTAGTAGATAAAAACATAAATGCATTCAAACCAAAGAAATCATTTATTACATAGTTCAAAAACCAAAATACATCAATTGAAATAGTCTAAAATTTTTTTTAACTTTAAATATAGGTCTACTAACATAAACCTATCATATGTCTTCGCTGAAGCATCCAATTAACATGTGACATATGAAAAATAAAGAATTTTGTAAACTCTTCGCATAGTTGGTGTGTAACCTATAGACTTTACATTGTATACGTAGGAAAACTGATGCAATTCAATTAAACTACGAAGTTTAAATTCTAACATTATTGTCTTACTAGTTTGCAATTAAGTTTTGGAATATATCGCCTCCAAACTCATATCAATACTTAGCTAGAAATCTTAGTATATCTACAATTCTGCAATACTTTATATTGTATCCAAACTCGTTCCAATACAAAGCACAAAGCTAAGTATTTTCACAAGTTTGCTCATAGTTGTACTTTTCACCGTTTTAACACATCTGATATGTGAAGGTGGTGTCTAACACACCTTAGACTAATTGGCATCGAATAATATTGAATAACATAGTATCACAAGAAAATAGTATCACATAGCACATATTCGAACCCAATAGACTAAAGGCATGCATCTATAGAATTTGACTCTTTAAATAACTTAGTTTTGGAATACTAGCATATGTAACATCCCTAAAGTTCAAAATGCAAATAGTATCACATAGCACATAACTTAGTTTCCATTCTAGACAAAGGCAGACATTCATTCAGTTTATTTTTAAGAAACACTTTGTTCTCTTCATCCTATCAAGTTCTTGTATCAGACGAGTATTCCATGATTAATATAAACTTATATACAAGGTTGTGAATGTTTGTTTATTTTCTTGATTGACTAACTACTGATTTCCGCTCATTAGTTAGTTTGGTTTGAAATCGAGTTGTTAAGATCCACTTGTTTGGGACTTACAATTGGTATCAAAGCCATTCGAACTGATTCGAGCCTCATTCGATATCATAAATCAAGAAAAATAGTCATTTTTGGAGGATTCAAGGGCTGAGTTTTGAAAGAAACTCAGGGCATTATTCTTGGTGTTCTTCAAAAATTCAGCATTGTTAATAGGGAAAGAAGATAATTCTGAAGATTTAGTTTAATTTGAATTTCCTAAATTCGTGGGTTTGATTGATCTGATTGGAGAAAATCTCGGAGGATACAACTAAGAATTATTCAATAGAAAGGTGTTTTGGTGTAAACTTGCTTTTGTTGAAAAGTGTTTTCGATTGAAGTTGTTCTCTTGCAAAGCAACTATTCTTTGTTTAAACGTGCTCTCGGTTGACACTGTTCTCGGTTGCAGTTGTTGTTTTCGGTTGTGGATTAACTTGTTCGGTGAAAATATTTCTTTTTGTTGAGTTCTCGGTGACTTGGGGTGTTCACGACTGTGACTTTTATTAATTTAAGAAGCTGCTAGTTACACATCCAATCATATTTTAAATGGAGTCACAAAATCGAAGTCAGAATACCATGTATTTGCAGCTTGACTCTCAAATGGGTAGGGCTACAAGAATACCGAGATTATTACATGATGATGGTTTTACCGAATGGGAATGGAGATTTGAAAATCATGCAAAGTGTTCTGATGCTAAGATATGGAGATCCATTCAGAGAGGAAAAAGGGTACCTATGTATGTTCGTGAAGGGTGTACTACCAGGGTTCCTAAGCCAATAGAGGAATACACTGAAGACGATTTTGATATGGTGGAACAAGATGATAAAGCACTTGCATCATTAACTATGGCTTTAGGACCAGATATAGCTCAGGGATTCGAGGAATGCACATCGGCCAAACAATTATGGGAAGTTTTAACTTAGATGTATGAAGGAAACAATTATATGAAAGAGAGTCGGAGAGATATGCTAAATCAAAGGTTAAACATGTTTAACCATGTTCTTGGAGAAAGTCTGGAGACTCAGCTTCAGAGATTTGTTTGCTTAATCACTGAAATGAGGGGAGCTAAGATTTTTCTGTCTAATGGAGAAATCAACAAGAAATTGTTGAATTCTCTACCTATAAGTTGGGATATGAATGTGGCTTTGATCAAGAAAACCAAGGATTTGTATAGAATCAGTTGCCTGAATTGTTTTCAGTCATCAATTCCTATGACATGGATGATAAGCAGTGCACCCTGAATCATAATAGTAGCTTAAGTGCTGCTGGAGTAGGGAATTCAAACAGTGCTATTTTATCTCAAAGCTTGACTGGAGCTAATCCATCCAAATCACACACTTCTACAAGGGAATTAAATGTTGCATCACAGGGTGTGAATGATTGCAAATCTCCAGCATTACCAGTTGTGGAAGAAAATCTAGCACTATTTGCTGCATTTATGAAGAGCTACAATGCCTTTATGACAGGAGACTTGAACTAGACAAGCATTGTGTCAACTGAGTTAGATCAAATTCATCCTGAAGATGTTGAGGAAATGGATGTTACTTGGCAGATGGCCATGGCTTTTTTTCGGGCCAAAAAATTCATCAGAAAAACTGGGAAGAACAAGTGGGCAGATAAAAACAAGAAGATCGGCTTCAACAAAGATAATCTTAGGTGTTTCAATTGCCATGAAAAGGGTCACTTTTCCAGAGAATGCAAGAAACCAAAGATGGAGAAGACTGGAGATTCAAATGCTACATCGTTTCCTGGATCAGATAATGGCAAAGCTTTGGTGGCTCAAGAGTCTGGAGGATACAGTTGGAGTGATCAACTTCAAGCACTGAATTTGGAAAAACCTCATGCATTCATGGCTAATATTGTGGGGTGAGCTACATCTGAGGTACATTCAAATCTCTGTTCTCAATCGTGCATAGATAAAGTTGAACAATATCACCTTCATAATGATCTAAAATTACTTTAACAAAAAATGAAAAACTTTATAGAGAAAAATTGAAGCACAAATGAAATACATTTCTCGATTAAAATCATAGTTAAGTGAAAAGGGGCATCATCTTAGGGATGCTAAACAGAAAAATCAAGAACTCATTGCTGAAATTGAAAACTTGAAAGAAAGATTGAATGACAAAGATTATTCTTTTAAGAAATTTGAGGTATCTAGTATGTTGGTAACCGACTTAATAAATTAACAATTACATGGAAATAAAAACAAAGGTTTGGGTAATAACCAAATGCCCCAACCATTCAATGACAATTACACTAGTTTGCCCTTCACTGAAGAAGTGGTTGAGAAAGAAAAACATCTTAATTATGGTGTTTTTGTTTCACAATCAGAAAATTGTGATGATATTGTCACTGACCGTGTGACCTATGCTAATGACTCTACTTCATGTGCAGACAAAATAGATCTTTATAATACTGTAGGGACAGAAGATGTTGATTCCGATTATGATTCGGATAGTGAGGTTGATTCTTTTGTTCCAAATCACTTATCAAAAGTTTGTGTTGAGTCTTTTCAAAATGAGGATTGTCTAGCTTCTGAAAAACTATGTTTCAACTCAAGTTTAAATTTTAAAGTTGTTCCGTTTGTTCCAGATGTTTATTTTCAAACAATGCTGATGATATTTCAAAGGTTGATGTCAAGGATAAATTACCCTTGGATATGTCAACACATCCAACTGTTAAAGTCACACGTGGTGACTCAATGCATGAATTTTGTCACGAAAAATCTTTTGAAAAGAAACCCATCAAATTTGGTGTGAATAATTTTTATCATAAGAAGAAACAGACATGTTTTTGTTGTGGTATCTATGGTCATATAGCTAGAAATTGGAAGAAACAAAATTGTTTTGATACATCTGCATTTAATCGGTTACAACTAGAAAAGAAAAGAAATCCAAGTCAAACAGGTTCATTAAACCTGAGGCAAGGAAGTCCTATCTTTTTAAGTCTAAACCTTTTGATGTTGATTGGAACAAAAACAAAAAAATAATTTTGGTCGTCTCACAGTAATAAAGTCAAAACACCATTGAAAGATGATTGTTTAAATAAACAGGGAAAAAGGGCTGGAATCACTTCGGGCAATCTTAAACAATGTTGGAAAATCAAATCAGTTTCAAATAAATATGTTTTAACTACAAAGTGTGCAAAACTCAAGCCCAAATTCGAGTGGGTTCCCGAAACTCATTAATTTACTATCATGTGCATGGACAATCGAGTAACTATAGCTACAAGAGATGGTATGTAGACAGTGGTTGTTCCAGGCACATGATAGGAGACATTTCTCAGCTATCTGATGTGCATGAAATAAATGGTGGAAATGTCTTCTTTGTAGGAGGAGAGAAAGGAAATATTTCAAAACAGGGAACTGTAACTCATGGAGCTCTGTCATTCACTGATGTGAATTTTGTTACTGAATTGTCTCATAGTCTGTTAAGTGTGTCACAAATCTGTGAAAAAGGATACTCTGGTCATTTTTCAAATAAGGAGTGTTTAATTCTCAAGCCTGGCTTTATGATTCCTGAAGACTGGATTTTGCTTCGCACTCAAAGAAAATGAAACTCATATATTATTGATATGAATATGGTAGCATCATCGAGTGCCACACGCCTTTATTCCAAGATAGCTATTCAGGATGCGATGTTATGGCATCGAAGACTTGGTCATGCAAACATGAAGAATCTCAATCGTTTGGCTAAAGGTCAGCTGGTTAGAGATATACCAGTCAAGGATTTCTTCTTAATCGAAAAGTGCGTTAATTGTGCAAAATGGAAACAACATCGAAAGCCTCACAAATTCAAAATATTGAATTCAATTGATATAGTCCTACAGTTGCTTCATATGGATCAGTTTGGTCCAATTAATGTACTCAGTCTCTCTCGCAACTCATACTGTTTAGTGATCATTGATGACTACTTGAGGTTTACCTGGGTATTTTTCTTTTCTAACAAAGGAGAGACTTTGGAACTGATAAAAAGTTCATCACGCTAATTGAAAATCAATTGAATTCAAGAGTAAAAGGAATTCGTTGTGATAATGGCACAGAATTCAAAAATGTTGTTCTGAATCATTTCTACGCTGAAAAGGGAATTTCTCGACAATATAATGTGCTCGTACTGCACAGCAAAATGGAGTGGCTGAACGAAGAGATCGCACTCTTATTGGAGCAGCTCGTACTCTTCTTTGTGACTCTAAATTGCCAACATTCTTCTGGGCTGAAGCTGTTAACACTGCGTGTTATGTACAAGATTGCACTATGATTAACAAGCGGCATATGAAAACTCCATAAGAAATTCTATGTGGACATAAGCCTAAGGTTAGTCATTTCCGTGTGTTTGGGTGTCCATGCACTTTGCTTCATCAATAGTCGCTTCCCAAATTTGATGCTTAGGGAGCTAAGTGTTATTTTGTCGGATATTCTGGAAAGACGGCTTACAGAGTATATAACAAGTTGACAAAACAAGTGGTGGAGTCTTATAATGTTCATTGGCTTGAAGAAAATCCCACTGATGCTGAGTTTGGTCCTGCATGGACTTTTAATTATGCTACACTGTTCAAATCATTTCAATCATTTTCTGAAGAGGCTTCTATCTCCGAAGATTTCTCAGAGAATTTCTTAGAAGAAGAGGTTCTATAGTCCAATAAACCTCGTGAACTCAGCATTGATCCACTAGGCATGTACCCAAAACCACATTCGCATCCATCATCATCCTCGGATCCAGTTGCTGACATTAAAGATTCATAATCAACTTTAGAGTCTCCTGATCTAATCTCTCTAGATCATATTTCATTGATTATCTCAAATCTATGCTGAAAGAATATCTGGTGGACCCTGTCACTCCTGGAAACAACAAATCTGCCTACCTCATCAAATGTTCCACATACTCCAGTTCCGTTCTCTACTCAAAAATATCATCCACTTGACAAAGTAATTGGACCAATTACCTCAGGAGTTGTCATTCGAAGTGCAGCAGAAAATCTCAATGAATGTATGTTCTCATGTTTTGGGTCCCAAATTGAACCCAAGAACTTCTCAATGGCATTGCCACGCTCCAGCTGGATCAAATCTATGCAAGAAGAACTAAATCAATTTGCCAAGCTAAAAGTGTGGTAACTAGTTGATTTACCTGTAGGAAAGAAAGCACTTGGCACTCGTTGGGTGTTCAAGAACAAAAAGGATGACTCATGTGTGAATGTTCATAAAAAGGCTAGACTAGTGGTTCAAGAATAGACAAGAAGAGTGGATTGACTATGATGAAGTCTATGCTCCAGTGGCCCGTCTTGAAGCAATTCGAATCTTTTTGGCCTATGCATCTTACATGAACTTTACTATGTATCAAATGGGTGTGAGACTGAATTTCTATATGGTGATGTTAAAGAAGAAATCTATGTCTCTCAGCCACCTGGGTTCATTGACTCTAATAATCCTCAACAGGTATTCAATCTTGACAAAGCATTGTATGGTCTACATCAAGCTCCTCTTGCGTGGTATGCTACTTTACATAACATCTTCTATCTCATGGAAATGTTCGTGGAGCCATTGACCAAACGTTGTTCAGGAAACAAGTGAATGACGACCTAATTCTGGTGCAAATCTATGTAGATGACATTATCTTTGGGTCAACCAATGATCAGTTGTGCAAAGAGTTCGAACAGATTATGTGAGAAAAGTTTGAAATGAGTTCTCTTGGAGAAATGATCTTCTTTCCTGGTCTACAATTTCGTCAAGACTCTTATGGTATATTTATTCATCAAGGCAAGTATGTTGATGACATACAGGCCAAATTCAAGTTTGACGACTGTAAAGCTGCAAACACTCCATTGGAAACTCGTCCGGTTATGACTATTGATGAAGATGGAACCTCGGTTGATCATACTTTATATCGTTCTATGATTGGTTCTTTGATGTACTTAACTGCAAGTAGATCGGACATCATGTTTGTTGTGTGTTAATGTGCTCGTTATCAGGCTAATCCTAAACTCTCTCACTTACATGTTGTCAAATGAATTTTTTGATATCTAAAGGGGAGGCCTAGGCTTGGAATTTGGTATCCTAAAAATTCTGAATTTAATTTATATGATTTCTCTAACAGTGACTATAGAGGTTGCGATATTGACAGAAATTCTACATCTAGTGGATGTCAATTCTTGGGAGACAGACTCATCTCTTGGCAATGTAAGAAACAACACACCGTCTCAACCTCAACTGCTGAAGCAGAATATGTGGTTGCATCTGCTTGATGTTCTCAGGTCATCTAGATACAAAATCAATTGCTGGATTACGGTTTGGAACTTCTTAACTCCCCTATCTTTTGTGATAATGATGCTGCTATAAAGATTTGTAAAAATCTAGTCCAGCACTCTAAAAACAAACACATTAATATCAAAGTGCATTTCATTCGAGACAGTTTTGATAGAAAACTAATCCACTTAGAACAAATAGACACATCAGTTAATACTGCTAACCTTTTTACTAAGGCTGTTGACCGATCCCGATCCCGATTCAATATAGTAAATATGTACATAATTATTATTTCATTTATTTTGCTTATGCACAAATTTAGGGGAAGATTAGTAGTTAGAAATAGTAGTTTGAGTCTAAAATTAGTAAACCATTTTTCCATATAGTTCCGTATAATTTCTTTCTTTAGCAGTTGGTGTTTTGAAATTTCTGTTAGGAAGTGATAAGAATTCATGATAATGGACAAACCAATCACTGAATCGAAGAAAACTAAAGCCTTAGACGACTTAAATGTTCATATGATGTGTCAATAGGCTTAACAATTTTCAAAGAGGGTCTAGTAGTGTAATCAAATTAAAGAATACACAAGAAATTTGCCAATCAGTTTCATATAAGGTCTGCACAAGACTGAGTTCCATCAAAAATGGATTGAGAGTTGAATTCTACACCTCTTGACTTTCATCCACAAGACTATGCATGGGTTTTCACAAATAAATGAAAAGATAGCGCATCAGCCAAATCCCTAATGTCTACAATAAATATATGCCTGAATATTGCAATGTACATTAATTCCTTGGAATTTCAGCGCATCAACAAAATTCACCTAATATATGCATGAGACTCCTTTGTTATACTATGTATAGACCTGGACATCTCAGCGCAATAAAAGTTAGTCAAAGTGAAAAATTGAATCCTTAATAAATCATGAGAATAGATAGGTTTTACCTTGAAATTTAAAGACTTTTTCTTGTGAGAATTAAATCAAAACATGATAACCGATCATATGCTAGGTGTTATGTTGAGAACAGTTGAGTTTAATGGGATAACAAATATTGATAATCAGTGAACTTAAGAAGTTAAGATGAAAATACTCTTTGAATGAGGAATTGGGTTGTCTCATAACGATTTGATCCCAAATTAAACTACCAGCAATTAACTTTTTATCTACTTGGTTTGATTAAAGTATATTATTTAGTGTTTGTGTTATTTTTTTAATTTTGATTTTTTAAGTTATTTTTATTTTATCTTTTTGTCTGTTTCTTATCAAGAACAAGTTAATCAGATGTCTAAAACAATTTCATCTAGTTTAATTAACACATCTTTGAACTTAAAAAGGAGTATTCAGTCAAGGATCTTTTGAAAATGGGTTTTCAATAAATGAGAAATTGGGGTTCTCGATCAATTTAAGTTGAGTATAAAAACGGGTTTTTGGTGGTTTCTTTTTTCAAAACATATCTAACCGAAGAAAAGAAAAGGAAAAACTAAGATTCAAAAACAAAATCATGCGAGATCATCTTTTTGAAGGTTTTCGGTGGAAATTAGTGAATAACGAAGGATTCAGGGTATGATCTTGGTGATTATTTTCATTTTTTAGTTTGAAAATGTGGTTGAGGATGGGGCTGGTAAAATCAAATGATATTCAGAATCATGATGTAAGAACCAGCCACTTAATTTAAAATCGAAGGATGAAATAGAACAGTTTGAGGGGAAGTTAAATTGTTGGGTTAAACTCTGATTGGGGATTAATGGTGGATTAGGGTTTTCTCGGTGGTTATTTCGAAGAAGATAGAGTTTTGTGACAGTGGACCGAAAACGCCATCGAAAAGGCTATGTTCACTGAGAACACAACCGAAAAGGGTGATTTCCACCGAGAAAACAAATTTAAACACAAATTTCAAAACAAGTGGACCGAAAACTCAATTGTTGAACTCAAAATTTAAATTTAATATGTTTTCGATGAATGGGGGTAACGAATTCTTGATAGGAATAACTGAGTTACCATCTTTATGATTTATGATATTGAATTTGTGTTAAGACTTATAGTGAGTTTGTGATTTCAGGGAATGGCGGCGCTAAAGTTTGAACCTGATCATAACGTAGTGGCCTACCTGTGAGATCCTCCCCGACAACACATGGAGTTCTCAGAAAATATCTTGTTATTTGTGAAAGAGCTATTCGAGAATTCTGGGGAACTGCAACCATTAGTGGTCAAAGTGCACTGATTGAGGCCAACGTACAAGGATGCAAGATCATTGTGTCCGAAGAAATTATCAGATCAACATTGTTGTTTGGGGATCACTCAGATTATCCCATATCCTACCCAAACGATGTCATAGTAAGTGTGCTGATCAGAAAAGGATATGAAGGAGAGTACCCTCCACTCATGAAGAAAATCCTTCATCCCTATTGGAGATTATTGGCGCATATAGTTCAGTTGGGAATCTCAGGAAACGAAGGAGGAGCGTATGTCCTTGGTGTTGAATTAACTTCTGGTATCGTAGCATTAATGATGGATTGGGATTTCAATTGGTCCAAGATGGTGTTTGAAGAGATGAATAAAAATCTGAAAGGAGTGAATAAGGAGATATTCTTAATGTATCCTAGGTTTGTCCAAATGATATTGGATGCTCATTATCCAAGCATAGTGAAAACTGTGGATTCTCTGGATATAAAGACAATGGGGCCAACTGTTTTCGAACTACTCAAACAAACAAGAAAAGAAGTTCAAGTTACTTTTAGAGGGTTGAGACCATTTGAAAATTTTAAAAGGTTTGGAGAAGTTGACAATGCTGATCAAGGGAATGTCATGAATGTGATGTTTGCTGATGAACACGATGTTCAAGCTCAAATGGGAAGACAAGAAGATGATCAGATAAATCCAGAGATAGAAATCAATCCAGTTGATGATGTTGTGGTAGAAATTATTGATCAAAAGTTTGACTCAACACTGAAAGAAGCAGAGATCTCTAAGAATCTTACTCCAAGGTAGAGGTCAAGACGAGATCCACGTCCTGAACCACATTCAGTGAATGTACCTACTACTGGGACTTCCACTTCAGGGCAAAGACCAGAGACAGAGGATATGGTTAATCCTGTTCATGAGAAGGAAGTTTAATCCTGTAGAGTAAACAGGGATGTAAGTAAAGGAAAGGGAGTTGATGAGTGCCCGTTTGACTTACATGTGTTAAAAGAAAGAGTATTTGTCTTCGAGCAACAACTTAATGATCAAGTGTTGCAGTCACTAACAAAAGATAGACTTATCAGTGAGCGTCAGGAGAATCAAGTATCTCAGAATTTGAAAATACAGACTTTAGAAGCAAGTCTGGGATATCTCAATGCCTTATTCATTAATCTTAAGCAACAATTGAACAGGGATGATGAAACTGTTGGTGGTCGAACAAGGAAATATGATGGTGACAATGATGAAGGTGGCCCGAGTCGTGGTGATCTTAATATATAGCAAGATTCTGCAGTTGAGAAGAGAGATGATGACGTAGGTGAGAAGAACAGTGATAAAAGTAAA
This sequence comes from Mikania micrantha, assembly GCA_009363875.1. Taxonomy (NCBI): domain Eukaryota; kingdom Viridiplantae; phylum Streptophyta; class Magnoliopsida; order Asterales; family Asteraceae; genus Mikania; species Mikania micrantha. The sequence goes on along the minus strand of CM018698.1, from coordinate 43,525,843 downwards.
GAGCCTGAAAAGGAACATGGAGAAGCTGGTCCTAGTCAACAAGAAGAAGATCGATTGATGTTTGATGTTGATGATTTATTAGAAGAGAACGTGGAGTTGACTGAGTAAGAAGATCCAGGCAAAAGAAAGGTATCCTCATCAGTTGAATATGATTATTCAAATGTTGATAAGTGGGTTGCGGAAGGAGGGTGGATACTTCTGAGAGACTTTTTCATAGTGTTCGTCACAAGGATTATTTCAAACAACAACAATACTTGCCAGAGAAGTTTGTGGTTACAACGGGGAAGAACTATAATGATAAAGTTGGTGATCGATCGGGCATTCACTCATGGCATATGATGGAGACAAACAGATGTGGGTGGTGAAAAGGAAAAGTGGCAACTTGGAATATACGAAAGTCCTTTGGATTTTGAGTCATGGACTGGTGTGGATCTGGCTGAACTTGATGAAGCTCCATTTTTCAATCGGTCAAATGATCCTGGAGGAACCGAATTCTATGATTTTCTTCATGAATAGGATTCTGATATCAATAATATGGTTCTTGATTCACATATGGGTTCTCGGCTTCTTCGTTAGTTCTCGATTATATGTGGTTCTTGGTGGTGTCCGGTTCTCATTTTGATTTATTTTAGTTCTCGATTTCCTCGTAATTAATTTAAATGGTTGTTTTCGTTCTTGACAAAGGTAGACATTCATTCAGTTTATTTTTCAGAAACACTTTGTTCTCTTCATCATATCAAGTTCTTGTATCATATGAGTATTCCATGATTGATATAAACTCGTATGCAAGTTTGTGAATGTTTGTTTGTTTTCTTGATTGACTAACTACTGATTTCCGCTTATTAGTTAGTTTGGTTCGATATCGAGTTGTTAAGATCCACTTGTTTGGGACTTACAAGATTATTTATTTATTTACTTATCAAATAAATAAATATCCCAAATTGATTTTAATTAACATTTGAATATCACATGGTATTTGGAGTAACATATTTCCATCCTTTTGTTTTTGTTTTATTGTTTAATGTTTAAAGATTTTGGTTGAATAAATGTATTTATAAATCATTAATAAAATAAACGATTTAGTTAAATATTTGTATTAAAATTTGTATATTCATTATAAAAGATTAATGTTTACCTTATAACCATAAAATGTTTTTATTCAAATTAAATAATTGATTTATATTTTTTTTCTTTTCTTTTTAAATAATTTCATACCTTTGTATATAAAAGTTTTGCTTTTGGAACAATAGTATTTTAGTTTGTGTAGTAGTTTAAAATTATATTTAGTTTTTTCAAACCAATTAATTTTTCTTTTTAAAACATCTAATGTTACATATATAATTTGTTTAAAATGGTTTGAAAGTATACACATATATGAATTATATAAATCATTTTATCGTAAAAAATAATAAAAGGCTAATTATTAATGAACTTAATAAATATATACACGTATATGTAATTTAAAAAAATAGAATTACTTGTATTTTAAAGATAATAAAAGAGTAATTCGAGTTTTTGATTTAATTATTTAAGTTTCAAATAATTTTGTAATCAATTATTAAGTATAAATAACTAATTTAAATAGAAAACTAATTTTAACAAATTTCTGAAATTTAATTATTTATTAATTGCAGAATACTAAAATTTGGTTTCTAGGATCTTTAGAATACTTTTCAATAAAAAAATAGGCTGGAAAGGTCATAATGCAAAAAAACCGGTCCAGTCCCACGCAAGAGGGTCTCAAACGCAGGTTCCTCGCCCAGCACACGCGAATCATACAAAAACCTTTGTAACATACATACATACATACATACATACATACATACATACATACATACATACATACATACATACATACATACATACATACATACATACATACATACATACATACATACATACATACATACATACATACATACATACATACATACATACATATATATATATATTTTTTAAAATACTTTTTATTTAGAATTTCTTTTGAAATGATTTGTCTAAGTCTATTAAAATTGTTTTTCGAATATATCCTTGTGTGTGCATAAACGAATATCAATGTTTCAACGAAATACCCATAACTTTATTTTATTATAGTTCGAACACGATTACAACCCAAAACCGAAATTTAAAACCCTAGGGATTACATCACCAACGCGCACCTTGCCTTGGCAAATATATTAAAAAGCAAAATAATTACAAAAAGAAGGCATAAGGGGAGAGATACACCCAAATAACTTAACAAATAATGAAACACCCACTCTCATGTCATAATAAAACAAGAAAACATTCCATATCTCGAGCCATGAATACTTGGTATCTTCATTGATTTTCTTTGCTAGGCTGGACGTGTACCCGATTCATTGCCACATTCTTCAACTCTTAGATTTATTTGTCTCTTATATATGCCCCTAGGATTCAATGGGAATCCGTCACCCACATGTAAGACCTAATATGTTCCCAAATCACGAAAATCCTTTTGATCCGCAACATCCTCTTATCTTGCATCATTATAAGCTCTTGATAATACATATAAGCCATGGTTATCCTTGTATTTGACTTTGACTCTTGAAGCTTCATTATGTTCCGTTTTCACTAGCCCCCATTCACCCACACCCATCCCAATCAGCTCCTTTCCCAAGTTTGAGTATCCTCTCGAAAATGGTGTATGTTGTGTGCAATATGTACCATCCTATTTCTTTCCCTTTTTTGGTTCCCAAAATTGGTTATATTACTCTCAAACTCTCAATCTGTATTCCTTAACACTCTTGAAGGTGGTGCATGGTGTGTCATGTGTACCAACCCCTTCCCTACCATACCCTTCCATATCACATAGTTCATAATATCCCATAGTTCTCCATCCCACACCTTCCAAGATCCATGCCAAATGATAGCATTCTCTTGGTCTCTCAAAAGCAAGGTGCCAAGTGTGCAATGTGTACCAATCCATATCCCTCCCGTTGTGGTTTCCCAAAACATAGAATCAACTACTCTCCTTCTCTTTGAATATGTCACTCCGCTCTTTTTGGTGGTGCATGGTGTGACATGTGTACCAACCCCCTCCCTATCGTGCCCCTCCATCTCACACAGTCCATAGTATGACAATTTATTCCATTCCCCTCCCTCAAATAGTCATACCAATTGATGGTGAGTCCTCGGTCTCTCGAAAGCAGGGTGATCAGTGGGCAAAATGTACCAACCCTTATCACTTCCCATGCGGGTTCCCAGGAATTAGCATATACTACTCTCACCCTCTTTCGGTCTATCATTCCTCTTTTTTTGGTGGTGCATGGTGTGGCATGTGTACCAACACCCCTCCCTACCATACCCAGCCATCTCACATAATCCAAATTATCCCATGTTTCTCTCCCCCCCCCCCAAATTCCATACCATTTTCTGGTATTTTCTTTGTCAATCGGCAACCAAGTGAGTGGTGTGTAATGAACACCAACCCGTATCACTCCCCATGCTAGATCCCACAGTTTAGCAGATACTAGTCTCCCCCTAATAGAAAGACTCTCCTCTCTTTTGGGTGGTGCATTGTGTGTTATGTGTACCACCCCCCACCCCCCGACCATTTCCATCCCTCTCACAGAATCCATAATCTTTCGCCACACAGGGTTTGAAACATCCCATCCATACCCATCCCTTTCCATTTTGTAACCATGCCTCTTTGGAGCATACACTCTTTTCGATATGGTCTATCTATGTGTGTACATTGTGTTCCATCCCATATCCCATCACCTTTAGTTACCCCGTATATATGCTTACCCCTCCACCTCACATAATTCAAACCTTCCGAATAGTCATTTACCCAGCCCCACCTTGATCCTCTCCATTTGTAAACAATCATTCTTATCTTTTTGGTAGTGTTAGTTGTGTGTTGTTTACTAGCCCCCCACCCCGTTAAGCCTTTGATTCTCCCACTGCTCATATTCGGCCTTCCCTTCTTTATCTCATGGATTATAAAGTTGCTTATATTTTCTTTCCATCCCTATTTTTCCCACATACTATTACCATTATTTCCAACCCTACGCTTTTGAAATGTAAAATACCTTCCCCATCCCGAGCTTACATCCCGAGACTCAGAGCATCGCTTCTTGTCACTTGTCATTTGGCCCGTTCTTCCTATCCTTTAGATATGTAATCTGAAATCCCCATTCCTTAGCAACTCTGATGATAGGGGAGCAACTTCTCAAATTCAAACCCTGTAACCTATTTCGAATCACTTCCTTCATTAAAAGAAAGAAGTCCTTCTCGTTTCTTTTCCTACCTTGGAATAAACGGACATTTCGTTCTTGCCATAGATAACACACTGTAGCTCCCAAGAGTAATCTGTTTATGATACTTTTGATATTCGAACTCTGGTCCACCCTTGCCATGAACGAAATACATTACTGCCACCCGGCTGGTGGCCGATCCATCTGGCCAATCTCAATCACATTTTCCAAATCTTCCTGGTATAAGAGCATTGAAAAAACAGATGGTTATGGGAATCCTTTTCTTTAGAACATAGGGAGCATTAGAGTTCATGTGTATCATCCCATCCTTGAAGCCGATCCTGAGTTGATAATCTTTCCTTTATGGCTAACCACAAAATGAATGCATGTCGAGGAATATTTTGTGCAAACCAAACAAGTTTATGCCACACCTAGGGCCGGCTCAAGCATTTCTAGGGCCCAAGGCGGAATTAAATCTCGGGCCCTCCTATTACAACTAATAATTAATGTTAAAACCCCCCTCTTTTATCCAGGCTTTAGATCGACAACAATAAACTAGTTTCAATTTTTTAGCCCTTTTTGAATGATTGGAATCGTCTTTATAATTTCTTTATGGTTTCTTTTGGAATCGCCTTTGTGGTTTATTTTAAGTCGGGTATTAGGGGACCCGGGGTTTAGAATGCAAATGGGCTCCCACGCTCATGAGAAAAAACTATCAAGTTATCAAGTATGAACAGTCGATATAACAAATTTGAAATCAAGTTATCAAGCATCAATAGCCAATATCAAGCTGCAAAGTACCAATTATCATTACAAAGTTGCAAAGAATGCAAATGAACTTCAATGCTTATATCAAGTTATCCGGTGGCCGACAATTCAGGTGGTAGGGAAATGGCGACCGGCACGGAGACCGACGACAGGGAAATAAGGACCGACCAATAGTCATCTCGGTGTCTCGCCGGTCTCGCAGACCGGCGACAAGGAAATAGCAAGACAAAAACTCAGCAAGTGAAGTACAGAAGTAAGTGGATTAAATCGGCATGACGACATTTATTCATCGTCTTCCACAGATCTTCATGGCTCCTCGAATTCCACTTTGATTCTTCAATCGTGAACCGTCTTTTCCTGGCATTGTCTCGACTCTCGGCTATCGCTCATTCCCAAAAAGACAGAAATGGGAAATTTGAATTTGGAAACTTGAAATTTGGAAACCCTAAGTTGAGCGGCTAATGCCTAATGGGCAAGTCGTCCACGAGCATCTTATTATAATTTGAATTTTGAAGGGTTTTTTTCCAACCGGAATGGGCCACCGGCTTCCCTTCTTTGTTGTGCTCATGAGCTTATGCCAAATTTACAAAAAAAAAGGCCCAGAATTAAAAAATAGCCCACGCACATTTTTTTTAAATTGGAGGCCCTATATTTTTGGGGCCCTAAGCCCTTTCATGGGTTGCTTGCCCCATTGGGCCGGCCCTGGTGTGACACCCCGCAAATTCCAGGTCAGCACTTGCTAGAATTAAATGTTTATTTAATTGATATTTGTACACGTGGCACTAGAATTAGTTTAATTTAATGTAACACGTGGCATGACAGTACGAACACTAACACAAACACGATAATTCGGTGAATTATCACAAAACGCACACACGTGTCTATGAAGATACGAACGTTGGTGAACGTTTAGCACATCGTGTAACAAAACACTAGAAACCTCACGAAACACTCAAACATTAAACTTAGGAGTTCAAACGAGGTCAAACAATAGTCCGTAAACCTGAAAACGGCGAAGAACGAGTCAAACCATTGAAATTGGGTCTATTGGGCTCTTCCGGGACTCGTCGTGGTACGCTAAGGACCTTGGAGAGGTCCATGGCGGTACGCGATGAGTGGGCGAGGATTTTGAACTCCCGAATTTCTTCGCGGTACGCCGAGCATCTTTTTGCCCTTCTCGGCGGTACGCGACGACACCCAGAGTCACCAAATAGCTTTTTAAGCTCCCAAAACCCATCATTACACCTAAACTCTCATTTTAAGCTGTTTTAGACGCAACTAGCATGAGATTATCTTCCCAAAACCTCTGATTATCATCTTCGACACCTTCTAATCACCATTGGATGCCACTGTTGAGATCTTTGAAGCTTTGGAAGCTTGAGAGAGGAGTTGGAACTCAAACCACACCACACCATCTCCTTGTTTCTGCAAATCATCACGAATCAGAAGGTTTAGAAGCTGATTTCTTCGTCATCTCAGTGTATTTGAGGCAGTAGAAGGTAGCTCAATAACTCTAGTTGCTTAAAATCACTTTTACACACACATGCAAGGCATAAAGCCTCATGCAAGCTCTCTAGCCTTGCATGCACGAAATTCTCTTAGTATGAATCTGGGTTTGATGATTTCAGTGTGTATATTGATGATCTAAAATGATTTAGGGACATATCTTGATGATCCATGATGATGTGTATTGGTATAATGCATGATTTGTACATAAAGTGGTGAAATCTTTACATGCATGCATGATCTAAGGTTACTAGATGAATATTTGGTGATTATTGATGATGATGGTAATGTTATGCATGATTAGATGCTATTGAAATGATTAAAATGCAAGTATTTACGACACTTTCTATTTTTAGTAACTTTTTAATTAAAAAATGATGATATGGATGGAATTATGAACATGCATGTGTGTAGATTTGCTATTTGGATAAGAATATGATGACATGATGTTAAGAGTTTTGGTTTAGGATTGATTTATGGTCATTTTAGACCAATTTACTATTTATAGTAACTTTTGTAAACCGATTATTGTTGAATGATGATTTTGACTAAATGGATATGTTTAGATGATGATTCATGATATTATATGATGATTATTTGATATAAAAATGGATTAGAAATGCTTAGGATGATCATTTAGATGAAAATTGTCAGAGTTACTATTTATAGTACCTTTATTTTGCAAAATATCAATTTAGGAATGCTAGATATGTTTTGAGCATGCTAAATGATTTACTATGATTCGATATGATTATTGCATGAAAAGTTTGATGGTTTCCGATGATATTCATGCTAGATTTAGAAACTTTCCTTTTTAAGGAAACTTTATTGTTTAAAAATGACTTATGTGTTTATTTGACCACTTAAGATAAGTTGTTATGTGTTAACATGATCACGTAGGATTAACGAGCATGCTAAAACCTTAAAAACGATATGTGTTGTAGGACATGCTATAAATGGAAACTTACTATAAATAGTAAGTTGCCCATGAACGAGAATTGCGCCTTTTGCACACGACGAGCACAATCACGAATGTTACACGAATCACAACTGACACACGGTTCACCAACGGGTCGTGAACTTGACACGGTCAAACACGGTTTAACACTATCAAACAATGACAAGCACGGTCAATGAGGACCGACATGGACTAACATAACAACCGAGGGTTGTTGAGCACAACCATGAGCACGAACAAAAACACGGTCACTTACACGAACTTACATAAGCTATACGATATAGGTAGCCGGTGACCGACACAACTACGAAGCAGGAGCTTACGCATTTCCAAACCATCATTGAGGTGAGTTTACAGCCCCACTTTTACTATTAACTGTTTTGTTTAACTTTTGGGGTGAGAATACTATGCAACTGTTTTTAGATGTATGACTGGTATGTTGTAAAACAACTTTTGAGTGTAACTGTATCGCAACAAAAGTCCTCACACCCTTACCGTTAATTGTGTAACAAACAAGTCGCTATAACGTATTACTACGGGGCCTGACAAACCCCACTCAACGATAGCTGTGACTGGATGTCACGGTGGGTGTAATATCGAGCTTTTGGCTGGGTACCGCGATAACCTAGGGAGGCAAACAACAAGTCTAAGTTTCGGTAAGATGAACTGACACACACTCGGGATCGTAGATCCAACGAAACAACTTGACATACCCAGTATACATCTGTTTACTCCTTTCAACTATTTAAACATGTGAACTTACCAACTTTATGTTGACACGTTTTAGCATGTATTCTAAGGTAAGTAGCTGCATACGGACAGGCATGCACTTAAGGACACGAGCATAGGAACTGCACGCATCTATGTTGTGTCGTGTTGAACAAACAATTTTAACTATTTTTATGTTATTTATCAAACCATGTAGTGTCTAAAAATTTACTTTTCCGCTGCATACCAAACACATATTATTCCGCTGTAATATTTTAAAAACAATTTGATTGTGCCTAAGACAAACATTGTATTTTGAAACACATATAGAGTCGTTCTATATGACCATGAGCTGCGATTCTGGCCACGTCACACCCATGTGGACTGACTCCACACGTGGGAATTTGGGGGGTGTGACAGACTGGTATCAGAGCCATGGTTATAGAGAACTAGGTTTGCATGTAGTAAACTTAGACTGTAGCCATAACTCTACACTTAGACACTACACTAGTTTCACACAGCACATTATGTGCATAGATTAGCAATGTTCGTGCCATAATCTAACTTTTACGAACATGCCTCTGGCACTATTAGTGGACATTAACACTCAACTACACAGGCGACCTGTGCAAAGGGATTTGCGAAAAGGCGAACTCAAGACCGAAGGGAACTCTTCTATGCTATGAAGAAGACTCCTCTAACACAATCTAACTCGAATCGAACGCCTTTTCCCCAACCACTTTCTTGAGTATAAACCCAGTCAAATAGCGCATGTTTGTGGATTGTAACCTTAGTATGACACTCAGGAAGCAAACTTTGAACCTAAAGTATTTAGTAGCTTGAGATTGAGTGAAGTAGAATGACTGTGTAAGATAAATTGACGATTATGGTGGCCAATGTAATCGCGAATTTATAGGCATTTTCGAATTCTGGCAAATTCATATGATAAGCTACACCCACCAGGGAAACTGTATAGTACACCGCTGCAAGTGGAGATTCGAGCTCCACTATTTCCACCGAGTAGTTTATTTCCTTATTGTATATAGTATTGTATATTGTTAGAACCTATATGAGCGAGTTATGCTCATACAAATCATTTTGGTAGTAGTTATCTCATCAAACTTATGCTTCTACTTTTGAAATGATATTTTAAGCTTATGATACATATTTTCTCCCTACACATGCTAACACACAAATAACTCTAACAATGAGGGATACAATATCTATTGTATATAGATACTAACAAATGGCTGGTCAAGGAACGTATGTGCGTACTGACAACCAATCAATCGATTCTGTGGCTATCGAGGCCATGGTAGAACAACTTGTTAACAAAGCCATTGCGGATTACGAGGTTGAACGCTTAAACAGTGAAACAAACAACGAGACTCACAATAACAACTCAAAAGGATGCTCATTCAAAACCTTCCTTAGCTACCATCCTCAAACATTCAAGGGATCCGAGGGAGCAGAGGGACTGCTCCGATGGGTTAAGAAGGCCGAGTTGGTTTTCTGCATATGCGGGTGTTCGGAAGAGAACAAAGTGAAATTTTTTACAGGATGTCACACCTTAAAACACGAAGAAAAAACTCAAGTAAACTTCTCATTTTTTGACAGTTGATCTTATTTTAAGTAAACTTCTCAAGTAAACTTCTCATTCGGTTCCACGAATTATGTAAACTGTACCCAGGGATGGTGACCCCGGAATACAAAAAGATCAAGCAATACATCAGCGGATTACCTGAGTAGATCCAAAGCATGGTTACTGCAGCAGATCCCACTCCCATTCAACCCACTATTCACTTGGCTCATCGTATGATTGACCAAGCGGTAGCACAGGGCAAACTACCTAAGAGGGGTGAACATCTGAAGCCTCAAGATCACAAGCGCAAGTGGGAACCTAGACACAACCCAACTCACTCCTTTCAACAATTGCAATCCCATAACCGAGCAACACCGACTAGAAAATTTACCGCTACGCAATCTGACACCAAGGGCAAGGGTGTATGCGAAGGGAAACAGCCTAGGTGCAACAAATGTCTCTATCATCATTATGACTAGTGTGAGCGGTTCCAATGTTGCAAATGCGGAGGACTCGGCCATATAGCTAGGAATTGTAGAAGCAAGCTAGTTAACATTAATGAAAACCATAACACCATAAAGGGGTGTTATGAGTGTGGCATGCCTGGGCACAGGTGCAGGGACTGCCCTCAGGTGAAGAAAACGGAAAGAGGCGCAACAAAGGGTTGTGCATTTGCAATTAACTCCGGAGAAGCTAATGATGACCAGAACATTGTGACCGGTACATTCCTTTTAAATAATGTCTATGCTAGTATATTATTCGATACCGGTGTCGATAGGAGCTTTATCTCTAGCAAGTTTAGTGAGCTACTTAACATGACCCCAACACCACTAGACTATTAGTACACCATAGAGTTAGCCGACGGCAAGCTGATTGAGATGCAACACATTTTCAAAGGATGCGTCTTAGTGTTGGCAGATCACGGACATGAGATCGACCTGATGCCGATAACTCTCGAGAACTTTGGTGTAGTGATGGGAACAGACTGATATCAGCTAACCAAGCCGAGATCGTATTCAATGAGAAGAGGGTTTGAGTTACATTGTCAAATGGAAATCAGATCCCTATTCAGGGAGAACAACGGAAAATACCACTAAACATCATGTCATGTATGAAGGCTAGCAAGTACCCACAGAAAGGATACACAGCGATACCAACATGCATCATGGAACAATCAAAGAAGGAAGGAAAGATAAAAGATATCGAAGTTGTCCGTAATTTCCCTGAAGTCCTTCCTGAAGATCTACCTGGACTACCACCAAAGCGACAAGTCAAGTTCTGGATACACCTCACACCAGGAGCTGCACCAACTGTCAAAGCACCATACCTATTTGGCTCTAACTGAGATGCAGGAACCATCTAATCAACTGCAAGAGTTGATAGATAGAGGATTTATCATATCAAGCTTCTCACCATGGGGAGCACCTGCCTTGTTCGTAAAGAAGAAAGACAGATCTTTCTGAATGTGTATCGACTACCGGGAGCTGAACAAAGTGACAATCAAGAATCGATACCCTTTACCTGGAATAGACGATTTGTTTGATCAATTGCAAGGGTCAAGCTACTATTCAAAGATCGATTAAAGATCCGGTTACCCTCAACTGAGGATACAAGAGGATGACATCTGGAAGACAGCCTGCAGGACACGGTATGGGCATTGGGAAATTCTAGGTCATGCCCTTCGAATTAACCAACACACCAGCAGTATTCCTGGATCTTATGAATCGCTTGTGCAAACCATATCTTGTTAAATTTGTAATAGTGATCATTGACGACATCCTGATCTACTCCAAGAATCAGGAGGAGCATGTTGAACACATAAGGCTTGTCTTGGAATTGTTGAAGAACGAGCAACTGTACGCGAAATTTTTCAAATGTGATTTTTGGATTCGCGAAGTCCAATTTCTTGGACATGTGGTGAATGAGAAAGAAATACACATAGACCCAGCCAAGATCGAGGCCATCAAAAACTAGGAAGCACCAAAGAGTCCAATTGAGTTACGACAATTCCTAGGATTGGCGGGGCACTACCGTCGATTCATTGAGGGATTTTCGAAGATCGCTAAGTCACTGACCTCCCTAACACACAAAGACAAGAAGTTCAACTAGGGAGAAGAGCAGGAGTCTGCTTTTAGCTTGTTGAAGCAGAAGTTATGCAGTGCACCAATCCTATCCTTACCGGAAGGATGTGATGATTTAGTGGTACATTGCGACGCCTCGAAACAGGGACTCGGTTGCGTACTGATGCAACGCGAGAAAGTCATAGCATATGCATCATGCAACTGAAGGTGCACGAGAAGAACTACACAACTCATGATCTAGAGTTGGGAGCCATGGTGTTTGCCCTGAAGATATGGCAACATTACCTATACGACACAAAGTGTACCATCTTTACCGATCATAAGAGCCTACAACACATCTTCGATCAGAAGGAGCTGGACATGAAACAACGAAGATGGTTTGAACTCATTGGTGATTATGATTGCGCCATCAAGTATCACCGTGGTAAGGCAAACTTAGTGGCCGACGCGTTAAGCCGAAAAGAAACAACAAAACGCGTGCATGCGCTACAACCCACGATCCATTCTGAGTTGCCACAACAGATCATGGAAGCTCAACAAGAAGCTCTGAAAGTCGAAAACCTCACTCAAGAATCCTTGCGTGGCATGGACAAACAATTCGAGGGGAAGACCGACAGAGCATACTACTTTACGGATCGGATATAGATTCCACACCACAGGGGACTGAGAAACGTAGTGATGGATGAAGCTCACAAGACCGGTATTCGGTACATCCGGGCTCTGACAAAGTGTACCATGACCTAAAGATGACCTATTGGTGGCCGATCATGAAAGGTGAAATAGCAACTTATGTAGGTAAGTGTTTAACATGCTCAAAGGTAAAGGTTGAGTACTGGAAACCATCAAGTCTACTCCAGCAACCCGGGATACAAATGTGGAAATGGGAAAAAATTTCCATGGATTTCATAGCTAATCTGCCTAAGACAGCAAATAGTTGCGATACCATCTGGGTAATCATAGACTGACTGACGAAGTCTGCACACTTTCTACCCATCAAGGAGGCCGACAAACTAGATAAATTGACTCAGATTTATCTTATGGAAGTGGTCACTCGACACGTAGTGGCAATCTCGATCATTTCTAACCGTGACGGCCGAATCACATCGCATTTCTAGAAGTCCTTGCATAAGGCATTGGGTACGAGATTGGACATGAGTACCGCTTACCACCCGCAGACTGATGGACAGAGTGAACGGACTATACAAACATGGGAAGACATGATTCGCACATGTGTCATTGATTTTGGCAGTAGCTGGGAGACTCATCTGCCGTTAGTTGAGTTCTCGTATGACAATAGCTACCACACAAGCATACAAGCTGCACCATTCGAGGAACTTTACGGACATAAGTGTCGATAACCCATTTCATGGGTGGAAGTTGGAGGAAGCCAACTGACTGGCCTCGATCTTATGCACGAAACGACTGAGAAAATGGTACAGATACACAAACGAATGACAGCAGCTCGGGACAGACAGAAAAGCTATGCTAAGAAACGACGCAAACCATTGGAATTCCAAGTGGGAGACAGAATGTTGCTCAAGGTCTCGCCCTGGAAGGGAGTTATTTGGTTTGGCAAATGAGGAAAGTTGAATCCTCGCTACATTGGACCTATCGAGATCACCAAACGAATAGGTCCCGTGGCCTATTAACTAAATTTGCCAAAAGAGCTGAGTAGTGTACACAACGTCTTTCACGTATCGAACCTCAAGAAGTGTCTATCTGATGAAACATTTGTCGTTCCTCTTGAGGAAATACAGATCGACGAATAATTAAACTTCGTTGAGGAACCGGTGGAGATTATGGACCGAGAAATCAAGAAGCTTAAACTCAGCAAGACACCGATAGTGAAAGTGAGATGGAATTCGCGACGCAGACCAGAATTCACGTGGGAACGTGAAGATCAAACGAAAAAGAAATACCCACACTTGTTCAAGGAACAGACAAACACTAACAACGTAAGTTGAATTTCGGGACGAAATTCTTTCTAACAAGGGGATGATGTGACACCCCGCAAATTCCCGGTCAGCACTTGCTTTAATTAAATGTTTATTTAGTTGATATTTGTACACGTGGCACTAGAATTAGTTTAATTTAGTGTGACACGTGGCATGACAGTACGAACACTGACACAAACACGATAATTCGGTGAATTATTACAAAACGCACACACGTGTCTAAGAAGATACGAACGTTGGTGAACGTTTAGCACATCGGGTAACAAAACACTAGAAACCTCACGAAACGCTCAAACATTGAACTTAGGAGTTCAAACAAGGTCGATCAATAGTCCGTAAGCGTGAAAACGGCGAAGAACGGGTCAAACCATTAAAATTGGGCCTATTGGGCTCTTCCGGGACTCGTCGTGGTACGCTAAGGACCTCGGAGAGGTCCATGGCGGTACGCGACGAGTAGGCGGGGATTTTGAACTCCCGAATTTCTTTGCGTTACGCCGAGCATCTTTTTGCCCTTCTCGGCGGTACGCGATGACACCCAGAGTCGCCAAACAGCTTTTTAAGCTCCCAAAACCCATCATTACAACTAAACACTCATTTTAATCGATTTTAGACACCCTTCATTACACCTAAACACTCATTTTAACCGGTTTTAGATGCAACTAGCACGAGATTATCTTCCCAAAACCTCTGATTATCATCTTCTACACCTTCTAATCACCATTGGAAGCCATTGTTGAGATATTTGAAGCTTTGGAAGGTTGAGAGAGGAGTTGGAGCTCAAACCACACCACACCATCTCCTTTTTTTGGAAAATCATCATAAATCAAAAGGTTTAGAAGCTTATTTCTTCGTCATCTCAGTGTATTTGAGGCATTAAAAGGTAGAACTACAACTCTAGTTGCTTAAAATCACTTCTACACACACATGCAAGGCATAATGTGACACCCCGTAAAATCCAAGTCACCATTTGTCTTAATTAAATGTTTATTTAATTGATATTTGTACACGTGGCACTAGAATTAGTTTAATTTAGTGTGACACGTGGTATGACGGTACGAACACTGACACACAACAAGATAATTCGAGGAATTATCGAGAAACCGCACACACGTGTCAAAACACACGAACGTTGGTGAACGTTTAGCATAAGTGGTTTAATATGTTTTAATATGATGGTTTTATGCTAAGTTAGATGGTTTCCGATATCGCACATGCTAGAATTAGAAACTTTCCTTTTTAGGAAACTTTTTTAAGCAAACGTGACTCGTATGATGATTTGATTCCGTAGGACAATGTGTTATGTGTTAACATGATCACTTAGGACTTAACGAGCATGATAGAACTTTAAAAACGATATGTTTTGTGAAACTTGCCAAAAATGAAAACTTACTATAAATAGTAAGTTGTCCATAGACGCGACTTGCGCGTTTTGCACACGACGAGCACTTACACGAATGTTACCCTATTCACAACCGACACACGGTTCACCAACGGGTCGTTGACTTGACACGGTCAAACACGGTCAAACACGGTCAATGTGGACCAACATGAGCAAACACCGTCATTGTGGACCGACACGGACAAACATGAGCAACCGAGGGTTGTTGAGCACAAACACGAGCACTAACACGAACACGAACACGGTCACTTACACAAACTCACATATGATATACGATATAGGTAGCCGGTGACCGACACGCCTTTCGACGCAGGAGCTTACCCTTGCTTATCACATTTTCACTAAGGTGAGTTTACGGCTCCTCTTTAATCTTTTACAAACTTTTTAAATAGGGGAAGAATACTAGTTGAATTGAGTCAAACAAATATGCTATTACGAACATTTTTATGTGTATGATGGTTTATTAGACAAACATTAGGTGTTGAACTCGTAACAAGCCCTCACAAAGTCTTACCGTTAATGTACGAACAACATTGTAGGTTTGAATGGACCTTTTGGGTGTGACTAACCCCACGGGGCACAATTTTGACTGGAGGTCATAACCCGTGAAACTCTGACCTAACTTGCTATGTAATTACGAGACATAGTGGAGGCAAGGATAAAAAAGTCTAGTTCGGTACTAACATTATGATAAACAGCATGACACATGTTTTCTTACTATGTATATATATATATATATATATATATATCAAAACATGTGAACTCACCAACCATTGTGTTGACACTTTTTCTTAAACTTGTATTCTCAGGTAACTGACAGGCGTATGGATTCAGGACACGCACCTAAGGACTTGAGCTTAGGATCTGCATATTGCATGTTGTGTCATTTCATCAAACATTTTCTACTTATGTTATGTATTTTGAAAACGTTGTAATGTCTAACAACTTTTTTTTCCGCTGCATGTTTAAACAATTATATTTTCCGCTGCTATGATATTGTATTCCTGCTGCAACTTATTTTGTTATCATTTATGACAAACTTGTATTTTGAAAACTTATATAGAGTTGTTCTATATGACCTTGAGCTGTGATTCTGGCTACATCACACCCACGTGGACTGACACCACGAGTGGGAAATTGGGGGTATGACAAACTGGTATCAGAGCCTTGGTTATAGAGAACTAGGTTTGCATGTAGTGAACTTAGACTATAGCCATTGCTCAACATTAGACACTACACTTAGAATTGCACACTGATGTGTTATCATTATTACTATTATTTGTTACTTACTGATTTGATACTTACAGAATGGCCAACAACAATAATGACACAGGGAGGAACCCGGGAAAGTGCCCGATGAACTATCAGTTGACAGAGGAGGGCCGACAGAGAGTTCGAGACATTGTAGCCCAGGTCGACGAGGAGATGGACAGCCAAGCCCGAAGGGATAGGCATGACAGATTCTGGGGTTGGTACCCCATGACTATCCGGGAGTGTATTGAGGGGGAGGGGGTACCTCCGCCCCAATATCCAAGGGATGCACCCGGTGACCATCGACAATCACATCTTGGGGTACCGATGGAACGGGCATTCGCAGCCCACGTGGCCTACACTAGACGAGAGGCTAGGAGGAACCACGATCTGTCAGACGAGGTTCGAGTTCTTCGTGAGAAGAACCAACGCCTCGAAAGACGGGTTGACAGTCAGCGAGAGCAGATAGAGACCCTATGGACTCAGATGGCGCAGTTGATGGGCCAGCAAGGACAGATCGTGGAGATCATGTAGAAGCATGATGGACGCATAGCTGCGACGGAAGTCGCTACTGAGGAGAATCAGGACATGATACAGGCCAGCGACGCCATGCTCAACGCATGGGTGGAGCAGTTCATTGTGGAACCACCTCCCGAAGAGGGACCACGGTTCGAGGCAGAGGATCTCGAAGAAGGTGATTTCGATGAGGATCCCGAAGAGGATCCCAAGGAGGATGGAGATGACGAGCTGGCCGAGAGTGAGGACTCGCACTCCACGATTGATTCGGACTAGTTAGATCATTTTATTTTAGTATTTCTTTTTGTATTGCCTAGACGAGCAGGATGTGCTCGTATGAACTCATCGTATTGTTATCTTTTGAAAATGATTGTATTCAAAGCCTATATTAATGGAATGATGTTTTGTTTTACTTATTGTACATTCTGACTATGGTTGCTTGCTAACACAACATCTAACATGACTTCTGACTAACACTGTAACCCATGACGACTAACACTCTGTTCCATCCGTATAGAATTTGACCATGTCTAGAAAGGGAACATATGTACGCCAACACAAGAAGCCAATTGGGGCAGCGACCATCAAGATGATGGCTGACCGCCGTCTCAACAAGGCGATTGCTGAGTGTGAGGCAAGTCGCCAACACAGCGAAACTAGTGGGACGAACAACGGTACTAACACTCGCTTAACCAGACTAACATAGTGTAGCTAACATGATTAGTAACACGCAACATTGGTTTCTGATAAACAGGATCGCACGGGAGTAACAACAAGGGGTGCTCGTTCAAATCATTCCTGAATTGCCACCCCCACACGTTCAAGGGAACTGAAGGAGCTGTTGGGATGCTCTGATGGGTGGAAAAAGCTGAGTCTATATTCGCCATGTGAGAATGTACTGAAGAAAATCGGGTCAAGTATGCGACCGGTACTCTCAAGGGACCAACCCTCACATGGTGGGACACCTACGTTCAAACATTGGGTTTCGACGGTGCCAACTCTATGACATGGGCGGATTTCACCAGACTACTGCAAGAGGAATACTATCCTCGCAACGAGACCAGGAAGCTAGAGGCGGAATTTTGGGTGCTCAAGATGGTTGGATCGGAAATCGAGCAGTACTGCACACGTTTTCTGTGGCACCCAGTACCTGATCGTCCGGCAAGTCCGTACTGTATGTGTACTTTCACTTTTACTGTGTGCAAATACATTGTATGAACAGTGATTGTGATAACAGAATTCAAAATACAAGAAACAGTTGTACGTATTTATGTGAAAACTTAAATACTGTAAGTACAACGATCATGATAAACAATAGTTGTTTGTATCTAGGTGAAAACCTAAGTACAGTTAAGACAACGAATCAAGAAAAGCAACAGTGTACAAGTAAACAACAAGAACATGTCGGTTGCGATCTGATATCCATAGATGACAGGAATCAGATGGCCGATAAATCAGTATGAAAACAATGTGAAAACAGGATGGTTAGTTGAGTCCGTCAATGAGGAAACACAATTCAAACATAATTGCAATGTTGTTTCAGAATAATGAACTGACAGTGTGTTTGCGTGGGTGACGATTCACACAAAAATATCTTGAGTTTAACGTTCTGAAATAATGACTTGAAAGTAGAAAACAAAAGTCAGAAAGTGAAACCATCGTCGTGTTCGTTCGAGTGACGATTCGAAAGAATACGCGCGAAGGTGACGCGGTCCGGCGAAACGAAAACGAAAGACGAAACGAACGATAATAATTTAAGAAAATACAAAATTTTGACGTTTTACAATTTTGAAACTCATAAAAAATTAATTAAAGAAACTCTTTTAATTGAAACACGTAACATGCGCGTAGAAATTCGGAAACACAACGGAGACGAAAACGGAGCAACCAAAACGAACCCGAATACACGCGGGGTATATAAACACCAAATGAGGCTCTCACTAAAAAGCTTCTCACGAACCTATTTCCTCTCACTAGAAAACCACCTTCAATCCTTCATAACTTGGTCGTTTCTTGACGAAATCGGACGTTCTTGGTGTCCAAACGAAGCTCTCAACCTCCTCTACATGAAAGTACAACCGATCTAGAGCCAATTCCTTCGAAAATCGAGGTAATGATCAAAAGAAACTCACGAAAAATAGGGTTTTCTTAACCCTTGGTCGACCACAACCTTAACCGGCTATAAACCCTACTCAACTCGACCCAAGGCCTTCAGTCGACTTACACGAAGGTTAGAATAAGTCAAGGGAAGGATGAGTAAGCCACGGGGAGGTCTATACCGCAGATCAAAGCTCGGGAATGAGGATGACGCTCAGGGTTAGGAAAAAGATGGCCGAACCTTCAACCTCGGCCGAACCTTCGAACCAGGTGGAGTTGGGTACCATGGGGGCCGAACCCTGTGAGTCACGAACCTCCTGAGTCATTGAGCTATGAATTACACGAACCTGCATGGCAACGAACCTCCCATGTTCCCGAACCCCATATCTAGACGAACCCTCCTCGAATCGTGAAGTCACGAACCTGCATGCATGCGAACCTGTGAGCTGCCATGCACGAACCTATGAGCCTCGAACCTTTGATGCGAACCTTTCGTGGCAAACCCTAGCCGAACCCTACAGTAACCTTCTTTCCTTCACCGAACCTTTGTGCAACAACCCTAGACGAACATGAGAAATGGCAGCGAACCTGGAACTATAATCAACTAATGCACGACAACATGCGAAGCCCAACATCACAACCTTGATCGATGGAAGTTCTTTGGCCCAATAGCCTGGTTCACACACGATCGGCCCAATAGTGGACACCCGGCCCATAGTATTCTAGTCGGCCCATGACCTTGGTTAAGAACAACTAACCGGCCCAATGAGTTGATTAGGCCCACCAAGCTTAATTAGACTCAGGGGAACCTCGTTCGGCCCACATGATCAACGAATGGAATAAACAATTGAACGAAATCATAATAGGTAAAATGCATGGGGACAAACGAATTACAAAAATGTGGTGAAGTTTTGTGATTTAAACAAATAAACCTTTTCAAATGATGTTAAATGGTCAAATATGCATTTCGGAACAAACGTTTCAAGGGTAACAAAGGCTAGGGATGGGACTTAAAACTATAAACCTAAATCTACACGTAGGTTGGGTATTAAAGATTCTATTAATATAATTAAGTATCGTATCATGAAATGGGTTATATGTTCAAGTATGAGTTAAGGTAAACAACGTTCAAAACAAATGTTAGTTCTAAAACACCTAATGAGAATTGGGCCGAATGAAGACCAAGACTGAGACTCACGAGTGTTAGCCAATTCTAGGGCTAACACAAACACGTACACAAACCAGTTACAATTTATACTTATAGAAGTCAACAACGTGAAATCAATACAGGATCATGAATACAACAACAAATCTTACAAAGAGCGCGTGCATTCTAGTTTAAGCTAAGTCAACTACATCAACAACAAGGTGAGTTCATATGCCCTTTTTCTAATCTTAACTGATTTTAAACTCTCGGAGCTGAGAAACATGCTTAACTTTTATTTATTTAAAAGTTTTAGTTTAACATATTGCTATTATTTTGATTAGATAATATTGCTTGACTTATTATCGTTTATCATTGTATGGATGCTTGTATGATCATGATATGACAGGGATAACTAAGATGAATATGATAATATAACTTCATAACTCATCAACACAATAGAATAACATAGTTGCAAGATTATATCTTACAACACTTAGTTATTCTTATAAGAACATACACTAAGATTATCACAGGTGAGCATGATGACAATTACAACAACAAACATGAATGATATGAAGATAAAATATCTCCATAAAATCATTCAACATCAGAGTTAGTTAAGTGTAATAAGACAAGTTCTTTTAACACTCAGCTTATAACTCGTTACATATTACAAGATAACGTGAAACAAGTATCATCCACCACCTGAGTCGACTAATGTAGTAAGACTAGTTCCTACCACATCTTAGTGACAACAGGGTGACTATATGGAACAACAAAGAATGATAATCATGATAATGTAACTTCATGATAACAACATCATTCACACAACAATTAACATAACGTAATAAGACAAGTTCTTGTTTAACTTTGTTAACCATGACGAGAGCATACAACATTGAGAACAAACAACATTGATGAACATACAATACAATTGATTACTATTGAACTGTCTGCATTATATCATTTCAGTCATGTGCCATGTATTCAAGTTTGATCATTGTAAGTCCCATCACAAATCGCTAACCAGTTAATTTGACGTGACTAAACCGACAGTAGCATAGTGGTACCATAGGTCTGACAAACCTCTAGCTTGTAGGGCTAGTATGTTGATCGTATTGATTCATTGGCCGGTAACGTATGACCGGTGACAGGGCGACGAACAGTCAGGGCCTGGAAAGCGACACATGGTGATATTAATCTGCAGTGATATTAATCTGCAGTGATATTGTAATTAATCCATCGTTACCCTTTGACTAGTAGACTGAGGAATTTATTATGTCTCATGTCATATTTCTAGTAACCGTTTCGATGAGGCCTACGGTAATACAAAGTGGTAGAGGTAAATCGGATGCATTGTAATCTGATTACGTGAGGATTGCAGTGGATTCCTTTTAGGCTCTATGCACTTCAAGTTGAGAACAAATATCAATTAGCTAACTAACACTGTTAATTATTAAAAGTGATTCACAGTTAACCCCACAAGTAATAGAATAATAACAAGGATCAGATTAAATTAATCTAATTTCCTTAACACATCAAGGGTTTATCAATACTTCGGTTGATAACTAAGCCCCTCATATTATATTATTCTACATATGATTCAATGAGTGATGAATACAAACGGACGGGTGAAATGAAAATAGGGATCCATAGTTGTATCACGAGTGGTATTAAGTTCTATTAGATATGTGGTGGGATGTTGGCTGGGGCTTGTTCCCCTACATATGCCCTATATATAAGCATAGCTAAAATTTGAGATATCACTTGTAAATAACTATGGAAAGGCCATTGTGTGAATGGGTGAATTGAAGAACTTACAAACAAGTATGACATTGTGAATGTGTATGTGAACATTTCAAGGCTTTCAAATATCAAACTTATGAACTCACCAACCTAGTGTTGACTTTGTTTAAATGCATGTTTTTTCAGGTGATGAACAGGTTTAGTCAACAAGCTTCAAGAACATAGCTAGTGGACTTTTAGAAGACCTAGCTACATTTTGTGTTGACATATTTTGAATGGCAAAACAGTGAATCATCTTTTGCATATCTTGTATAGATACAAGATATAAACTCATTGATTCTTTTGATTAGATTTACTTAGTTAAATTATGAGGAAACAATGTAATTTAACTTTGTATTTCTATTTCATTGTTATGTTAGCATTTCTCATTTATATATCATGTGTTATGCAAACAATCTGATCATTTCGATTATTAAACGATATCACGCCCCGGGAACCTTCCGCCCGACGGGAAAGTCGATCCAGCCCGCCGGCTCGGGGTGTGACAATTTCACGAACTATGCAAGCTATGCCCGCCTATGGTGACGCCGGAGTACAAGAAGATCGAGCAGTTCATCAGCGTACTGCCCGAACAAATTCAGAGCATGGTGACAACATCTGACCTCACCACCATCCAACTGTTAATCTGACTAGCCCACAAACTGACCGATCAAGCGGTGGCTCAGGGCAAGCTACCCAAACAAGGTGAACATCTGAAGCCTCAGGAGACCCACAAGCGAAAGTGGGAACCCAGCCACCACCAGCCTTACCAAACTCATCATCAACAGAGGTCTGCACCATCCAGAGCTTTCACTGCCACCTAACCCGATGGCAAGGGGAAGGGTGTATATCAAGGGAAATACCCTTTGTGCAACCGGTGTTCTTATCACCACTTTGGGAAATGTGGACGACATGGCCACATGGCCAAACACTGCAGGACCAAGCCACCCAACAACAACAACCCCAACCACAACCAGAACAATAACCGAAACACTCTAAAGGGGTGTTATGAATGCGGGAATCCGGGTCACATAAGGAGGGATTCCCTCAATTGAAGAAGGCTGAAGGTGGAGCGGCAAAGGGTCGAGCCTTTGTGATTGGCTCGGGGGAAGCCAAGGATGACCCGAACATCGTGACCGGTACGTTTCTTTTAAATATTGTCTATGCTAGTATATTATTTGATACCGGTGTTGATAGGAGCTTTATATCTAGTGATTTTGGTAAATTACTAGATATTATCCCAACACCACTACACTATAAGTATACCGTAGAGTTAGCCGAAGGCAAACTGATTGAAACGCAACACGTCTTTCGAGGATGCGTCATGGTTTTGGTGGATCACGAGCTCGAGATCGACTTGATGCCGGTGACTCTCGGGAGCTTCGACGTGGTTGTTGAAATGGACTGGCTATCCGCGAACCAAGTTGAGAGCATATGCAACGAGAAGATCGTACGAGTAACATTACCGAACGGGGAACAGATCTCGATCCAGGGGGAACGACGGGGGATACCACTGAACATTATGTCTTGCATGAAGGCAAATAAGTATATACAAAAGGGATACACCTCAATACTAGCCCTTATCACGGAGCAACTGAAGAAAGAAAGGAAAATTGAGGGAATTGCTGTAGTCCGCGATTTTCCCGAAGTATTTCCCGAGGATCTACCTGGACTACCATCGAAGCGGCAGGTCGAGTTCCAGATAGACCTCACTCCAGGAGCAGCACCGATTGCTAAGGCTCCATACCGACTGGCACCAACTGAGATGCAAGAACTGTCTAACCAGTTGCATGAACTGTTAGACAAGGGGTTTATTAGACCGAGCTTCTCACCGTGGGGAGCACCAGTCTTGTTTGTAAAGAAGAAAGACGGATTATTCCATATGTGTATCGACTACAAGGAACTGAACAAGGTGACGATCAAGAATCGATACATGTTACCGCGAATAGAAGATTTGTTTGAGCAACTGCATGGGTCAAGCTACTATTCGAAGATCGATTTAAGATCGGGTTACCACCAACTGAGGATACAGGAAGACGATATTCCTAAGACTTCCTTTAGAACCCGATACGGACATTACGAATTTTTGGTTATGCCCTTTGGACTGACCAACGCACCAGTTGTATTGATGGATCTCATGAATAGAGTGTGCAAGTCTTATCTTGACAAATTCGTAATAGTGTTCATTGACGATATCCTGATATACTCTAAGAATCAGGAGGAACATGCTAAACATCTAAGGCTAGTCTTGGAACTACTGAAGAACGAGCAGTTGTACGCGAAGTTCTCCAAATGCGACTTTTGGATTCGCGAAGTCCAATTTCTTGGACATGTGGTTAATGAGAAGGGAATACATCTAGACCCCGCCAAAATCGAAGCCATCAAAAACTGGGAAGCACCAAAGACTCCAACCGAGGTGCGACGATTCCTAGGACTGGTCGGGTACTACAGAATATTCATCGAAGGATTCTCAAAGATCGCCCAATCAGTGACATCTCTAACACACAAAGACAAGAAGTTCAATTGGGGAGAAAAACAGGAAGCTGTTTTCAACTTGTTGAAGCAGAAACTATGTACTGCACCAATATTATCCTTGGGGGAAGGATGTGACGATTTTGTGGTGTATTGTGATGCCTCGAAACAAAGACTCGGTTGCGTACTGATGCAACGCGAGAAAGTGATAGCATATGCATCACGACAATTGAAGGTGCACAAGAAGAACTACACAACCCATGATCTTGAGTTGGGAGCCGTAGTATTTGCCTTGAAGATCTGGCGACACTACCTATATGGCACCAAATGCACAATATTTACCAATCACAAGCGCCTACAACACATCTTCGATCAGAAAGAGCTAAACATGAAGCAACGAAGATGTGTTGAACTTATTTGCGATTATGATTGCGCTATCAAATATCATCCTAGCAAAGCAAACGTAGTGGCGACGCGTTAAGCCGGAAGGAGACAACCAAACGCTTACGTGCTCTACAACTTACAATTCATTCTGAGTTGCCACAACAGATCCGAAACGCTCAACAGGAAGCTCTGAAGGTCGAAAACCTCCCTCAGGAATCCTTGTGATGCATGGAAAAGCACATGGAGGTGAAGACCGACAGAGCATATTACTTCATGGATTGGATCTGGATTCCACACCACAGAGGATTGAGGAATGTGGTGATGGATGAAGCACACAAGAGCCGGTACTCTGTACATCTGGGCTCTGAAAAATGTACCATGATTTGAAGATGACATATTGGTGGCCGAACATGAAAGCTGAAATTGTAACATACGCGGGTAATTGCTTGACGTGCTCAAAGGTCAAGGTTGAGTACCAAAAGCTATTAGGTCTACTCCAACAGCCCGATATACCGATGTGGAAATGGGAGCAAATTTTCATGGACTTCATCACCAAACTGCCTAAGACGGCAAGTGGTTGCGATACCATCTGGGTTATCGTAGACCGACTAACGAAGTCTGCACACTTTCTACCCATCAAAGAGACCGAAACGTTAGACAAACTCACTTGAATCTATCTGAAGGAAGTGGTCACTCGACATGGAGTACCAATCTCGATAATCTCTGACCGTGACAACCGATTCACGTCGCATTTCTGGAAGTCCTTGCACAAGGCACTAGGCACGAGATTGGACATGAGTACCGCTTACCACACGCAGACTGATGGACAGAGCGAACGGACAATACAAACATTGGAAGACATGCTTCGTTCATGTGTTATTGATTTTGGCAATAGCTGGGAGACTCATCTACCGTTAGTTGAGTTCTCGTACAACAACAGCTACCACACTAGCATACAAGCTGCACCATTCGAGACACTTTACGGACGTAAGTGTCGATCACCCATCTGCTGGGCGGAAGTTGGAGAAAGCCAACTGACTGGCCCTGAGCTTGTGCATGAAACGACTGAGAAGATCGTGCAGATACGCAAGCGAATGGCAGCAGCTCGGGACAGACATAAAAGTTATGCTGACAAACGACGTAAACCGTTGGAATTCCAGGTGGGAGACAGAGTGTTGCTCAAAGTCTCGCCCTGGAAGGGAGTCATTCGGTTTGGCAAACGAGGAAAGTTGAATCCTTGTTACATCGGACCTTTTGAGATCACCAAACGAATAGGCCCCGTAGCCTACGAACTAAACCTGCCAAATGAGCTGAGCAGTGTACACAATGTATTCCACATCTCGAACCTCAAGAAGTGTTTATCTGATGAAACACTTGTTATTCCTCTCGAGGAGATACAGATCGACGAACAAATGATCTTCGTTGAGGAACCGGTGGAGATTATGGACCGGGAAATCAAGAAGCTCAAGCTCAGTAAGATACCGATTGTAAAAGTGCGATGGAATTCGCGACGCGGACCGGAATTCACGTGGGAGCGTGAAGACCAGATGAAACAGAAATATCCACACATGTTCGTGGAACAGACAAACACCGGCAACACGAGTTGAATTTCGGGATGAAATTCTTTCTAACTAGGGGATGATGTGACACCCCGTAAAATCCAGGTCAGCATTTGTTTTAATTAAATGTTTATTTAATTGATATTTGTACACGTGGCATTAGAATTAGTTTAATTTAGTGTGACACGTGTCATGACGGTATGAACACTGACACACAACAAGATAATTCGAGGAATTATCGAGAAACCGCACACACATGTCAAAACACACGAACGTTCGTGAACGTTTAGCACATCATGTAACAAAACACTCGAAACCTTACGAAACACTCAAACACTGAACTTGGAAGCTCAAACGAGGCAAAACGATAGTTCGTAATTGTGAAAATGACAACGAACGGATCAAACCCATGCAACTGGGCCTATTGGGCTCCTCTAGGACCCATCGCGGTACGCGATGGCCCACTAAGACTAGCATAGCGGTACGTGAAGGATCTCGGGAGAATTTGAATCCCGAAATCCTTCGCGGTACGCTGAGAGGATCTTGGACCCTCTCGGCGGTACGCGACGCCGCCCAGTCGATAATATCCTTATAAAACCAAGAAAAATCTCATCTTATCCTACTCTTAATCATTTTACACTATCTTGCACGCCATCTTTCGGCCATAATCTCTCTAGAGCTATTGGAAACCCCCATTGACAGCCATTGAAGACCATTTGGAGCTCAAGTTTGGTGAGATTGAAGCTTGGTGACCCCCTAGAGGCTTGAGCATCATCGCCTTCTCCTTGTTCTTGACAAATACAGCGAACCAGGGGTCGAGGAAGCTGATTAAACATCATCTCAGGGACTCAAGAGGCTTTAGAAGGTAGTTCTTACACCTCTCATGGCTAAAATACACTTTCACACCTCTTACACTCACATGCAAGGGTTAAAACCCACATGCAAGCTCACTAGGCTCACATGCACGAATTTTATGATATTCAAATATGGGTTTGTTGATAAAGCTAGTGTATTTGATGATCCATGAAGATTATATGAGGATTTACGACGATCCAAGATGTTGTATGTATGCTTCTATGCTTAAAATGAGAATTTATGATATTATATATGCATGCATGTATGATCCACGAATATTGGAATGATGTTGGATATTTAGAAGTGTTCATAGATGATACTGGAAGTATATTACATGATTAATCTTGTTAGAATGGCTTAACTATGGGTTTTTAATGACCTTTCTATTTATAGCAACTTTTTAGTTACATTTTGTTGATATGGGATGAAAGATGATCATGCATGTGTATGAAATTTCTATTTGGATGATATTATGATGATTAGGATGCTTGAAATGTGATTTAAATCTTGATTATGGTCATATTTGACCAACTTACAATTTTTAGTAACTTTGGTGGACCAACTCTTGGTAGATGATGATTGTGATTGGTTTAACATGATTAAATGATGATAAATGGAATATTATGATGATTTGTTATATAAAAATGGATTAGAAGTGTTTAGAATAGTCATTTGTATGCAAATTGACAAAGTTACTATTTATAGTAACTTTATCTTTAGAAATGTTGATTTATGAACGTTTTGTATGATTTGAGCATGCTAAGTGGTTTAATATGTTTTAATATGATGGTTTTATGCTAAGTTAGATGGTTTCTGATATCGCACATGCTAGAATTAGAAACTTTCCTTTTTAGGAAACTTTTGTAAGCAAACGTGACTCGTATGATGATTTGATTCCGTAGGACAATGTGTTATGTGTTAACATGATCACTTAGGACTTGATAGAACTTTAAAAACGATATGTTTTGTGAAACTTGCCAAAAATGAAAACTTACTATAAATAGTAAGTTGTCCATAGACCCGACTTGCGCGTTTTGCACACGACGAGCACTTACACGAATGTTACCCGATTCACAACCGACACACGGTTCACCAACGGGTCCTTGACTTGACACGGTCAAACACAGTCAAACACAGTCAAACACGGTCAATGTGGACCAACATGAGCAAACACGGTTATTGTGGACCGACACGGACAAACATGAACAACCGAAGGTTGTTGAGCACAAACACGAGCACTAACACGAACACGAACACGGTCACTTACACAAACTCACATATGGTATACGATATAGGTAGCCAGTGACCAACACGCCTTTCGACGCAGGAGCTTACACTTGCTTATCACATTTTCACTAAGGTGAGTTTACGGCCCCTCTTTACTCTTTTACAAACTTTTCAAATAGGGGGAGAATACTAGTTGAATCGAGTCAAACAAATATGCTATTACGAACATTTTTATGTGTATGTAGGTTTATTAGACAAACATTAAGTGTTGAACTCGTAACATGCCCTCACAAAGTCTTACCGTTAATGTACGAACAACATGGTTGGTTTGAATGGATCCGTTTGGGTATGACTAACCCCACGGGGCACAATTTTGACTGGAGGTCATAACCCGTGAAACTCTTACCTAACTTGCTATGTAATTACGAGACATAGCGGAGGCAAGGACAAACAAGTCTAGTTCGGTAGTGACGCACTGACACTTGGAGCATGGGGCTCGGTACTAACATTATGATAAACCACATGACACATGTTTTCTTACTATGTATATATGTATCAAAACCTTTGAACTCACCAACCATTGTGTTGACACTTTTTCTTAAACTTGTATTCTCATGTAACTGACAGGCGTATGGATTTAGGACACGCACCTAAGGACTTGAGCTTAGGATCTGCATATTGCATGTCGTGTCATTTCATCAAACATTTTATACCTATGTTATGTATTTTGAAAACGTTGTAATGTCTAACAACTTATTTTTCCGCTGCTATGATATTGTATTTCTGCTGCAACTTATTTTGTTATCATTTATGACAAACTTGCATTTTGAAAACGCATATAGAGTTATTCTATATGACCTTGAGCAGTGATTCTAGCCACGTCACACCCACGTGGACTGACACCACGAATGGGAAATTGGGGGTGTGACACATAAAGCCACATGCAAGCTCTCTAGCCTTGCATGCACGAAATTCTCTTCGTATGAATATGGGTTTAATGATTTTAGTGTGTATATTGATGATCTAAAAGGATTTAGGGACATATCTTGATGATCCATGATGATGTGTATTGGTATAATGCATGATTTGTACATAAAGTGGTGAAATCTTTACATGCATGCATGATCTAAGGTTAGTAGATGAATATTTGGTGATTATTGATGATGATGGTAATGTTATGCATGATTAGATGCTGTTGAAATGATTAAAATGCAAGTATTTACAACACTTTCTATTTTTAGTAACTTTTTAGTTACAAAATGATGACATGGATGGACTTATGAACATGCATGTGTGTAGATTTGCTATTTGGATAAGAATATGATGACATGATGTTAAGACTTTTGGTTTGGGATTGATTTAAGGTCGTTTTAGACCAAGTTACTATTTATAGTAACTTTTGTAA
The DNA here is from genome assembly GCA_009363875.1 of Mikania micrantha. Taxonomy (NCBI): domain Eukaryota; kingdom Viridiplantae; phylum Streptophyta; class Magnoliopsida; order Asterales; family Asteraceae; genus Mikania; species Mikania micrantha. The sequence continues at coordinate 43,495,971 of CM018698.1, read as the reverse complement.
ACCGATTATTGTTGAATGATGATTTTGACTAAATGGATATGTTTAGATGATGATTCATGATATTATATGATGATTATTTCATATAAAAATGGATTAGAAATGCTTAGGATGATCATTTAGATGAAAATTGTCATAGTTACTATTTTTAGAAACTTTATTTTGTAAAATATCAATTTACGAATGCTAGATATGTTTTGAGCATGCTAAATGATTTACTATGATTTGATATGATTATTGCATGATAAGTTTGATGGTTTCCGATGATATTCATGCTAGATTTAGAAACTTTCCTTTTTAAGGAAACTTTAATGTGTAAAAATGACTTATGTGTTTATTTGACCACTTATGATAAGTTGTTATGTGTTAACATGATCACGTAGGATTAACGAGCATGCTAAAACCTTAAAAACGATATGTGTTGTAGGACATGCTATAAATGGAAACTTACTATAAATAGTAAGTTGCCCATGAACGAGAATTGCGCCTTTTGCACACGACGAGCACAATCACGAATGTTACACGAATCACAACTGACACACGGTTCACCAACGGGTCGTGAACTTGACACGGTCAAACACGGTTTAACACTATCAAAAACGGACAAGCACGGTCAATGAGGACCGACATGGGCTAACATAACAACCGAGGGTTGTTGAGCACAAACATGAGCACGAACAAAAACACGGTCACTTACACGACTTACATAAGCTATACGATATAGGTAGCCGGTGACCGACACAACTACGAAGCAGGAGCTTACGCATTTCCAAACCATCATTGAGGTGAGTTTACAGCCCCACTTTTACTATTAATTGTTTTGTTTAACCTTTGGGGTGAGAATACTATGCAACTGTTTTTAGATGTATGACTGGTATGTTGTAAAACAACTTTTGAGTGTAACTGTATCGCAACAAAAGTCCTCACACCCTTATCGTTAATTGTGTAACAAACGAGTCGTTATAACGTATTACTACGGGGCCTAACAAACCCCACTCAACGATAGCTGTGACTGGATGTCACGGTGGGTGTAATATCGAGCTTTTGGATGGGTACCGCGATAACGCAGGGAAGCAAACAACAAGTCTAAGTTTAAGTAAGATGAACTGACACACACTCGGGATCGTAGATCCAACGAAACAACTTAATATACCCAGTATATATCTGTTTACTGCTTTCAACTATTTAAACATGGGAACTCACCAACTTTATGTTGACACGTTTTAGCATGTATTCTCAGGTAACTAGCTGCATACGGACAGGGATGCACTTAAGGACATGAGCATAGGAACTGCATGCATCTATGTTGTGTCGTGTTTAACAAACAACTTTTACTATTTTTATGTTATTTATCAAAACATGTAGTGTCCGACAATTTACTTTTCCGCTGCATACCAAACACATATTATTCTGCTGTAATATTTTAAAAACAATTTGATTGTGCCTAAGACAAACATTGTATTTTGAAACACATACAGAGTCGTTCTATATGACCATGAGCTGTGATTCTGGCCACGTCACACCCATGTGGACTGACTCCACACGTGGGAATTTGGGGTGTGACACCTGGCCACACCACTTCCCTATGTACATTTGAAATATTTACCATCACGTGTTGAGTAGTAAATGGAACCACATTTCCACTGCTATTTTTCCACTTCAAAGTATCTGGAACTCCATGCCTGAGGTGTGGGGAATTAAAGTCCCATAAAAATGGGAAACTATCCCCTCCATTCGCTTGGCCATTGCCAACTGCCTTCCCTAATTATATCCGAAACCTTGGTGTCAGCACTTAAACTCGCTTTATTGATTGCTCTTAAGGACACAATATCACAAAAAGAGCTTAGTTCATGCCATTTGTCATACCACACAGAAGTTTTTGTACCGTCTCCAAGTTCCGAGATGATGAACGGACGTAGAATAGCTCTATGATGCAGGATATTTTTCCAACTCCAACTAGCTCCATCATTTCTTCTGGACTCCCATAAACTAGACTTATCCACTTTATATTTATAGATCCATTGAACACATATCGACTTCTTGTCAGTTAGGATCCGCCATAAGTGTTTAGCCATCAATGCAAGGTTTTGTTGTCTCAGGGACTTTATACACAGGCCTCCACTGCTCTTTAGTTTACACACATCACTCCATTGTACACGAGCTTTGCCTTTTATGTCAGCTGAAGGTGCCCATAAAAACTGCCTCATCATTCTTTCTATCTCATTGGTGATGTTGATCGGTAATGTAAACATTGAAGCCCAATAAACATGAAGAGAAGCCAGCACAGACTTTATTAATCGCGAACATCTCGCATAAGATAAGAACTTGTTCTTCCAACCCCCAATGCGGTTTTTCACTTTTGAAATCCGGGCTATACAATCTTTGGAATACAATATTTTTTACAACAGTGGTACACCAAAGTAACGAACACGTGGGGTACCTACTTGAAACGGGAGAATACTTCGGATAGCCACTTGTTGCATGGTCCTAACATTGCCAAAAAAAATTGTGCTCTTATCTAAATTTGGTTTCAGCCCTGTCATACCATTTAATTCATTCAATGCATGAACGTATTACCTTGGTAAAGTTTATATCTGCATGGCAGAAAACTGTTGAGTTACAGAAACCTTGAGGAGTAGCTGTTTTACCAGGAACAAGGCTTTAGACACTTAGTCAAAGCTTTGGTTTTAGCTCCCTCTAAAGTTTTGCACAAAGTTATTTTCGTTGTTTTAGTTTTCTAGCCTAAAAAGAGAGAAGAGAAGAGATAGAAAACACAAGGAATTTTGGGAGAAGTAATTCAATTTATTCATAGAATGTTGGGACTTAAATACCCAAACATTATGAGATACAAGACAATAAATAATAAGACAAATAGCTGACATTGTTACAGACACTGATACAACAGAATAGTACAAATACAAAGTCAACAACAACGGAAACAAGAGTCTTCAAGAGTCATCAGGTCTTCCGAGGTTGAAGTAGTTGTACTGGAGTTCAGTGGTTAGTCTTTCAGAATATGTTCATCAGAAGAAGATTAAGTAATCAGTTATTTAGGAAGAGGAGATTGTCTTCCGAGTCATTTGACTTCTTCCGATGCAAAGGTTGTCTTCCGAATATGTCAAGATCAGCTATTGTCTTCTGAGGTAGAGAGGTTCAGTGGCAGTTCTTTTTGGCGAAGCTTCCACTGATGGTCTTCCGATACTGAAGCAGTTCTTCAATCAGAAGAGAAGCATCCGCGGCTTGTCATTCCGCGGTTTTATTCAAATGTCTGGCTTCAATGGTTTTGCTCATCAGTCCTTATTTTCCTACAATCTCTCTATGGACTGATGAAGCCAAAACCCTACTTATTTTGTTTTAAAGCCAGACCAATTTTATTCCTAAGAGTTCGAACATAGTTCAGAACTTCATACTCTGTATCAGCATTGTCCAGAGTCTTGTGTTGTAGCTCCTTCAGATCATCAGTTGGTAGGATGAGAATCTCATCCCAATTTGAGAAGAAAGTTCTTGAGCCATTGAATCTTTCTATGGCCATACTCTTGGAGATAGATTCATAGAACCATCTCTTCATTCTTATTCTTGAGTTTTTAATCTGAGGAGGCTGGAATTTAACAGATGGAGATTCTGCAGACCCAACACCTAGAGTTCCCAAATGTTCGTTTAGCAAATGTTCAAGCATTGTGCTTGGGTTGGCATCCTTGAGCTGAGTCACTATAGAAGAAGAAGGAGAAGTGACTTCTCTCTAAAGCTCAGGATGATCTTTGTTCTCTCTTTTGAACTTTGACCATTCATTAAACAAAACTTCATCTCTCCATCTTGTTATTGTGTTGTTTGGTCCCAATTGATTTTGGATGAGGATGTACTTTATCCTTTTCCTCTGCTCAATGGTCTTTTTCTTCCTGACTCCAGCTTCATTTCTAAAGCTAGTGATATCCCAGTTGCTGAAGTTTTCAACCTTGTATTTCCCTTCATCCAACAAGTACTTTATCAGCTGCTCCCTCTCAGCCTGATAGGCTTTATCTTGCTGCTGATCCAATCTGGCTATTTGTTCTTGATAGGTCTTCACCAGTTCCTCTCTTGAGAGGCCAGTGGCTTCTAGACCAGCCAGAATCAAGTTTTCCTTCTCTGTTTCATTATCCTTTATCTTCCGAAGGTCTTTATTGGAAGGTAAGGTCCTAACAGGTGAGTAGGATTCCTTTATTGAGAAGACATTGGTTTCTCATCATCTGCTGATCTTACTAGTGAGGGAGCTGTGGTGGTGTTTGGAAGATCAGACTCATCATCATCAGCCAATATGAGCCTTCTCTCACTTGAATCAAGAGAGGCAATGGGATGATCATCATTTAAGTCTGAGGTGGGTTCTTGAGCAGGGGTTGGAGGTTTATGAGGTAAGTTATTGAGGGTTTTGGTTTTTCTTACCACACTCTTTTGTCTTCTTGAGAAAGACTAAATGATTATTGGTGTTGGTTTTTGGCCAATTTTGGAGGCATTGAGAGTGATAGGAAGGGAATATAGTTCAAGGAGGGTTTGAGAGGCAGAGTTGGAGAAAGAGTGGGTGAGATTTCTCTATTTGTTTGTGTGGTTGAGACAAAGGAAGTTGGGGCAGTGGTTATGGGCTTTGTTTGCTTAGTGGGAGCTCATTCTCCCTCTTTTTGGCTTCATCAGCCAGTTGTTTGAACCAGGGAGAGGGAGAAGCAATCCCAGTAAGGGACTCAAGAAATCTGGTATGTTTAGAGACTTCATGTTGTAAGGAGGAGACTTTGGTATCGACTGAAATTTTCAATAGATCCAGTTGAAATTTTTGAATGGTGAGGAATTGGTTGGTGAAGGATTGAAGCAGGGTAGTAAGATGGGCATAGAGAAGTGGGTTTAGCACTTCCTGAAGAACCTGAGGTGAGAAGGTGGAGGCAGTGGAAGTAGGTGGAGTAATGGAAGTACCTTCAAGTGAAGGTGCCTGGATGGGGATGGATTTGGGTTGCAGGGCTTGGTTACTCAAGACTGTTGAGACAAGCTTAGTCACATTAGCCTGAATGTGAGCAACAAAATCCGTCAATTCCTTTATTTTAGAATCTGATTCTTCCATCCTTTTAAGGATATCATCTGAATCCCTGACTAATAAGTCAGTTTTATCATTACCTGAGTCCATCTCAGGAATGTCATGGACCCCTTTGTCTTGGTTCCAGGGTTTTCCAGCCTCAGTTTCAAGAACTTCATAGGTTGTTTCCATATCAGGAGTCTTATTGCCTAATCCAGTCAAATGAGATCCCATTGGATTCTCATGTGATATGAATGCTCCAGATATATGATCAAGACGTCTAGATGGACTGGACATCCTGATCTCATCCTCATCTCCATGGGTAGGAGATTGATGAGTTTGAGCAAAGGTTTGATGGGGCAGCTCCTCTGTTGGAGAAGGAGGAGGAGAACCAACCTGCTCAAACACAGCATCAATCTCATGGAGAACATGGCTAAGAAAGTTAAGGGCTATATGTGGGGAAGAAACAGAGATGTCCTTGGGAGATTGGACTGCCATCTGAGTGTCAAGTGACACTACAGTGGTTAGAGAAGATTCCCTTTGAAGTACAACATCATCCTATTGAGAGAATTGATGAGGAGCTAGGTGGGGTGGAGATCCTTGATTCATCTGTGAGGATAGAACAGATGAATCTAACTGCCCAGTGGGGGCAGAGACATGTTCAGGGATCTCATCTTCCAGAACAGTCTTTTTGGGCTTCTTAGATTTAGAGGCTTTGGTAGAAGCTTTTCTTTTGGCCGGTACATTTACAGGTGTGGAAGAGGAGGTGGATGTGGGTTCATCGAGGATGGGTGTTTTCTCAGTGTCATCCGTTTGTCTTGCATCAGTGTTCAATCTAGTGAACACTTGTTTGTCAATGCCCTTGATAATGGTAAGAGGAGCAATGTGACAAAACTTATTAAGGTCAACAAAGAGACAGGCCATTACAAACCTAGGATACAGCAGAAACTTGAGACTCTTCTGGTGATGTACCAGATGGTCAAAGATTATTTGAGACAAGTTGACCCTTTCGTTGGATAGAACTGCATACATGAAATATTGCATGTCATATGGCATTTCTCCCCAACTTGTCGACTTTTGAGACAAACACTGTAAAATGGTGTGATACAGGAATTTGTACTTAGGTTAGAAGAAGGCTTTGTACAAGGTCCTATTTTTCAGGTCACCCTGATAATCACACTGAATAAAAGCATTATGAAGAAGTTTTAGAGAAACATTTTTGGGAGCCTCGGTGTCGTTCAAGTTTAGGAAAACGCTTATTTTTGTGGGAGTGATGGTGACTTGTTCACCAGCGACCACCGAAGCGACGCTTTCAACAGAGTCATCCTTTATCACCAAGGATGAGTTTGCCCAAAACTGGTTTACAGCAATTTCAGAGATAGGAGGGTTTAGAATGAGAGCAGTATGAACGAAGGAGTTTACCAAAGTGTCGATTGCTTCATTGTAGTGAGGATAATCAGAAGATTTGACAAGGTAAGCTCTGAGGTTATGGATCAGCTTGATTTTCAAGGCCATTTTTGCAACGATGAACACCAAGCATTTATGAACGCAAAAAGTGAGTACCAACTTTGATTTAGAGAAAAAGGAGATGAGGAAGGTTAACCGTTCACACACAAGGGCGGTTTCAAAAATAAAAACTGCCACTACTTATAGTACATCAAAAGCTTTACCTTAGGGTTTTTACCCATTGGACAAACCTGTGATCATGAGAGAGAAGAAATAAACGACAAAGAAGTACGTTCATGCACACCCTGAAGTACAGACAAAGCTTTATTAGGAATGAAGCCTGGTCCGATGTCGTTACACCATCATCATGAGCAGTGTAATTGTGTCGTGCCAGGCGACACGCCTGACACGCAGTTGTCCTTCGCCAAGAGTAACATCCGGAAGATTCAAGTTTGAAAAGAGAGTGTTCTTGATCAAAGGACGATCAAGCAACTTTGTTGAGTGATTATGAAAGAACTGAAGGATTAAAGAGGGTAACCACTGATATAAATAATAGCAGCGGTCATTAGAGAAGAAAGGGGTAAAAAGGTAAAATGCAGGGATATTATCGAGCCTTGAGCACAATTAATGAGGGTCAATTCAATTAATTGTATATGGTCAAATCCTGCAGAGCGATTAGTGACCGTCAAATCAGACGTAAGTCTCAAGAAATAGTTAACTATAGAGAGGAAAAGTTAACCACAGTGGAGATTTTTAACATCGAAAGAACCTTATTCTCGGAAGGAAAGTAACCATGGATAAGTAAAGAGCTTAAAAGTCTCGGAAGAAAAAGAAGACATCGGAAGGAGAGTAAACAACGGAAGATTTAAATTGAAAGCTGGAACCGCGGATAGATATGAAACAGTGGTTATAATAACCACTGATCCTACCTGTGTTATGGGATAACCACTGAGAGAGACCAAGGTTTCTTCATCAGTGGTTTATCAAATATCCGTTGTTAGGATAATCATTAAAGATTACCCTTTTATGTATTTATTTTAACGGTTTAAGACACATATTCTTAACCATATTTATTAGCTCATTTTTATCATTCCTAATTTAGCCACGAACTTTGAAAAGGTTGAAGAGTCCAAGGTTTTGGTAAATATATCCGCTATTTGGTCACTTGTAGAGACATGTTCTGGGACAATTAGTCCCTTTACAAAAAAGTCTCTAATGAAGTGATGCCTTATTTCTATATGTTAGGTTTTTAAATGGTAGACAGGATTCTTTATTATATTTTTGGCTGCTTCGTTATCTATTAGGAGATGTGTTTTTCGTTCAGTTATTCCAAAATCCAGCAGTTGGTATTGCAACCAAAGGAATTGGGCAGTGCAACGGGCTGCTGCAATGTATGCAGCTTCAGCAGTTGAATTTGACACCGACATTTGCTTCTTGCTATGCCATGACACTAAGAAATTTGCAAAGAACTGACATCCTCCCGATGTAGACTTTCTTGTGAGCGAGCATCCAGCATAATCACTGTCTGAAAAACCAACAAGCATACAAATTTGGTTAGCAGGATACCAGATGCCTAGCACAGGAGTCCCTTTAAGATATCTGGGTATCCTCTTCACAAATGATAAATAAAATTGTTTGGGAGTTGATTGGTATTTTGCACAGAGACATGTTGCATACATGATGTCTGGCCTAGATGCAGTAAGAATCATCAAAGATCCAATCATGCACCTGTAGAGGGTTTGATCTACTGGCTGACCATTTTCATCTGGACTTATTCCTGGACTTGTAGCCATGCGGTAGAAATTATTTTGCAATCATTCATATCAAATTTATTTAAAATACCCTTTATATATTTAGATTGATGAATGAAAGTCCCATTGGGGGTTTGTTTTACATGGAATCCTAAAAATGTTTTTAGTTCACTTAAAGCACTCATTTCAAACTTAGAAGACATTAATTTAGAAAATTGTTCACACAAAGAAGGTTTTGTTGATCCAAAAATGATGTCATCGACATAAATTTGGACTAGCAAAAGTTCCTTTTCTACCCTTTTGATGAACAAAGTCTTATCAATGGTTCCCAGAGAAAATTTATTAGAAAGAAGAATTTGAGAGAGAGTATCATACCATGCTCTGGGAGCCTGTTTTAGACCATAAAGTGCTTTCTCTAGTCTGTACACCCAATCAGGATGATGAACATCATCAAATCCTGGAAGTTGACACACATAAACTTCTTCCTTTATTGTCACATACAGGAATGCACTTTTTATATCCATTTGATATACCTTTATGTTATGGGATATAGCAAATGCTAGGAAGAGTCTAATGGCTTCTAGTCTAGCCACTGGAGCAAAGGTTTCATCATAATCGATGCCTTCCTCTTGGCAGTAACCTTGCACTACCAATCGGGCTTTATTTTTGATCACGATGCCTCTGTCATCTATTTTATTTCTGAATACCCATCTACTTCCGATAGGGTATTTTCCTGCTGGCAAGGGGCCAAAGTCCAAACATTTAGCCTTTTGAACTGTAACAGTTCATCTTGCATAGCCTCTACCCAATTATTATATTTAAGAGCTTCCTGATATTTGGAAGGCTCAATTTGGGACAAGAAGGCTGCATGAAGGCAAAAGTTCGAAATCTGGCTCCTAGTTTGAACTCCTTTATTTAAATCACCTAAGATTTGTTCTAGAGGATGATTTTTACTGAAGGGAATGATGCCCAAACAGTTATTTAAGGAGGCAGTATCGGAAGAAGGTGAGTTTTCAATGGGGCCAGGATAATTTTCTGAAGGGGAAGCATGACCATTTTCAGGAACATCTACAGGTATATTATCCAAGGCTGGGGATAAAGGAGTAGAAATTTGTTCATCTTGGTCTTGAGAATTTATCTAATAAGAAGGAAGGGAGGTAAAGAATTTAGAGACAGAACACTCCTCAAGAGATGATAGATGTTCAGAAGTTTGACAAGATTCTGAAGTAGGAGGAGAAGAAGAAGGGATAGAAGAGATGTAGGTGAAGTTTTCAAGATCAAAGAGATCATCAAGAGCAGAAGGGAAAGATGAAGTTGAAGTGAACTCATTGAACTTGACATCAATAGTTTCCTCAACAATTTTGGTCCTGAGATTGAAAGTTCGGTAAGCCTTAGAGGTCTAAGAATATCCAACAAAATATCCAGAGTCAACTTTAGCAGCAAACTTGGATAAAGAGTCTTTTGTGTTCTGATTCAAACATGGACACCCAATGACTTTAAAGAAAGAGATGAGAGGCTTTATGTTATGTAGGACTTCATAGGCAGTCTTGTTATGGCTTTTCACAATGTGAACTCTGTTTAAGACATAGCAAGCAGTATTCACTGCCTCAGCCCAGAAGGATAAAGGTAATCCTGAATCTGCAAGCATAGTTCTTGCATCTTCAATAAGTGTCCTATTCTTTCTTTCCACAACACCATTTTGAGCTGGAGTTCTAAGAACACCGTATTGTCTGAGGATTCCTTTAGAGATGCAGAACTTATCAAGAACCTGGTTCTTGAATTCAGTACCTTTATCACTCCTTATTGTTTTGACAGGAAGACCAAATTGTCTTTCAAGTTGGGTGATAAGGGCAATTATTTTATCAGAAGTCTCATCTTTGCTGAAGAGAAAGAAGGTCCAGCAAAATCTTGAGTAGTCATCCAAAACAACTAAACAATATCTCTTTCTTGCCAAACTGGCTACCTTCACTGGACCAAAAAGATCCATGTGAAGTAGATTGAGACAGTCAGTTGTTTTAGACTCCTCAATAGACTTATGTGATGTTTTATGTTGTTTTCCCTTTAAGCAAGATTCACATTGACCTTCAAAGTGAAATTCTTTGGAAGGTAATCCTATTACTAAAGAAAGGGTAGAAAGCTTATGAAGAGATTGGTGGTTAAGGTGACTAAATCTTCTGTGCCAAAGGGCAGTTTCAGAAGATGACGCTCTGGCTATCAAACAAGTAGGAGAGGATGTTTGAGAATCAGTGGTCATATCTACAACGTAGACATTTCCACTTCTTTTAGCCGTTAGCAAGGTGTGTTGATCAATTAAGATCTTTATTTTTGAATTTATTTCAAGAGAAAAAATTTTGCAACTGTCCTTGGTGAAAAATGAACTAAGTATTTTGTCAGCTAGTTGAGAAACGCTCAAGAGATTAAACTTGACATTTTCAACTAAGCTTACATCCTTAAAGTGCAGTTTTCCACTCAGGACAGAACCACACCCTACTATCCAACCTTTTGCATTATTTCCAAAGTAAATAGATCCTCCATTCTTTGGGATGAAGTTATTTAAAATGGATCTGCATCCTGACATGTGCCTAGAGCCTCCACTGTCCACATACCATAGATGATTTTGGTTTGAAGAAGGTCATCTGCACATGACAATTAATTTCAATAGGTTAGATATGGGTCTTACTTTATTTTTAGAAGAAAGAGAAGATGTTTATTTTTTTTTGCTGAGTGTTCATCAATTTCTACATCATCCGTATCAGTTGTTGCTGATTTTGATGCAAGATATTGATTTGTGAATCCACGGAAGGAGGGTTCACATCAGCAGGAGAATGGGCAGCAAGAATCACCATAGAATAAGAAGGTGGTGTTCCAAGAATGGACGGCCCGGGTAAAGCAGATGAAGGATAAGAAAATTGAGGAGAAGGATGGAAGCTACATCTTATTGAACTGTTTGCTGAAGATCTATTAGCCTTCTTTGATTTCTTCATCTTATTTGGGAGGTTCCCTTTAGATAAGGAACCCTGTTCAGCTATTAATCTTTCAGCATTCAGTTTTTCTCTCTGTTTCTCCAAAGGAGTTTTTGTCCAACAGTTTTCAGTAGTGTGATTATACTTGAAGCAAGACAAGCACGAGATAGAAAGGAGTAGTTGGGAATGAAAGGCTTGCTTGCCTTCATTATTGGATAAGGGGGTGAGGATGAGAAGGAGGAAATCTGATGTTAATCATGGGTTTCTTTCCTTTGTCAAGGCGGGCACCACAATTATCAGAGGTTTTAAGAAGACTTGTACCTTCCAAACTTTGAGTAGAGCTCATAGTTGGAGCAATCTCCATTTGTTCAGAAGTATTATTATTTTGATCACTTTCCAAGGGTGTTTCCTCCAGTTTCTCAACGTTAGTTTCAGTGGGATAAACAAACGTAGGAAACTAAGGAGGTTGATACACTCTTGGAGGTGTGATTGTTATGGATGGAATTTCATCCTGAAGAAAAGTGGGGGAGATGGGCTCAGAATCAGTCTCTTTTATTTCATTGTCAATCGGGGTGTAGTCCTCTAGAGGACTAGTATGGTTAAACCCGATTCCAAATTTGGCCTTGCTGTGAACTTGCTTACTTAAAAGCATCTTGAACCCTTTGCAGGATTCAACCCACTTCTCACAGCTAACCTTGGTCTGAGACAACTCATTTCTACAAGCTGCATATTTTTCATTTTGCAAATCAAATATAGCTTGTAGGTTGGATATTTCTGTCATTTGGACAGAGATTTGACTGTCTTTATTTTTTATTAATTTTTCTATTTCAGAATTTTTATTATTTAGCAGTTGCTCCAACTCCAGATTTTTTTGTTAAAGCAACATGTTGTCTTTCTTTATTTTTTTTTTCAAAAGCCTCTATGCACACATCAGTACATAGTTTTCTAGAGTAGAAGAAGATACCTGCGCATTAGGAATGTCTGCAGCAGGTTCTTCAGAAGAAGAAGAATCGTCACTAACAGCCATAAGAGCGAAATCTGTTGGTTCAGAGGTGATAAGGGCATAGCCTACATCTTCAGGCAGGCTGCACCAGTCTATGTACTCTTGGGTGAAGAGAGCAGGTCGACTAGAAGAAGGGGACTGGACAGCAGGGCCTGGTACACTTATTTGAGAAGGGGATGGTGCAACAGTTTGAAGAGGTGCAGGAGTAAGTTGATACATGCTACCATTGGCAGCTTGTACAAATTGTACATTGATAGGAGGAGGGTTCTGTACAATGTGTGCTGACTCCTGAGAATTGTTGTGCCTTCTGAAAGAAGAGAAAAAGAACAAGAAGAAAAAAGTGCAAAAGAAGTATGTGATTGTGAATAAGGGAAAGTCACATACAATGAAGATTTAAGTTGGGAGCATTTTTGCACTCCCTGGCAAAGTGTCCAGTGCCATGACATTTATAACATTGGACCTTAGCCTTATTTAGGCTGAACCTGGTTTTTTCCATAAATACCAGGAAATTTTCTTCCTGTCCTCTTGTAGAACTTATTCGTTCTTATTCACAAGAGAGCCAGTTGGTGAAGAATGTCCATCTCTTCCAAGTCATCACTTGGAACTTGATGGAGATCATCCAGATAAAGCATAGATGATCAGAGATAGGAGAGTGGTCATCACAGGAAGAAGAAGAGGTGAGCAACTTACCATGAAGTTGGGTAAGAGAGAGTTTGCCAAAGTCTGGAGAGGATCTCATAACAATGGAATAAGTTTCCCATTTTTCAGGTAGAGATCTTAAGAAGCGATTCAGAACAGAGACAGAGGGTACACTTGACCAGCTAGTTTTAATTCACTTAAGAGATAAGTGAATCATTCAAACTGTTGAGTCAGTGACTCATTATTTAGTTGCGAGAATGTCTCGTATTGTTGAGCTAATATCTCCCTGGTATTAGCCACAACATCTTCGGTGCCACCGAATTGCTCTTTTAGAGCATCCCACAAGTCTTTAGCAAACTCATGGTGAAGAAGACCAGAGTATATTTCATTAGGAAGGGCCATAGCCAGTTAAGCATGTGCCTTTGCATCAAGCTCCAACTTCTAGTAATCCTCTTCGGTGTAGTTCTGAGGATCTTTCGGGACATCTTCTCCCGTCTCCATGTCCAGGACTGTTGGTATATGCGGTCCGAACATGACAGACTTCCAACATCCTGTATGATTATTGGACAGGAAGTGTAACATCCGCCTCTGCCAAATGTTATATTGATTCCTGACCAAGATTGGTGGCTTCGTGGCAGAACCGGTGTTACGAGGGTCTAGGGTGAATTTCTCTGTCATTGGTTCACAAATAGTTATGAGCAAATCAACGAGTGATGAGTTCTCAAGGTGATTTGTTACAATGATTTTTGAACACAGTTTAGTTCAAAAACCAAACTCCTACAGATTTAAAGAAAATAGAAAGACAGAATGCAGAAAACTAAAACAACAAGATATCAGTGAGAGCTTTGAGTTTTAGTCTTGATGGTTAAACCAAAACTAAGGACAAGGCTCTGATACCAATTGTTGAGTTACAGAAACCTTGAGGAGTAGCTGTTTTACCAGGAACAACGATTTAGACACTTAGTCAAAGCTTTGGTTTTAGCTCCCTCTAAAGTTTTGCACAAAGTTATTTCGTTGTTTTAGTTTTCTTGCCTAGATAGAGAGAAGAGAAGAGATAGCAAGCACAAGGAATTTTGGGGGAAGTAATTCAATTTATTCAGAGAATGTTGGGACTTAAATACCCAAACATTCTGAGATACAAAACAAGAAATAAGACAAATAGCTGACATTGTTACAGACACTGATACAATAGACTAGTACAAATACAAAGTCAACAACAACGGAAACAAGAGTCTTCAAGAGTCTTCAGGTCTTCTGTCACACCCCGAGCCGGCGGGCTGTATCGACTTTCCCATCGGGCGGAAGGTTCTCGGGGCGCGATATCGGGTGATAATCATAGTGATCAGATTGTTTACATGGCACATGATAAATAATGAGAAATACTAACATGACATTCAATACATAGAATTACAAAGTTAAATTACACAGTACGTGTTAATAATTTAACCAGGTAAATCTACTCAAAAGAATCAGATAGTTTATATCTTGAAGCTGCACAAGATATACAAAAGAGATTCAGAAAGTCATCAAAATATATGCATACAAAAAGCAAGCTAGGTCTTCTAAAAGTCCTCTAGCTTAGTCACTGATGCTTGGTAACTAGACATGTTCGTCACCTGAGAAAACATGCATTTAAAACAAAGTCAACACTAGGTTGGTGAGTTCATAAGTTTAGTTATTTAAAAACATTCAGAGTTGTTTACACAACATCTTGTTTTACACAAGTCTTAGTTATTCTCATTTGGCATTAAGTCATCCCCATGTCTTCTATATAGATACACCTACAGATAGGATATTGTCCAGTCAAGCATGCTTATATATAGGGCATACGTAGGGGACAAGCCCCAACCGACATCCCACCACACACATGACAGAACTCAATACCACCTGTATTGTAGCTATAGATTTCCATTTCATCACCCATAAGTTTAATCACAATCTCCAATATGACATACCATTATATTGTCATGCTATTAACATAACACAATAGGTTTCTGAGTCGTACAATTATCCACAGTTATAAATGGTGGATTACCATAGTTATCAATGGTGGTATTACTTTTTGACTTACCATTACTCACATCTGTTTTGGAAGTGAGAGCAAGTCTGACACGTAGTCATATCCCAATAGGTTATCAGAATTTAATTGACCACATTGCAGCCACCGCAAAGGCAAACCACAATGTCCTCAATTAAATCCGGATTCATTAGTCTTCACAAGACCTCACAACTATCTGCCACCAGCTTATGACATGAGTGAAGTCAATTTCTCAGTCTGCCAGTCCACAGAATAGAAGTGGTGAGATAATTAGCAGACACTATCATACTCTCATCACCCGTGTCAGAAATGATAGAGTTGGAATAGGCTGACTAAAAATCAAAAGAGTTCTCATAGTTATCAACCCATAGTCATCAACTCATAGCAATCCAATAGGCATAACACACATGTTCTCATAGGTATAACAGATCAATTCGCTCAAAATTAATTGTTATAATTTTCCTCAGAATTAATAAAATAATTCAATAGAAATAACATGTATTCCTCATGAGAATTACAGTGTAATCACAGAGGAATAATAGTTTATCGCTTAGTGATCGTAGATATTGTATAACAAAAACAACAGTTATAAACTCTCAATCATCAACTTTTACATAATAAGGCATACAGTTGTAATAACAAAGTAAAAACCCTATTACCGTACAGTGTACTAAAACATTTAATAAAAGTTTTAGCATGTTCTCAGCCCCGTAGTTAAAACCAAAATATTAGTAAAAAGGGCATATGAACTCACTTTGATACTGAAGTGGTTGACTAAGAATCAAGAATGCACACGCTCTCTGTTGTTGTACTGATGTTGTATTCAACCTGTGTTTGATTTGTTTGTGTTCAACATCGTTTACATTAGTACGTGTCTAGGAGTTATGATGAGATTTGTGCGATTTGACTAAGTGTCCTAGGACCTCACTAATGAGTTACTAGGTTTGTAACTATTTAGTTTTATGATGTTATCCCTAGTAACCCTTAACTCTTAACCTACTCGGTGTAAATAGAGCTTGTATTATACATTTATTTTATATAAAAATGTTGCATTAATAACTTATGTTTAGCTTGTGAAAGGATTTTATTTATCTAATGTTGGTTAAAACATTTTTAATAAAAGGTTATGTTTAATTAATGAAACTAAATTTAATTTATAAAACCTCTTTTACACTTATCAAGTCTTAACATTTCTAGCTTGTTTGAATCCCCTTGGTCACCTTATTGTTTTCCATATGTTATCCCACTCATGTTTTATTATGAACATTTATTCTATAAATGTTAAGGGATTAAAATGTGCTATAGATAGTATATATAAGTCACAGGATTTATTTAAGTGTGAGTTAGCATAAATGAGTTGAGACCCAAGTACTAATCTCGATGGTTTCACTTAACCTGTTATCCCCATTAAACCTTAATAGTTAAATAAATATCACCACTTTGTATTCACTTGTTTTTCTTATTTCCGGTTAATCTCGATCCTTCTAAGACTCAAACTACTTAATGATGGCTGTAATGTTAGTACCGACCATATATGGAATTAATATTGAAGGCTCAAGTTTATTCAGCCCTTAGACACCACAAAGGAAGGCTGTCGACACCATCACTTTGGCAGCTTCTTAAGTATGGACGGCATGGCCCAGGTGGTGCTGATTATCGATGCATTTCAGCTCCCCAATTCGCCTTAATGAACCAGAGAGTGTGTATCGATAATAGGCTGGGTAGTATTAACACATACTAAGCTGAAAACATGACCCATCACACCGTCGAACCTGTATTATCGGCACCTGGCTCGTCATCGATACTATTGACCCCCGACTTAGTAATACCGATGGCTATCATTCCCAGCTCCCTTGGAAAGGTCGTTCCTATCAGTGTCGACAAAGAGTATATGTGTACAGACCATTGTCCTTACAGGTTCGACGTTACTGTGCACGTTCTTCCCATGGTCCCATCGAAACTATGCTTCCAGCCATCCTTGTGTTGATACTAACCCCAGCCCTCCACTTCAGCCATTTTCAAACCATATGAACGTTAAATTAACATGTTCTTCAGGTCCTAACTCGTTTTTGTGCACCATCAAAGTGATTAGAAATGATGAAGTTCGGTTACAGGGTACTTACAACTGTAAAGATAAAATCCCACCTTTTGCCGAATTCTCTCTAGATTTCAGGCCGATTTGCTTCGAAATAGCTCCGATCCCTTGTACTTTCAGCTTCCTCTCATCGAGACGGTCGTTTCGATATATTATATGCGCGAATTGGTTAAGAAACGAAGAAGTCATGAGGATTTTTGTGGTGATTTCTAGTGAAAAACGAAAAAAATCGGGATTTAGAGTGAGAAAGAGATATGGCTGATTTCAAATGAAGAAGATGAACCCAAAATAAGGGTTTTTATACCCCGAGTGGTTCCCCGCGTGTTCGGTCTCGTTCGGTGTCGGTTTCGCTTATTTTTATGCACGTTTTATTACCGTTGCGTAATTAAACTTTTTAGATTGAAATTTAGATTTCTTTGATTATTTTTGATGAGTTTCAAAATTGTAAAATGTAAAATATTATATTTTACTTGTTTTTACTGTTTCATTCGGAATCAGACTGTTAAACCTCGTTATTTCGTTATTTAACGTTATTTGCGTGTAGTTTTATAAAAATAGTTTAACTTAAATCTTTTTAAGTGGAATTTACTAATAATTATTATTTTTATTTTATTTTTATTATTTTAACGTTCGTAATCGTTTATTTTTGCCGTTTCGTCATAAAACGTAACCTACGCGCGTTTTCGTACAGAGCGCTAACTGTACGAATACAATCGTACGTTTCACTTTCTGATTTGGTTTTCTATTTTTCATTTATCATTCAGAACGTTAAACCCATAGATATGTTTGTGTGAATCGTCACCCACGCAAACATACTGTCCGTTCATCATTCGTAAACGATACCGATTTGTTGTTTTGAATTGTATATTCTCACTGACGGACTCAACTAATCCTAACTGTTTTCACCTTGCAATGACTACTTTCACATTGCTTTCTCACTGATTTGTCGGTTATCTGATATCTGTTATTTATGGAAATCAGGTCACAACCGATTTATATTTGTCATTTGTTTTCACCTTTGTTATTTCTCGTGATTTGTTGTATTTCTGTACTTCAATTTTCATTCAAATACATAAAACTGATATATTGTTCTTAAGCCTTGCTTTCACCCAACTGTTTATCAAATAGTTATTCACACATAGTTATCTACGCATAGTTATTTACACATAGTAATGGTGTAAGTACACATACCGTACGGATTGCCGGACGATCTGGTACTAGTTGTCACATCTTCTGAGGTTGAAGTAGTTGTACTGGAGTTTAGCGGTTATTATTTCGGAAGACGTTCATCGGAAGCAGATTAAGTAATCAGTTATTTGGGAAGAGGAGATTGTCTTCCGAGTCATTTGACTTCTTCCGATGCAAAAGGTTGTCTTCCGAAGATGTCAAGATCAACTAGTGTCTTCTGAGGTAGATAGGTTCAGCGGCAGTTCTTTTTGGCGAAGCTTCCGCTGATGGTCTTCCGATACTGAAGCAGTTCTTCACTCAGAAGAGAAGCATCCACGGCTTGCATTCCCGGTTTTATTCAAATGTCTGGCTTTAGTGGTTTTGCTCATCAGTCCTTATTTTCCAACAAAAACAATAAGATCATCCGCAAAACATAGATGGGTTATTTCCATATTAGCACATTGCTAGTGATATCTAAGCTCATTTTGTTGTCTAATTCTTCTTCACATACTCAAATTAAGTGTTTCCATAACCAGAGTGAACAGGTACGGTGGCATCGAATCACCTTGTCTCAATCCTCTCTTCCCATAAAAAAAACCCATGCACATCACCATTAATATTTAACTAGTACGAAGCTGATCTTATGCATGTCATTATCTAAGCTCTCATTCTAGGGTGGAGCCCAAAAAAAATGGAGACCTATGAATCATTTCATAGATGAGATTAAAAAGAGATTCATGTCTCATGTTCAAGGAATATCTAATAGAAAGGATATACAGATAAAGGTTATCTGAGACTGTAATTGTTAGTTAAAGTAAAGAGTTACTTAAACTAAGGAGTTTTAGTCGACTTAAGAAGTCATATGTTACTAGGGGCAGCGTGATGCAGCTAGGCATCCAACACTGTCTATGTTGAATCACTTAGTTGATGAATCGTCCAAGTGGGAGTCTGTTGGATATTAGATTTTCGATTAAGAATAAGTTCAAAGTTACTATGAGAGGTATGATCCAAGGAGTTACACTTTGAAAGGCAACAACTTTATGTTTAATTTTTAAACATAATATACAATCACAAATTGTCGGTTTTATCGAATTGGTTATTATTAGTTATGAAATAATAAATCAGTGGGAATTAATTATTGAGATAATTAATCGATACACAAATAAAATTTTAAACTATATTATAAGGGATTGTTAATTAAATTTTATTGACAATTAGTTAATTAAATAGATGATGTTTAAATTAGTTAAACATTGATTATTTAATAAAGAATAATAACCAATTAATTGTTAATTGATTAAAAAGGGGAAGTAATTAAACAAGTTAATTACTTAAGGGTTTTATGTGTAAATGTAGGATCAGATGTTCTCATTTGATCAATAGCAGCGGAATTCAACGATGAATTAGCTCAATATTAGCAAGAACAAAGTTAATTCCATCAAACAGTAAAGCACAAGTTTGTTATAGAAAGAGAATTTCTGCAAAAGGAATAATTCATTCAATCGCAATAACTTCGTTTTACAATTCAATGTGTCAACTGCCCTAATATAGAAGCAGTGACGTCTGATGATGTCACAAGATGTTGACATCTAACAGACAAAATATAACTACTGAAAATAACTAAACTACTGAAAGAAGACTACAACATCTGATGAGTAAAATACTCATCAGACTTTTTACAAGTATTGAAAGGAAACTACTGAAGACTAAATTAAACACTACAACAGCTGAAAGCTAACACTTCAGCTGTTGTGAACAACGTCTGAAGACTTGTTCTTCAGAGCTTGTAACTCTTCAGATCTTCTCTTCAACACTTGTTTGTCTTCAGCCTTTGTGTTCTTTTTCAGTTGTTGTGAGCCTGTGGGACTTAGAGGATTTTCTGATCAGGCTCATTGGTTCTTTTGGTCCAACAAACTCCCCCTGAACCAATGCAGCCAAAACCTCTAATTATTAGTTGTCCCACTTATTGTTGATTTTCCAGGCAGAAAGATATGTCTTTTTCCTTAGAGATCAGCTTCTAAGATGACCAATTAAGTGTAGGCCTGGATGACAGCATCTTCAGAAAATCTAACAGTTTAAGAATGAGAGAGAACTCCAATTGGGGAATGGACTAAGAGTTGTTGCCTCTATCATTAAAGCTACTGCCCATGCACAAGTTTGAAAGATTCTCTGACATAGGCTTCCAGAAGAACTACTTGATCTTCAATGGTTAGTTGCTCTGGCTCACCTTCAAAAAAGAACTCAGGTCCATAGTATTCAGAGAGATACCTGCATGTGGACCCATTGTGCAATTCAATCCTTGTGATTTCTCTGTATACGAATTCATCTGGATGTTTTCCTTCAAGGAACAGTTGTAGCTCATTCTTCTTTACCCCTTCCATCCTTTTGTATACCAGCCCCTTCTTGATCATTTTGTTTTCCAATAACTTAGAAGCTGGCATCTTAGCATTGTAGAACTTTTTAAAATCATCAATGATTTCCCAAGGGTCCATCACAAACCCAGCCATAATATCAGCACTTATCACCCTTTTGATTCTTCCTCTATATTCTTGTGGAATGTTTCTTGTGTGTATCCTGTGTTGCACCCTTGGGTCAGGCCATACCCGGATTACATCTTTCCTGTACTGGAAGGTATGCCTTAGTGCAAACAATCTTTGTGCTTCCTTTCTCATGACTTTTAGTGAAGAAGTCTGAGGGTAATCTTTGTCTACCAATCTTAGAATCTTGTCATCATATACTCTCTGACTTTCTTCTTCTTCTATCTTTACCTTCACAGCTTCCATCTGAGATTCAGGTGTCATCTTTGGATGTTGTCCAAACACCAAAGGCTTTTCAGGAATATAGTTGGCAGGCAATGTTACTACTTTCTTTTGAACAACCAATTCTGAACCAGTTTTTGATGATTCAGGTTTATGAACTTTTGCTTTAACTACAGTGGAGATGGGAAGCCTGTCTTCCTCATCAGACTCCTCCTCTTCTTGAATCCTTAAGAATCTCCTCTTCTTAGGAGGAGCACCAACATCAACAACTTGAGCAGAGGTTACTTGTTCAATTTCTTTCTCAGTACTTTTCTCTACATTAACTTGCTCAACCTCCTCCTCAGCAACAGTAGCAACCTCAGCATGTTTATTCTTCTTTTGTCTCTTGTATGTAACTTGAATAGCTGGAGACCTTTCAACTGGAGACCTTTCAGATACATTATCTTCATCTTCTTTTCTTTGCCTTTTAGAAGCTGAAGCTGAAGCTGAAGCTGAAGCTGAAGCTGTGACTGAGTCTGTTCCTAACTCCCCTTTTTTGGCTGCAGGGGAAGAAGGAGTGTGAATAGAAGTAAGCTTGGCAGTCACAGCAGCATCTACCATTTGTTGTATTTGAGATTGTGAGGGTAGCCTCTCATCAAGGGCTTGAGTTATGATGTTCTTTAGTAAGGGAGTGATGAGAGGGATAAGTGTGAGAAGGACAGCAGCTAATGCCTCTGGGGGGCTTGAACCCAAAGGATTAGTGCCTGAAGCAGAGGCTGGTGGCTTTTGAAATTGTGGACTAGAGGTGGAAGTGTTTGTGTGACCTTCAAGATTAGAAGGTGCCATCTGTGGGGTAATAGGGGAAGATGGACTTTTATCCCTGGACATCTTGGTGAGTAGCTCATTGAGCCTACAAACCTCAGCCTCAAGGATTTTGTTCTGTTGTAGAACATCAGCAAGGGTCATTTGGTCATCAGTAGCCTTGGCTAAATCATCAGACCTCCTGATAGTATCAGGATGTACCTGAGTTGAGTGTGGCTCAACATGCTCAGGTGCCCTTTTTTCTTGGAACTGGGGACTTCCAACCTCAGGGGTAATCCCTTCATCAGTTGTTGCCTCTGACAGGGTCTTAGCTATGTTACTACGATCAATCACTCCAAATGATGGAGGTGAAGAAGTAGCAGCCCTGTCAGATATCAGAATCTCTCTTTCCACACTAGGAGATCTGATTTGGTAGTCAAAGTCCTGTGGGTTATCAGAGACACTTTGATCCTCCCCCTCAATGTGGGAGCTAATCCCAGTAGTGATAGGTGTCTGGGTGGGGATAGGAGTGTTCAACTGATCCAGGATTTGTTCAATAACAAAAGTTGGGCTTTGTTGTGTGGTTTCCATAGGATTTGCTGTGAAACAGAGTGCACCCGGGGAGATTGGTGCTGTTCAATAGAAACCTTTTCAAATGAAAGAGGTTCTAGAAATGTGTCTGCCCCTTCAATGGTTGTACCAGGTTCCTGTTGAGAGGAATCCTGGGCGGTTTGAGCTGGTGGAGTCTGATGGACCACTGGTTGACTACTCCCAGTGTCCATATCATGCCTTGGTGAGGCATGGGCAGACTCAGGGGACTCATTTCCCTGAGCAGCCTTTTTGGGCTTTTTGGATTTTGGTTTGGTGGGGACTTTGGATTTGGATTTGAAGTGGAGACTGTGGGTTCCCTCTGCTTGGGTTTTAGCTTTCGGGCAGCCTCTTTGAGAGTGAGGTTTGAGTTGTGTCGGGAATATACTTCCAACAGAACTGCTGGAGCAGAGATCCCCTGACCAACAAGGCCATTGTGCTGTAACTGTTTTTCTATGATGGCCATGATAAATCGTGGATAAAGTAGCCATCTAGAAGAAACAGGCTTAGCAGCATGTTCAGTTAATTCTGAAAACAAGATTTGTGAAAAATTTAGTTTTTGAGATTCCAGAATTGAGTACAATACCTGTTGCCACCTGGATGACATCTGGTCCCATGAGGAAGATTTCGGAGCCAAGCAAATGTTGATCATATGAAATATCAGACGCTCCGGATCATTGAAATTCTTCTTGTACAGAGTTGAATCACTTAGGTCACCTTGGTATTCATGACTTGTGAAACAGAGGTCAAGTTGGTTCTTTGGGAATTGCGTGACCAAGTTCGCATCATCAAGTTGAAGTACTTCCCTTAGTTCAGCTGAACTGATGTGCACATTATGACCATTTACTGTTGAACGAAGAGATATCACACCAGTGCCGATGTTGATGAGCTCGACATTCATCCAAAATTGATGAATGGATTCAACATGAAGTGTGGGATTTATGAGAAAGGCGGTTTGAAATTGTGAGGCATTCATTAAGTCAACTGCTTCATCAAACTTGGACCAGAAAGAGGATTTGGTAAGATAAGCCACGGAGTTATGACGAGGTTTCAGGTTTATGGTCGCCATGGATGCAGAGACTTGAGAGGGAAGATAGGTTTTTGAAAAAGGTTTAAAGTTCTGAGGAAGTGATAATGAAACAACTGAAGAAGGTTTGAGTTAAATAGAGAAAACAGCAGAGGTTGAAACATCTGAAGAGTAAAGTTACTCATCAGATGTTGTCGACAGATTTTGTTCATCAGTTGTTTTCAGCAGTTGCTCATCAGACTTTGTGAAAAATATGTTCATCAGAACTTGTGAACAGAATTTGTTCATCAGCATTTGTGATAGATTTGTTCATCAGAACTTGTGAACAGAATTTGTTCATCAGCATTTGTGAAAGATTTGTTCATCAGAAATTGTGAACAGAATATGTGCATCAGCATTTGTGAGAAATATTTGACCTTCAGTACTTAGTGAATCAACACCCATCAGTACTTGTAACTTAGAGTATTGATAAAGGTCATATCTGTCCTTGAATCAGTACTTCTGATATTTATCAGTATTTACTGAAAATATCAAAAAGTTCAAGGTGATAAAGAAAATTTTATTGTTAACAGAAAATGTAATATTTTTGGATTTTTGAAAATTGAAAGTTTATTTGTGGAAAAACCAATCTATTCAAGTTGCAGCATACCAAGCCTTAGAACTAAGTTTTGAAAAGTGGAGGTGTCTAAAGGCTTAGTAAAAATGTCTGCAAGCTCATCAGCACTAGGAACAAACTTTGGATCAATCAGACCCTTTTCAAAACAATCTCTTATAAAATGATGTCTGATCTCAATATGTTTGGTCCTAGAGTGCTGAACTGGATTCTTGACAATACAAAGAGCTGAGGCACTGTCCATTAACAATGGTGTCTTAGACTCTTTGATGCCATAATCCAAGAGTTGAGTCTGAAGCCAGAGAATTTGTGAAGTACAACTTGCAGCAGCAATGTACTCGGCCTCAGCAGTGGAAGTGGCCACAGATGTTTGTTTCTTACTTCGCCAAGAAACCAGACAGTTTCCCAAAAACTGACAACCACCAGAGGTTGATTTTCTGGTAAGTTTGCATCCTGCATAGTCACTATCAGAGAAAGCAACCAGCTTGCAGGAATGCCCATTGGAGTACCAAATTCCCAGAGATTGAGTGCCCTGCAAGTATCTGAAAATTCTTTTCACAGCAATTAAATGAGATTCTTTAGGTGTAGCCTGAAATCTAGCACAAACACATGTAGCAAACATAATGTCTGGCCTAGATGCTGTGAGATACATCAAGGACCCAATCATACATCTATAAAGAGTTTCATCAACTGATTTACCTTTCAAATCTGCATCAAGTTGTGTGGTGCTGCTCATGGGGTTAGAACATGGTTTACAGTTTTGCAAATCAAATTTCTTTAACAAATCTTTTGTGTATTTGGCTTGATGAATGAAAATGCCATCAGTACTTTGTTTGATTTGAAGACCCAAGAAAAACTGTAATTCCCCCATGGCACTCATTTCAAAATGTTTGGTCATTAATTCAGTAAACTCAGCACACAACTTTGGATCAGATGAAGCAAAAATGATGTCATCAACATAAATTTGAACAAGAAGCTTATGCTGTCCTACTCTCTGTATGAACAAAGTTTTATCAATGGAGCCTCTAGTGAAATTATTTTTAAGAAGAAAAGTGGATAGAGTGTCATACCAGGCTCTAGGTGCTTGTTTCAGCCCATAAAGAGCTTTATCAAGCTTGTACACCCAATCAGGATGTTTATTGTCCTCAAACCCTGGTGGTTGACACACATACACTTCCTCTTTTATTTTACCATATAAGAAAGCACTTTTGACATCCATTTGAAAAACTTTTAGTTTGTGTAAGGCAGCATATGCTAAAAACAATCTAATTGCTTCCAGTCTAGCTACAGGGGCAAAAGTCTCATCATAATCAATACCTTCTTCCTGAGAGAACCCCTGTACAACTAGTCTGGCCTTGTTCTTAACTATTTGACCATTTTCATCAGTTTTATTCCTAAACACCCATTTAGTGCCTATTGCACACTTACCTTGGGGTAAAGGAACCAGCTCCCAGACTTGTTGTTTCTGGAACTGCAACAACTCCAACTGCATTGCTTCCACCCAGCCATTGTCTCTAAGTGCTGTGTGATAGTTCTTTGGCTCTTGTTGACTGACAAATAAGGCATAGAGACAAAAGTTTGATAATTGACTTCTTGTTGAAACACCTGCAGAAATATCACCAAGAATTTGAGATAATGGATGATCCTTCAGTTCTTGATATGGAATAAGATCAGTGCAAGTGTTTGCGGGGGTTCAGCTGCTGCAGATGTTGATGAAGAACCAGGGAACAATTCAGCTGGAATTTCAAATGATGTGGAAGAATCCAGAATTTCATCAGCATTTGTATTTGGAGGAGCAACTGGAGCAGGAGGAGCATCAGATTTAGCAGACAATGGCAGATTATCACTAAATCTGAACAGATGAGTACTTTCATCTTCATCATCAGGACTTCCTTGTGTGGTTTCTGTAGAAGCTTTTGGTGGATCTGCTGTAAGTACCTCATGTGCTTCACCATTAGGCTCAACTGGAAATTCATGTTGCAAGATGTTAAGATCAAACATCTCAGCAGGATTTTGAGGAATGGAATCTTTGGGACATTCATTGAATTTAATATGAAGAGTTTCTTCAACAATCTTTGTTCTACAATTGAACACTCTATAAGCCTTGCAAGTTGAAGAGTAGCCAACAAAATATCCTGCATCAACTTTTGAATCAAACTTTGTGAGTTGATCTTTGGTGTTAAGGATATAACATGGACACCCAAAAGCTCTGAAGAAGGAAATCAAAGGAGTCAAATTATGAAGTATTTCATAAGGAGTTTTCAACCATCTTTGATTTACTAGAACCCGGTTTTGCACATAGCAAGCTGTGTTAACAGCTTCTGCCCAGAAGGTTAGTGGTAAACCAGAATCTGCAAGCATTGTTCTGGCAGCTTCAATCAAAGTCCTATTTTTCCTTTCTACAACTCCATTTTGTTCAGGAGTTCTGGGAATACTGTACTGCCTCTGAATTCCCTTTGACAGATAAAATTCATCCAAAATGTGATTTCTAAATTCTGTGCCATTATCACTCCTTACACACTTGACAGGAATAGAATATTGCTTTTCAGCAAACAACACAAAATTCATAATAGCCTTGGCAACCTCACCTTTTGAGTGTAAGAAGAAAGTCCAGACAAACCTTGAATAATCATCAACAATAACTAGACAGTACTTCTTCTTTGCCATAGACATTATCTGCACTGGCCCAAACAAATCCATGTGCAACATTTGCAAGCAACCAGTGGATTTTGAATCTCCAATTGGAGGAAAAGAGACTTTGTGTTGCTTTCCTTTCAAGCAGGCAGTGCAATTCTCATCACAACTAAAATCCTTTAAGGGAAGACCTCGAACCAATCCATGTTTCACCAGTTGATTCATGTTTTTGATATTCACATGACCTAATCTTCTATGCCACAGATTGGATTCCTTGAAAGAAGCCTTAGAGAATAAACAAGGATGACCTTTAACAGAGATTTTCTTTGATAAATCAAAGGCATATACCTTTCCTACTCTGTTAGCCTTAAGGAGTGTATACTCATCTAAAACTTTGCCAATCAGAGGCAACACATCAGAAGATAAAATCCTACAATCTTGCTTGGTGAAAAGAGAAATATGACCCTTATCACACATTTGACTAACACTCAGAAGATTATACTTAAGATTCTCAACATGATTTACATCATCAAACCTAATCTCACCATTTGTTACCATACCTTTCCCGATAATGTAACCCTTAGCATCATTTCCAAAGGATACAAATCCCTTCCTTCCTGTAAAATAGTCATTAAGAAGAGATCTGCTCCCAGTCATATGCATGGATCCTCCGCTGTCAACATACCAGATGCTATTTTGGCATGCGGAAGGACCCTGCATACACCAACACACTCAGTTAGACTTTGGGACCCAAACCATTTTGGTTTTGGGTCTTTCAACAAATGAAGAAACAAAATTAGCAGTTTCAGTTGAAGCAACACTTGAATCATTCTTATCAGAAGATATAACCTTGACTTTAGATTTTGGTTTCTTCTTCTGAAATGAGACAACAGATGCCTCTGCTAAATTAACTCTTCCTAGCAGTTGTTGCATCATTAACATCAGTTGATTATGATTTTGTGTCAAGATTTTGATTTCATTAGACACATTCTGACCTGACTTTGGATTTTTGGGTTTTAACACCTTAGTTTCTTTAACTGATGAAGAATTTTTCAAGTGTTGTTTCTTTGAATCTGGAACAACCCCTTTACCTTTCTTGGAGTTACTTGATTCATTTCCTTGTGAGGTTTTTCCAGATTTTGAAACTACTGATGATTCTGGTACAAACTTGGAACTAAATTCAGTTTTCATTTTGAGTATGTTTTTGTTTTTATGCTTTATTTTGTTGAATTTAGAACCTTTTCTGTACCAGCATTCATCAGTGGAATGATTAAACAGCCTACAAATTTCACAAGGCATCCTCTTTTGCTTTCCCTTGTGATTATCTACAAGTACTGATGACTTAGATACTGAGTTTTTGTTCTTCAGTACATTTGGAACATCAGTATTTGTAGACAAATTGACAACAGCTGATGTGTTGACAACCTCTGAAGAGTTATTCTTCAGCACTTGTCTATCAACACTTTTCCACTTATCAGTAGTTGTACTATCAGCTTTTTCTACAACTACTGATGAGTGATTCTGACTTATCAGAAGCCGTGCATCTTTCTCTCCAGTGCCATGCCCATCTGACTTAACCAATTTTAAATTTAAGTCATTTGAAACATTTTCATCAGGATCAATTTCAATTAAAACACTATCCTGACATGTTTCATCCTGGATAACATTTGTACATCCAAGAGAATAAGAATAAGTTTCAATATCCAGAGTTTCAGACTCAGATTTGCATGCACTTGAGTCACTTTCAAATGATTCTTCAGCATCAGACTTTTCTGAAGATTTGGTGGATTGGTATACACTGTCCCCTTCAGACTCACAGTTAAGATTTTTGGTGTATAATCAGTTGGAGGAGCAGTGTGATTGTATCCAATACCAAACTTCACATTTGATGCTGTTTGCTTGTTTAACAGCAACTCAAACCCCTTGCAAGATTCAACCCATTTTGCACATTCTACTTGGGTTGCTGCAAGTGTTTGTTTCAGATCATTGTGTTTTACAAGCATGACTTCCACCCTAGCCTTTTCATCAGACAATTGACACTTGAGTTTATAAATTTCAGACTCTTTTTCATTCAAAACTTTCTCAAATTCAGTTTTATTCTTAGTCATGACCCTTTCTAAATCCAACTTCTCATTGATTAACTCAACATTGATTTCTCTAATGGAAGCAAATGCTGAAACACAAGACTCTGAACACAACTTAGCTTTGGATTCAGATGATACCTGTGATGTTGAAGAAGTTGAACTTGAGGTGTCAGTTGACTCAATAGCCATCAATGCAAGATTCCCAAATGGGTTATCTCCTCCATGTGGACTAGCTTCAGAGTACAGCTGCATGTTGAAATCAGATAAATCATCAGGTAAACTACTCCAATCAGCTACTCCAGGGGTGAAAAAGCTCTGATGTTGTTGTTGTTGTGGCTATTGATTTGTTTGAGATTTGCTGGGATCAGGAAGAGCAGGTGATTGTGAAGGAACTAATGCTGGAGTGTGAGTAGATTGTGGCATATAAAAGCAAGGATATGGATAAGGCATGGGACTTTGTGGTACAAAATGAGCTGGATAAAATTGTTGTTGACCAGAACCAGAGGATTGTTGTCCTTTGTTTTGTGGATTATTGCTAGGAAAGGTCACAAAGGGTGCAGAGGAACTAGGTCCATTAGATTTGCACTCTCTAGCAAAATGACCAAGCCTGTGACACTTGTGGCACCTCAACTTCCCTTTGTCAAAACCAACTTTGGTTTTGCCAAATAATCCGGGAAATTTTCTTCCAGTTCTTTTGTAGAACTTTTGAGATCTGATGTTGATTAATGCCATCTGACTTAAAATATCCATTTCCTCCAGATCATCATCTGGGATTCCTTTCAAGTTATCCATCACAAAACACAGATTATCACCATAATTTCCTGCATTTCCATCAACTCCCACAAAAGCATGTTCAACATTGTTAGTAGAAAAATCAATATGTTCATCATAAGAACATTCAGACCCATTAAACTCGGACTCTTGACCAATCAAAGCAGTATTGCTGGGAATAAAATCATCAGTGAGCTTGCCAGATGAAGACAGCTTTCTTTTCTGTTCGACCTCTCTCTCAAATGTTAAGAGTTTCCCATGGAGTTGGGTGAGAGATAGATGTTCTAGATTTGCACTGGAGCGTAGGACAATAGTATAAGTATCCCATCTCTCAGGCAATGATCTAAGAAATCTATTGTTCATCTGACTATTAGTATATTCTTGCTTAACCATTTTTAATTCAGAAATCAAACATGAGAACCGCTCAAATTGTTGAGTCAATGATTCACCCTTTCTATGAGAAAAGGTCTCATAATGCTGAGCAAGGATTTCTCTAGTGTTTGCTAAAACCTCATCGGTTCCACCGAATTGTTCTTTCAGTGCAACCCAGAGATCATGAGCAGTATCATGATGCATCAAGCCTGAATAAATCTCATTCGGCAAAGCCATGGCCAGAATACCATGAGCTTTCGCATCAATTTCAAACAATTTGATATCCTCATCTGAATACATATCCGATGGTTTCGGAATCATGATTTTAGTTTCAGGGTCAGTGATCATGGGTTTATACGGACCATGCACTACAGATTTCCAACATCTGCACTATTAATTGACAGGTGATGTAGCATTCGACGTTGCCAAATGTTGTACTCACTCCGAACCAGCATAGGAGGCTTGGTTGCGGAGCCTGTATTGTGCGGATCATTGTTTGGAGTTGTCATGATCTCAGATTCACTCAATATCAATGAAATTCAAATGAATTAATGTAAATTCCAACCAATTGATTCAACACAGATTGATATTCAAAAAAAAATCAACAGAAGTTAACAGAAAACGTCAATCTATAACGAATTCTTACTAATCGGCTAATTTGATCAACCAGAGAACTGAATTGAGCAGTTTCATAGATCAATTGTATAATCGATCAATGATTAACCAGCTCTGATACCAATTGTAGGATCAGATGTTCTCATTTGATCAATAGCAGCGGAATTCAACGATGAATTAGCTCAATATTAGCAAGAACAAAGTTAATTCCATCAAACAGTAAAGCACAAGTTTGTTATAGAAAGAGAATTTCTGCAAAAGGAATAATTCATTCAATCGCAATAACTTCGTTTTACAATTCAATGTGTCAACTGCCCTAATATAGAAGCAGTGACGTCTGATGATGTCACAAGATGTTGACATCTAACAGACAAAATATAACTACTGAAAATAACTAAACTACTGAAAGAAGACTACAACATCTGATGAGTAAAATACTCATCAGACTTTTTACAAGTATTGAAAGGAAACTACTGAAGACTAAATTAAACACCACAACAGCTGAAAGCTAACACTTCAGCTGTTGTGAACAACGTCTGAAGACTTGTTCTTCAGATCTTGTAACTCTTCAGATCTTCTCTTCAACAGTTGTTTGTCTTCAGCCTTTGTGTTCTTTTTCAGTTGTTGTGAGCCTGTGGGACTTAGAGGATTTTCTGATCAGGCTCATTGGTTCTTTTGGTCCAACAGTAAATACTTTATTAATAAATATAAGTATTTCTCACACTCATTTGATGGATCTAACTAGGAAATAATTAAAACCCTAATCCTTTCTCTTTTCTCTCCCTTATGGTCGCAGACTACCACCACCATTGTGGGGTTATTGCTGTCGTATACCACTACTACCGAAGCATCCCAAGCCGAGCCACAAGCCAGGCAGCATGGAAGCCTACACACCGGGCCACAAGCCAGCCGCAAAGGGCTGTCAACCTAAGCCAATTGTGAGCCGCACCCGAGCCGCCCCTGAGCCGAAGCCATAGGGTTGTTCCAGCCGAGCCATGGGCTGAGCCGAGAGCCGAGCCAAAATCAGTTTTGGATTCTTCTGGTGATTCGTAGGACGAGATCCGGACTCGAGAGATCGTATTGAGTTAACTAGCAAGACTGTTTCCCAATCCATCGTGCGTATTTGGAATATCTTCTTCGCAAAGGTCGATTTCTAAACACCCTATGGTTGTGCTTAATGCATTTTTCATTTAAATCGTTTGTAGTTGTTTTGATTGCAAATAGAAAAGATTTAATAACCTAAATGCTTCCACTATGCCAAATCTTATCTGACTGATTAATCAAGTTTTGAGAAAACTGATTTTATCAATTAATATGATTAATTGATTCTGATTAAATAAAAGGTTACCTAAAATTCTCAACACAATATTCGTCGGGGTTTGGGTGAAAAGCATTTCTTAATGGGGCTGTTTCGCTAATTTGGCCTTTTTTTATCGTCGGGATCTCGCTGGGAGATTTTCTGAGTGGGGTAAATTTCTCAGGGTGAGGCTTTAGTGCCAGCTCCATCCATGTCATTTGTTCCATCGTACCTCCCTACATTCGTAGGGACCCTTAGTTTTTCTGGGGAGGGGCTTCTGTTATCTTTCTGGTGAATTTTGACATGTCAGAGTAGTTAGTAGGGTGATACGATTCATATAATGGGTCTACTTCTTCTTTACGTTCTCCTTCGTTTTCTTTTGGTCCCTTAACTGACTCACTGTGCATGAATCTTGCCCTCAGTTCATCCAGTTTCTCCTTATGCTCCAACTCCGCAAGTCAAGCCTTGAGAGTTTCCATGTGACTTTTGACAAACTCTGGGGTAATAGCTACTTCTTCCTCCTCATGGGCTGGCACCTTAGTGAGGTCAATCTGAGGTCCTTGTGTTGTCCCGCATGAATAAGGTGAGGTACCCAGCACATAACCCAGGGTGTGGAATTGACATTCGTATCCTCCATGTTGTGCCATCTAGTGTGTTCAATATTGAAGGACTAGGTCCCACGGTTGGCACCAATGAAGAATCCAATTAGGATTGGAGTTATGCTATAGATAGATTCTATCAAAGTGAGATGTATGAATACATATCATCTTACTCCTTACAATGTTACTGTGTATAACCTCGTCTTAAAATATACCCGTAAAGTCCTTTTTCCCGCCCCTTACCTCATTCTCTCTTATTAACCTTCTTCTTTTCGTTCTCTCTCTGGTTAGTGAGTTGAATTGATTGTCTGTTTCTCTATTTATTCTCCTCTTTATATTCATTTCTTCCTTGGATTTTTCCTTTTTGGTCTGCCTTTGAGTTTCCAGATACTTTCAGGTTTTTGGTCCTTACCTTCCAGGTAAGGACGTAAGGACCTTTCTTTTTGGTTTTTTGTGTGACTGATAGGCGGCTTCTCCTCCCGTCTTTTCCTCCATCTCTTCGTCATTAATGCCGCATTTAATGCCTTGGGTTTTCGTTATGGCTGGCATTAAATGCTTTTCTTGTAGCCGTGCATTTTATAATTGTTGCCTAAATATAAACCATATGGCAATTTTGGCATGTAACGTCATCAATGGGGGTCCAAGTAACAGAAGGTCGCTTATGTGACTTCCCCTTGAACCTGAATTGGAAGCCATGTATTACTTATCCCAATCATTTCTAATAGATGGAATAGCAAAGAAGATACCACCACTTGAAATCCAATTTACAATTTTTGCGGTTTAGTTTCTTCTAATACTTAGAATGGCGGAAGAACTTTGTCACTTTAAATTACAAACATACAAATTCAAAAAACCAATTTAATTCATTATCTAAATTAGGCTTGGCAAGACTAACCCACTTGTTCTAATAAGGGTAAGTATATACATTTTAAATGGCATAATGGATTATTTTGGGCTATTGTTAATTTTTCATTAGGTTTAAATGGATTAACTTAGTAGTAAAAAAAGAATACCTAGGATCAGAATGGGCAATACCAAAATCCCACATGGGTTAGAATGGCTGGTAGTGTGCTGGCTGAAAACCCAAATAGGAGGACATAAACGACATTTTCTTTTGAATTTCTCATTGTCGACGTTAATTTCTTTTGCTTTCTACCTTGTGGTTTCTATATTTCCAGGTTTTCAACTTTAATTTCTATTTCTTTTGGTGCATGATTTTCATCAGAAATCTAAATCAAACTGGAAAAATCTTGTCCAAATTGTGGAGTTCGAGCTCATCTTGGGGTGGGAGTATTAGCAAATGTTTTAAGACGAGTAACAACTTGATGGCTTCTAGGTTCCCATTTTGTATTGTGGTTATGGTTGCTACCAATTAGAGAATTGCTTTTAACTTGGTTAATTTGACTGCATGTTTTTATATTGTTTTATCAATTGGGCCATTTTTAACACGATCTTTTTTGACCAGTGTTTTTTTTTTTTTTTTGAGAAAACTCGTTCGTACCCGAACCAAAATGATAATTTTTTTCTAAAATGGCCCATCTTAACCCGAACTCATCCTGACCCGCCACGCAACCCACCCATATTGCCAGCTCTAAGGTAAATAAACTTTTCAATTTATCGCTTTTACATTTAAAAATTTATATTTATGTATACGAAAAAACTAGAATGTTTATAAACACTCCGTCATCTAAACACCATCTTTCAAAACTCACGTAAACTAGTTTGTTCTAAAATCATATCTTTCAAATCCATGTCTTTTATTCGAGTATTCCCCGTTAAATTATATTAGAACGATGAAACTTCATGTGTAAACGGGTTGTTGAATATGATGAATCAACTCTCACAACTTCGTTTATTATGAGATATAGAATTACAAAAGACTGGTTGTTGAAATTTGAAATCATGTTCAAATTCTTAAACAATACTTTAATCAGAATTGGTTACTTCATTACTCATTTAAAGGCATTACTCTCATATTAAGTAAGTCTATTAGCAAACATTTTTTTGTCAGTTCAGCATAATTTTCTAAGAAGTTGTTCATACAACACGTACAGTACAACGATTTTTGTGAATGTGACGGCTTTGGACAATATGAGATGTATCTATCTCCATCGCCAACATGATCATTTTAATCCACCTAAGCCCTCTAGTAGCGAAACACCGATTTTCAAAACCAAAACCCGAAACCATCTATTATCCTTTTAAAAAACCATAAACCACCTAAAAGTATTCTCTAAAAACCTGTAAACCACATAAAAAAAATTGGTTAGTCTTGTCTTGTAATGCGTGTTAATACATTATTGTTACTTTATGCACACCACCGTAGTACATAAGCTGTAAACTAGTAGAGTTTAGCCCGAATTTGCTAAGGCTCAATTTATTTAGTTAATAACTTAATTTATTATTAGTTTTAAATATATTTATAATTATTTTTCGTACATAACATAATATGTTTTATTTTTATTAAATTCCTCATAAATTTATATACAAAAATAATTATTTATTTAAATGAACACTTATTTAATCAAATAAAAAATCATAAAAAAAAGTTTCTTTAGGCTCATAAGCTAGCTCGAACTCAATAACTAAACGAGCCACATTTTCGGCCTTGTTTAGGCTCAGCTCATTCAATCTTCTTACTAATCCGATCTTGAGTAGTTTACGAGAGAACTTGATTTGTTTGCATCTCATGTAATATCTAGAAGAATGGGAAAAGCTATTATTTGATGCTTTGGTTTTCATCTTCTTTATCTTTCACACTGTTTTAAGAAAATGTTGAATTAGAGTGTTCTTGTGTTTAGTCTTTTTAACTTTATATTTACGTAAATGATTATCTATAATTCTTTAGATTAAGAATGATGATTTTTATTTTATAAATAATATATGTTTCTTTGTGTTCATGAACAAGTTCAATTCCTTAATAAACGAACATGAACAAAAATAAACAAGATCTTGGACCAATATAATGACGGTGAATTTTCAGTACAATTGATTTAATAAGGGAGAACCATGAGAAAAAGTATGTTGTTGCATCTAATGGTATTTATAGTAAAAGGAACTTATTCCTTGGAAATATATAAAAGTTAAAAGTGACACGTCTTGTTTTCATTGACTTATTTGAGTTAAACACAAGAAGCAAAAATCCCATCGTGAGTAGTAAGGGACTTAGGCTGCAACGTGAAGAGGGGTAGTCCTCCGGCTCAGATCCGTATATAGTTATTGCCATCATGGCTCCTCGTGCATGTGTGTGTAAACAATGCAGAGGATTTGTTAAAAGAGTTCTTTAGTGAGTGTAAGGAGATTCAAGAAGTGCTTCTTTTAGAGAGCGCAGGGGAATTATTCGCTGTAGAGAAAATACTCTCCTTTTTTTGGTGAGAAACTTTATTATTTATAATGAGATTTTGGGCCCTTTCCAGATGGACTTGAAGGAATTGGATTGGGCTTATCCCACTCAAGGGGATAGCCCAACATGTCCTCCAATCTAGTACAATGTAGTTTAGACTGTTTTATGCTAGACTTGTTCATTCCATTGGTCGTGAAGTGTCTTCTCATTTAGCATTTTGAATGACATTATCTAATGTCAATTGATGTATGGTCTTCAAGACCTCATATTTCCTCTTTCGCTCCAATATTAGGTAAGTGACATGATGATCTACCATTAGTTTCTCACACCCACCATGGTTGTTAATTCATATAGTTGCCAAGATTTGATGTATGGTCTTCAAGACCTCATATATCCTTTTTTGCTCCAATGTTAGGTAAGTGACATGATGATCTACCATTAGTTTCTCACACCGACCATGGTTGTTAATTCATTAGTTGCCAAGATTTGACGGCTCTTCAAATCCTGTGAGTATAATGTATAATGAATTTGTTCATTCAACCATGATCATCTTACTTGAATGATTCCATCAACAACTCTCTTCATGCTTGTTATGAGGGTGTGTTTACTATGGTTGATAAAAGGGTTTCGATACCTCAAGTGATATTATATGTGTACTTGAGTCTCGCGGTCACAATTCCATCTTATAGATATATGATTCATGGGATTACTTATCCATTCAATATCAATAGGACATTCATCTAGTTTGTAACAATATCCAGGCTCCCCCAATACGTTGAACATACGCATCCGATTATAGTTCAGACTCGTCGTCCAAATAGAGCAATAAATAGTCCGTTGTATTTTATCCGTAAGTTTATTGTGAAACGTATATTTTGAACTTTTTCTTTTGATGGATATCCTATTGTTTGATTGGGATCTCTGCTAGAGTTTGTTTCTTTAAAAGTTGGCCGCTTTTAGCTTGAATAACATAGATGACATATGTATTTACTCTTGGTGCATAATTAAATCCAGTGATTGCCATGAGCATTGGTAGGTTATGATTATCATAGATAAAGATAATGAAGTGACTAAAATCCCATACTCTTGCAGCGTTTTCCTGATTTATGAAAGCGTTTCGGATGTGTTGCCACTTATTTGGTTAGCCTCAAAATACAATCGTGTCAGAAGGGCATCAACCTCTTATCATGGTGCTACACCGTGCCAGCCCACCAGTTCAATGTTGCTAACTTGTATTAGTGATATTGAACTTATGAAGGGTAAAGAATATCTTATTATGATCATGATCATGATTCATTGTATCCCATAAGCAAGACTTGGAATTTTTTAGTTTTTCTGTCCTTATTCATTAACGGAGTTCGCCGACCAATTTTTTTTACACAAAGTTTGCTTGGCACCCAGTTGACCTTCGTAAGTGTAAGTATTCATGAACATAAGGCTTAAACTCCTTCCGTTGAGAAAACCATTTGACTGGTAACAAGTATGGAGTTCCATACACTCTTTATTTGAGGAGAAAAACATAAACTTGTGAAAGGTCGTCATCTTTAAGTAAGGAGGAAATCATGAATGCATGTGTAAGGCCTTCCTTCTCTAATTTTTTTCTTAAAGAAAATTTAAATGTTGAAGGTCCTGTAAAGGACTTCTCTTTCTCTTCGGGAAAAGTTTTAACCTTGGATTAAAGAAATCATTACAAAGGCATTTAGAAAAACAGGAAGGCCCTTACAAAGGCCATCCACCCCTTTGCCCTATTTTTGGGTGTTTAAAGTTTGACCAATGGGTTTCCCTTATTTTGGTGTTACTCATGGTCCTTACAAGGCTTTCCACCCTATTTTTGGGTGTCTAAAATTTTACCAATAGATTTTATTTATTTTTGTGTTACCAGGTGGTCCTTACAAGGCTTTCCACCCCTTCACCCTATTTGAAGGTGTTTCTTTCTTTTTATCGAAAGTCTGTAAGTTTTTAACTTCCCATATGGCTTTTAAAACGCCTACATGAGACCTTGATTTCCTCTTGAAAAAAGTATTATGTTTTTAGTTTCTCAGGGGAATACTTTACTCATATATAAGGATTCATGTATTCTTATGTAGGGGTTTACGTTCAGTGTTGATGCGACATGCCATGATTGCCAATTTAAGGTTGCTAATATTTCTATTAGGAGCATTGAAATTGTAACATCAAACTAAATTGATCAATGGTGTATATATGCATGTATACTCTTTCATATTAGAATATTTTTTGTTTTGTCCATATTTTGAATACAAATATTCATTTGAAAAATGAAATAAATCGTTAAATAGAGTTAACATGACATCATATTTGTGTCAAATACTCATATTATTTAGTCCAATGTGTTAGACGTAATAATTAGCTTAAAATAGATTTATATAAATTTTTTAAGTATGATAACCGGATGGGCCCCGCCCTTTTCGGTTAGGAGAAGAAGAAGAAGAATAGGGTTGCTATTTGAATCATGCTCTTGCAACAATTATAATAGTAGGTGCTACTGTTTTTTCAGAGTGTAATATTTGTGGGAAAAATTATCATAAATTAGGGTAATAGATATTTACACATGAATATTAGCTTGAGTAAGGGCCGAAAAAGCCTACCCTTAAGTTACATATTGCTTGTATTGTTTTTAA
This sequence comes from Mikania micrantha, assembly GCA_009363875.1. Classification (NCBI taxonomy): domain Eukaryota; kingdom Viridiplantae; phylum Streptophyta; class Magnoliopsida; order Asterales; family Asteraceae; genus Mikania; species Mikania micrantha. The sequence goes on along the minus strand of CM018698.1, from coordinate 43,457,719 downwards.
CCCTCTGTTTTTTGAACTTTATAGGTATACTTTTACACCTTAGATATCACAGCCAACGTCAGGTGTAAGGAACTTGAGCATAATCAGAGTTGTAGTCTTGGTAAGAGATGGGTGAATTGAGCACAATTATAACTACTGAAAACAAACTCTTCAGTCCTCGTAAGGGTAAGGGACTTGAGCAGAATTATAATTGTTGACGTAAGGACCTCGTAAGAATAAGGAGCTTGAGAAAAATCACATTTGCTGAAAGTAGACTTTTCAGTCCTCGAAAGGGGTAAGAGGCTTGAGCAGAATTATTACCGATGGCGTAAGGACCTCGTAAGGTTAAGGAACTTGAGCAAAATTATAATTGTTGAAAGTAGACTTTTCAGTCCTTGTAAGGGGTAAGAGACTAAATTCATTCCTTGTAAGGGTAAGGGACTTGAGCATATTCATAACAGCTGAATGTAGACTTTTCAGTCCTCGTAAGAGGTAAGGGTTTACATTCAGTCCCTGTAAGGATAAAAGACTACATTCAGTCCCCGTAAGGGTAAGGGACTAAATTCAGCCCATGTAAGGGTGTCACACCCCCAAATTCCCACTTGTGGTGCTAGTCCACGTGGGTGTGACGTGGCCTGAATCACAACTCATGGTCATATAGAACAACTCTATATGCGTTTTCAGACACAATGTTTGACATAAAAGTTAACAAAATAGTTTGCAGTGGAAATACAATATCATTGCAGCAAAAATAATAAGTTTAACATATGCAGCGGAATAATAAGTGTCAGACACTACAATGTTTAATACAATACATAATTAGAAATTGTTTTCAAAAGACATAATAGAATGCATGTGGATCCTAATGCTCGTCCCTTAAATGTGCATCATGTTCCATACGCAGCTAGTTACCTGAGAATACAAGTTTAGAAAAAGTGTAAACACAATGTTTGTGAGTTCACAGGTTTTGATATATAATAGTAATAGAAAAAACATGTGTCAATGATGTTTATCATATGTTAGTGCCGAGCCCTAGGCTCCAGGTGTTAGTGTGTCACTACCGAACTAGACTTGTTTGTCATTGCCTCCGCTATGTCTCGTAATAACATAGCAAGTTAGGTCAGAGTTACGCATGTTATGACCTTCAGTCAATATTGTGCCACGCGGGGTTAGTCACACCCAAACGGATCCATTCAAACCTACCATGTTGTTCATACATTAACGGTAAGACTTTGTGAGGGCTTGTTACGAGTTCAACACTTAATGTTTGTCTAATAAACTAGCATACGCATAAATTGTTTGTAATAGCATAATTGTTTGACTCGATTCAACTAGTATTCTCCCCCTATTTGAAAATTTAAGAGTAAAGAGGGGCCGTAAACTCACCTTAGTGATTATGAGAAAGTGCAAGCGTAAGCTCCCTTGCCGTAGAGTAGTCGGTCACCGGCTGCCTATATCATATACCATACGTGAGTTCGTGTAAGTGACGTGTTCGTGTTCATGTTAGTGCTCGTGTTTGTGCTCAACAACCCTCGGTTGTTCATGTTTTTCCGTGTCGGTCCACATCGACCGTGTTTGCTCATGTTGGTCCACATTGACCGTGTTTGACCGTGTCTGACCGAGTTTGACCGTGTTTGACCAAGTTTGACCGTGTCAAGTCAACGACCCGTTGGTGAACCGTGTGTCGGTTGTGAATCGTGTAACATTCGTGTTAGTGCTCTTCGTGTGCAAAACGCGCAAGTTGCATCCATGGACAATTTACTATATATAGTAAGTTTCCATTTATAGCAAGTTTCACAACACATTGATTTTAAAGTTCTAGCATGCTCGTTAAGTCTTACGTGATCATGTTAACACATAGCATATTGTCATACGAATCAAATAAATATATAAGTCACGTTTGCATACAAAAGTTTCCTAAAAAGGAAAGTTCCTAGATTTAGCAAGATTACCATCGGAAACCATCTAACTTAGCATACAACTCATCATAATAAAGCATATTAAGTCACTAAGCATGTTCAAAACGTACATAGCATTTCTAAATCGATAGTTTGCAAAATAAAGTTACTAAAAATAGTAACTATGACTATTTTGCCCCAAATGATCATCTTAATCATTCCTAATCCATTTTATGTCACCAAATCATCATATAACATCATTTAACATCATCTAAACATGCTTATCTAATCAAAATCATCATCTAGCAACATTTCGACTATAAAAGTTACTAAAAATAGTAACTAGTCATATATGTCTACAAATAAGTTCCAAATCACATTCCTAAGCTTCTAATCATCATAATATCATTCAAATAGCAATTATACATACATGCATGTTCATCATATCATCATCATCATCAAAATGTAACTACAAAGTTACTATATTTAGCAAGTTCATCAAAAACCCATATTTTAACCATTTTATCAAGATCTAATCATGCAATAACCTTCTAACATCATCCATAAACACATTTGAATGATCAAAATCATCTACAATACACTAGATCATCCATACATGTAGCTATTTCATCTAGTTATGACCAAATCATGAAATTTACGAAGACATGTCATCATGGATCGTCATAAATCTTCATCTAAACATCATGGATCATCAAATATCATAAGAACATCATCAAATCCAGATCAAAATCTCGTGCATGTGATGGATGAGTGCTTGCATGTGGGTTTTACCCGTTGCATGTCAGTGTATGGGTGATGTAAGTGTGTTTGAAGCCATAAAACTACCTTTGATGCTCCAAATGGTCGAGATGATAAGTTCAACAGCTTTTGGAGCTTCTGGGCAGCAGGGTTCTTTGGTAGCAAGAAGGTGTTGATAATGGATGGTGATCTAGGAGGCTTTCTTCAAGGTTCTTGAGCTTCAAGCTCCCCTCCAATGGCTTCCTATGGATGTTCTTGGGTGTAACATAGGTTTCTGGAGAGATTAGAGTCGGATTATGGCGTGCAAGATCGAACAAAATGATGGTGAGGAGTAGAGTAGCTATAATCTTCTTGGTTTTATAAAGATTAGGCGTCTGGACGTCGTCGCGTACCGCCGAGTGGCTCCCAGATTCTCTCTGCATACCGCGATGGATTTCGGGATTCAAATCCCCCGCCCATCCATCGCGTACTGCCATGCGGTTCTTTGTGGGCCATCGCTTACCGCGATGAGTCCCTGAAGAGCCCAATAGTTCCAATTTCATTGGTTTGATCCGTTCGTCGTCGTTTTCACGCTTCCGGACTATCATTCGGCCTCGTTTGAACTTCCAAGTTCAATGTTTGAGCGTTTCGTGAGGTTTCGAGTGTTTTGTTACACGATGTGCTAAACGTTCACCAGCGTTCGTGTTTTCTTTGACACGTGTGTGCATGTTGCGATAATTGATAGAATTATCGTGTTTGTGTCAGTGTTCGTACCGTCATGCCACGTGTCACACTAAATTAAACCAATTATAGTGCCACGTGTACAAATATCATTTAAATAAACATTTAAATAAATAAAATGCTAACCTGGATTTTACGGGGTGTCACAAAGGGTAAGGGACTACTTTCAGTCCCCGTAAAGGGGCTCGGGAATGTCATTTATCCTATAAGAGTATAAAAAATGTTTGTGTCTGATGTATTAACTTATAACCCATTTGATTATTAAGAAGGAATATTTCCTACAGTATGAAAGTACGTGCTACAGCAAAAAGGTACTTGTTATCCTAGAAAAGTACATAGTGCTGTAAAATGTACTTTACTTTTTTTATTATTATTTTTGAGTACTTTTCATCTTTTTTTTATATATAGTGACATATCTCTTTACTGTATAATGCATTTAATGTTACACTATTCAATAAAGTACTACTACAGTGAGTTATATCATAATTATTTTTTGACAAAAAGTTGCATGCAAAGGGACTTTATTTTTTCTCATTTTCAAATTTTTTTTGTTATAAAACTTCCTTTCATTGAAGATGGTTTAATTAAGATTGTTTTTAATTTATTAACCATGAGATAAAAATAAAAAAACCACTGAAGAAATATAATAAGTTAGTTTAGTGGATAGAACATGGCGTAACGTCCTCAAGAATAGTTAAAGTTCTTGAAGAAAATGCTTTGTAACCTGTAAGGGCCTCGTGAAACCTCGTAATATTATCAAATCTCCATCAACCAATGAAAGAAAAGTTAAGTTGTGCTTTTCATCTGGGCTAGAGAATATAACCAACATATCCACGCATCGATTTAGTGAATAAAACCTCGTAAAGGCATCGTGAGGAGCCAACACTTCTTAATAAAGGACTTCGTAATCCGTAAGGATATTGAGTAGGCCTCAAAATACAACCTATTTGCCTTGAATCTTCAAAGAGGGATATGGTTTTAATATATATATATAATTCCAAATACTTTGAAAACTCAATCATAAAGAGAAAACCCTTAAACCCCATGTGGATCGTTAGATCAAACTTATTTTATATTTTAATTAATTAAACAAAAATAAAGTGTGGTCCAAAATTAAAGTTGAATATTTTATTAGGATTTTTGAGAGGAAAATAGATCTTTTATCCTTTAAGGAGTAAAAAATGTTTTTTTCTCAATATCTCTCATCTCTCCTCTCTTTGAGATTACCCAAAAATGTATAATTTTCATTCAAAATAAAAAAGTCATATTTTTTTACAAACAAAAAATATGCACATTTGTATCATAAAAACTACACAATGTACATCAAACACAATTGTCACTATACAAACACAATATTACGTATTCTCAAGCATAATAAAACATTACGCATGTGTATTTTTATATATGAAACAAACATTACACATGTGTAATTGTCACACCCCCACCTCTCGTCACCTGATAATCATTCTGAGAAGGTTGTGGAAACATAGTGGTGATGTCTCAGAGATAGGGTGCAACATACTTGATCCGGTATCACAACACACAAGATTAACTTAAAAACCATACATTACATAGATAATGTTACGATTACAAAACACTAGTTACTGTTTTCAACTTAAACACACTAAACAAACTGATTTATTTAGTTACAAATGACTGATAGTGCAAATTCACATATCATCACTATCTTCTTGCAAAAGTTTGTAAGTTTGGAAGATCAGCACAAAGCAGGTGAGTTTGTAATGAATAATTCACACAATATGATATGATATAAAAGTTATTGATAAAAAGTGCCAAAGATAACCATGGGACCCATATCTAGTTCCTTTCAGAATGAATGTTCTGTTCTGTGAAGATACTAAACGCCGGTAAGTATCTTTGTGACTCATTCTTAATATCTATCACATATATTAAAGTTGAAAACCTGGAAATATAGAAACCACAAGGTAGATAGCAAAAGAAATTAACGTCGACAATGAGAAATTCAAAAGAAAATGTCGTTTATGTCCTCCTATTTGGGTTTTCAGCCAGCACACTACCACCCATTCTAACCCATGTGGGATTTTGGTATTGCCCATTCTGATCCTAGGTATTCTTTTTTTACCACTAAGTTAATCCATTTAAACCTAATGAAAAATTAACAATAGCCCAAAATAATCCATTATGCCATTTAAAATGTATATACTTACCCTTATTAGAACAAGTGGGTTAATCTTGCCAAGCCTAATTTAGATAATGAATTAAATTGTTTTTTTGAATTTGTATGTTTGTAATTTAAAGTGACAAACTTCTTCCGCCATTCTAAGTATTAGAAGCAACTAAACCGCAGAAATTGTAAATTGGATTTCAAGTAGTGGTATCTTCTTTACTATTCCATCTATTAGAAATGATTGGGATAAGTAATACATGGCTTCCAATTCAGGTTCAAGGGGAAGTCACATAAGCGACCTTCTGTTACTTGGACCCCCATTGATGACGTTACATGCCAAAATTGCCATATGGTTTATATTTAGGCAACAATTATAAAATGCATGGCTACAAGAATAGCATTTAATGCCAGCCATAATGAAAACCCAAGGCATTTAATGCGGCATTAATGATGAAGAGATGGAGGAAAAGACAGGAGGAGAAGCCGCCAATCAGTCACACAAAAAAACCAAAAAGAAAGGTCCTTACATCCTTACCTGGAAGGTAAGGACAAAAAACCTGAAAGTATCTGGAAACTCAACGGCAGAACAAAAAGGAAAATCCAAGGAAGAAATTCATATAAAGAGGAGAATAAATAGAGATACAGGCAATCAATTCAACTCACTAACCAGAGAGAGAACGAAAAGAAGAAGGTTAATAAGAGAGAATGAGGTAAGGGGCGGGAAAAAGGACTTTACGGGTATATTTTAAGATGAGGTTATACACGGTAACATTGTAAGGAGTAAGATCATATGTATTCATATATCTCACTTTGATAGAATCTATCTATAGCATAACTCCAATCCTAATTGGATTCTTCATTGGTGCCAACCGTGGGACCTAGTCCTTCAATCTTGAAGACACTAGGTGGCACAACATGGAGGATACGAATGTCAATTCCACACTCTTGGGCTTCATAGCAAAAAAGTATGGAAGGAAGGGTTCAGTGTTGGGTACCTCACCTTATTCATGCGGGACAACGCAAGGACCTCAGATTGACCTCACTGAGGTGCCAGACCATGAGGAGGAAGAAGTAGCTATTACCCCAGAGTTTGTCAAAAGTCACATGGAACCTCTCAAGGCTTGACTTGCGGATAGAACCTGGCGTAATGTCCTCAAGAATAGTTAAAGTTCTTGAAGAAAATGCTTTGTAACCTGTAAGGGCCTCGTGAAACCTCATAATATTAGCAAATATCCATCAACCTATGAAAGAAAAGTTAAGATGTGCTTTTCATCTGGGCTTGAGAATATAACCAACATATCCACGCATTGATTTAGTGAATAAAACCTCGTAAAGGCGTCGTGAAGAGCCAACACTTCTTAATAAAGGACTTCGTAATCCGTAAGGATATTGAGTAGGCCTCAAACTACAACATATTTGCCTTGAATCTTCAAAGAGGGATATGGTTTTAATATATATATATATATATATAATTCCAAATACTTTGGAAACTCGATCATAAAGAGAAAACCCTTAAACCCCATGTGGATCGTTAGATCAAACTTATTTTAGATTTTAATTAATTAAACAAAAATAAAATGTGGTCCAAAATTAAAGTTGAATATTTTATTAGGATTTTTGAGAGGAAAATAGATCTTTTATCCTTTAAGGAGTAAAAAATGCTTTTTCTCAATATCTCTCATCTCTCATCTCTCCTCTCTTTGAGATTACCCAAAAATGTATAATTTTCATTCAAAATAAAAAAGTCATATTTTTTTACAAACAAAAAATATGCACATTTGTATCATAAAAACTACACAATGTGTATCAAACACAATTGTCACTATACAAACACAATATTACGTATTCTCAAGCATAATAAAACATTACGCATGTGTATTTTTATATATGAAACAAACATTAGACATGTGTAATTGTCACACCCCCACCTCTCGTCACCTGATAATGATGTCACTAATCATTCTGAGAAGGTTGTGGAAACATAGTGGTGATGTCTCAGATATGGGGTGCAACGTACTTGATCCGGTATCACAACACACAAGATTAACTTAAAAACAATACATTACAAAGATAATGCTACGATTACAAAACACTAGTTACTGTTTTCAACTTAAACACACTAAACAAACTGATTTATTTGGTTACAAATGACTGATAGTGCAAATTCACATATCATCACTATCTTCTTGCAAAAGTTTGTAAGTTTGGAAGATCAGCACAAAGCAGGTGAGTTCGTAATGAATAATTCACACAATATGATATGATATAAAAGTTATTGATAACAAGTGCCAAAGATAACCATGGGACCCATATCTAGTTCCTTTTAGAATGAATGTTCTGTTCTGTGAAGATACTACACGTCGGTAAATATCTTTGTGACTCATTCTTAATATCTATCACATATATTAAGCTGAAATTAGAAACAGGAAACAAACAATTACACCAATGGGAGTTACAAGCTCCTAGAAAATGGGATGCCAGCCAATACTACTATTATTGTTTCATGTTCGGCCCCACATGGATTCACTAGATACGGTTTGATATATGAGGACTTTTTGATATTGTGATGAAAAGATATGTGCAAAATCCCATGAAATGACATGAAATCAAATGAAATCACACAGATAACAGTGATGCATATCATGTGTTCAAGAAAAGTTCCATAGTAATACCTTGAGGCTTGTAAAACATCAAAAAGAAAAGGGATTGTACAAAACTCACCTGAATGTCGAAGTCAACAGTTACCAGGCAGATTTGTGTTTGTAGTTCGGTTCTGCTTAGTAAGGTTTTATAAGTTATTTATGTTTAAATTTTCTTATTACACCTTTCTTAATGTTCAATGTCAAGGACATTGTATTTCAAGTCAACAAACTGATATTAAATCCTTAATCGGTTTTTTTAATTAAATATCATACAATGTATGATAAGGTGGGAACCTGTTGTGAGGCCCCGAAACCGGGCACCTCACAGAGGTTGGTTTTCATCATAACACATAGCTCTTAAACTAAAAACTTTCATAATCATGCAGCGGAGATGTAAACATAGTTTGATAAACAGAAATCAATAAAGTGTCTGTATCAAAAACATATCGGATTTGCCAAAACCAATGGATCGTCTAACTTGATGCCCGAGCTCCATGCCTTCTCTTATCGTACCTTCAACCTGACACACATGCTAAATCAAGTCAGCTTACGCTGGTGAGTTCTAGTTTTCATAAAACAACATTAAGCATACTTAACATACACATCATTTCATACACATAGTCCATAACCTTAGCACATAACACCCTTACATCATCATCATCATACGTTCCACTGTTACAATACGAACAGGGGGCTTATGCCTGCACCAGGCTCCATACCCAGTTATAGTCGTGGTTGACTATCATACCCAGTTATAGTCGTGGTTGACTATCATACCCAGTTATAGTCGTGGTTGACTATCATGCCCAGTTATAGTCGTGGTTGACTATCATACCCAGTTATAGTCGTGGTTGACTATCATACCCAGTTATAGTCGTGGTTGACTATCATACCCAGTTATAGTCGTGGTTGACTATCATACCCAGTTATAGTCGTGGTTGACTATCATACCCAGTTATAGTCGTGGTTGACTATCATACCCAGTTATAGTCGTGGTTGACTATCATACCCAGTTATAGTCGTGGTTGACTATCATACCTACCCAGCACGAGAGCTGGTACATCTTTCATACTTATCCTATAACACGTATAGGAACATCGTTCGTTCGTCATACATGATATACTAGCATTATATCATCTTTTACCATAATCATCATAACATTTACTGCTAGCATTATAACATCGTTCATAGCAGTCATCATGGCATCTTAGACATGTTATACTAGCATCGTCTCATCATACCATCATAGCATACTGTTATCATGCACAGTTCATCATAACATACTAGCATCATCAGCATATCATAATATCATGTCATCATGCCTACATATCATACTTCCATCCTAGCAACCTAGGACCTTGTCATACTCCTATAACTATTCTCATAGTTATCATCAAGAAGCATGTTATCATAAAGTCATCATCATATCAAATGCTAGCATCATTTTCATGTCATGTTATTCATCATCATAATTCATTTCTCATGCATTCATCATACTTAACATACTTTCATGCATAGATCATACTAGCACATACGCATGCATACATAGTCAGGGCATACCATCATTCATTCATCATCATAAGCACATAACATCATAACATAACCATAAGCATGTATGTCAGCCCAAAACAGTTAACATGAATTAGGGCGTCTAGAACTCACCTGATAGTAGACTCCTGTTAACCTTAGCCGCACTCCTTAGCTAGGGCCTTAAGGACCTATATCAGTTACATCATATCATCACATACCATCACATCACATACTTAGACTTAGAAATTATTCTAAGTCCTCATAGCCTACTAGTCCCCCTTTCTGAATCCAAGTTCTCGAAACTTAGCTAAGTGTTCGAAACCCTTGAAATTCGTTAAGTTCTCATGTACACGAATTGCCATGTACTCGAAACATCCCTTGTTCACGAAATGCCCTGTACACGAAATTCCCAAAGTACACGAAACCTGATGTACTCGAACTGTTTATGTGTATTCGAACTAGGGTACACGAAAGTACCGTATTCGAACTTCTTGTACTCGAAATGCTCTACTCGAAATGACCATACTCGAAATTCTAAGTATGATTTCGAGTACCCTTTGTGCAGGATTTCGTATACTCGTTACTGTCGTCTTTAAACATCTCAGAAATTCATCTAAGACCTTGGGGAGCTAGTTCTAGGTTCCTTATGTTGTTACCAACGTATTGGAACCTCAAAGTTATGAACTTTATGCATAAAGGTGTGAGCTTTATGCATAAGTTCACCCTTTGTTTAACCATCCTAACTTTTGTATAAAAATCCAGCTTTCTATACATGAATCACTTACTTGAAGGTAGCTGATCCTCCTGGTAGAATCCCGTGCGTTTCCTACTTCGTTTGGTCGATCAAAGTTTGATTCTTGAAATTCTTGGACTTAAACTTCGTGTACTCGAGAGCAGATGAGCTTCCAGCCAAAAGTTCGCACATTTCCCAAGGCACTACTATTTATAGGAAGTGTCTTGTACTCGAAATTATGGATTTTCGAATACAGGCTTCGAGTACAGTGTACTCGAAATCCCAATGTCGAGTACACGAACCCGCAGCCCCAATTTGTTTATTTTTCGTCTATCTTACTTCGAGCTTGTTATTCGTTACCCATTTGTAAGTTCAAGTAACTTGTATTAAAATTTCGGGATGTTACAAGTCTCCCCTCCTTACAATAGGTTTCGTCCCGAAACCTGCCTCGTTACATATCGAACAAATGAGGGTACATCTTCCTCATTTCGTCTTCCAATTCCCACGTCGTGTCTGAACCCTTCCGATGCTTCCACTGAACTCTTACTTGACGAACCGTTTTATTCCGTAGTTGCTTTTCCTTCGTATCTACGATGGCAACTGGTTCCTCAATGTAGTTCAGTCGATTATCTACCTCAATGTCATCTAAAGGAACATGCGCCTGCTCGTCTGCCAAGCACTTCCTAAGATGCGACACGTGAAAGGTAGGATGAATCCCGTTCAGCTCCTCTGGTAGGTCCAGCCGATACGCGACCTTCCCTACCCTTGCCTTTATCGGAAATGGTCCAATGTACCTCGGACTCAACTTGCCTCGCTTTCTGAATCGAATGATTCCCTTCCATGGTGATACTTTCAGCAACACTCGATCGCCAACATCAAACTCGATCGGTCTTCGGCGCTTGTCAGCGTAAGACTTTTGGCGATCTTGTGCAGCTTTCATACGTGCTTTTATCACCCGTAGCTTTTCTGCCATATCAATCACAGCAGCCTTGTTTCCCATTTCTTTCTGTCCAACTTCACCCCAGCATACCGGGGTTCTACATCGTCGTCCGTACAACGCCTCATATGGGGGCATTCCGATAGTAGAGTGATAGCTGTTGTTATATGAAAACTCCACCAAGGGCAAGTGGTCATCCCAGCTTCCTCCAAAATCGATAATGCACGCCCTAAGCATATCCTCCAACGTTTGGATAGTCCTTTCTGACTGTCCATCAGTCTGAGGGTGATAGGCGGTACTGATATTTAACCTCGTTCCCATAGCATCATGAAACTGCTTCCAGAATCTGGAAGTAAACCTCGTATCCCGATCTGACACAATGGAGACAGGAACTCCATGTCTGGTCACAATCTCTTTTACGAACAACTCAGACAACCTTTCGGACGTATACGTTTCCCTGATAGGGAGAAAGTGTGCACTCTTCGTCAGTCGGTCCACAATCACCCAAATGGTATCATGTCGCTTAGCTGTCTTTGGTAGCTTGGTAATGAAATCCATGGTGATGTGTTCCCATTTCCATTCCGGTACCTCTAGAGGTTGCACATATCCGTAGGGCTTCTGATGTTCAGCCTTCACTTGCGCACAAGTAAGACACCTGTTCACATACTGCATCACATTAAACTTCATGCCCGGCCACCAATAATCCTGTCGAAGATCTTGATACATCTTCGTCGCACCGGGGTGTACCGAGTATCGTGACTTGTGGGCTTCATTTAAAATCCTCGCTCGAATGTCCCCATTTCTGGGCACCCACATTCGACCGAATCGTAGCTTTATCCCATGGTCATTGTCTTCCAAGTTCTTGACTTGTCCGAAGACGCGTTCAAAACCCACATTCTCTTCTTTCAATCCCTCCTGTTGCGCCTGTTTGAGCTCGTTCAGAAAGTCTGGCGTTATCACCAAACTATACGATTTCACTCGTATGGCAGGATGATCAGTCTTGCGACTCAGAGCATCTGCCACCACATTGGCCTTTCCCGGGTGATATAGAATATCACAGTCATAATCCTTTAACAGCTCAAGCCATCGTCTCTGCCTCATATTCAAATCCTTTTGCTCGAAGAAATACTTCAAGCTCTTGTGGTCGGTATAGATGGTACTCCTTACTCCATACAAATAGTGCCTCCATATTTTCAATGCAAACACCACTGCAGCGAGTTCAAGATCGTGGGTCGGGTAGTTAGCCTCATGAATCTTTAGCTGGCGCGAAGCATAAGCTATCACCCTTCCCCTTTGCATTAGTACACATCCCAACCCTTGTCGTGACGCATCGGCATACACAACAAGATCATCATTCCCATCCGGCAGTGCTAGAACAGGAGCTTGGGTAAGTTTCTCCTTCAGCACTGAAAACGCTTGTTCTTGGTTTGGACCCCATTCGTACTTTACGTCTTTCTTTGTAAGCTTCGTCAGCGGCGTCGCTATCTTGGAGAAGTCTTGAATAAATCTCCGATAGTAACCGGCCAAACCAAGAAAACTGCGTACTTCCGTAGGTGACTTCGGAGGACTCCATTTCATAATCGTTTCAACTTTAGCTGGATCTACCATAATGCCTTCTGGGTTCACCACGTGACCCAGAAACTGTACCTCTCGTAGCCAGAAAGCGCATTTGGAGAACTTAGCATAAAGTTTCTCTTTCCTCAGGATCTCCAATACCTCACGTACGTGGCAAGCATGGTCTCCCTCGTTCTTTGAATAAATCAAAATATCATCAATAAACACTATCACCGATCGGTCCAGCATCGGTCGACATACTCTGTTCATCAAATCCATAAATGCTGCAGGAGCATTCGTCAATCCAAACGACATAACGAGAAACTCGTAATGTCCATAACGCGTACGGAAAGCAGTCTTTGAAATATCCTGCTCTCGAACTTTCAACTGATGGTAACCGGATCGGAGATCAATCTTAGAGAACCAGCTTGCACCTTGCAATTGATCGAACAAATCGTCAATTCTGGGTAGAGGATACCTGTTCTTTACGGTCAACTTATTCAGTTCCCTGTAGTCGATACACATACGCATACTTCCATCCTTCTTCTTAACGAACAGCACCGGTGCTCCCCACGGAGAGGCACTCGGTCGTATAAAACCTTTATCAAGGAGTTCTTGTAGCTGGGTCATCATTTCCTTCATCTCGGTTGGAGCTAAACGGTAAGGTGCTTTGGCAACGGGTTGTGCCCCCGGCACTAAGTCGATCTGGAACTCAATTTCCCGTTCGGGTGGTAATCCAGGCAATTCCTCAGGGAATACATCGGGGAAGTTACACACCACGGGAACATTATCAATCGTCCTCGTATCCATACGTTCCTCAATCGCGTAGGCCAAGTAGGCTACACACCCTCGCCGCATCATAACATCAGCCTTGATCATCGAAATGATCTTTGGCGCATACATCGCTTTATCACCATAAACCGTCACGGAGCTCCCATCCATCGCACGTAAACATATCATCTTTCGTCGACATACTATGTTAGCCTCATATTTGGCTAACCAGTCCATGCCCAAAACCACATCGAATCCCCCTAAGGTAATAAGAAACAATCGGACAGGGAACCTATGACCTTCTATCTCCACATAACAGTCATCAATAGCCTCAGTCACCCTGGTCATCTTACCAATAGCCGTCTCTACATCAAATACCCGATCTATCTTCTTAACCTTCCCAGATAACCCATCACAGAAAGTAGAAGACACAAAACTCATACTGGCACCAGAATCAAACAATACAGAAGCAGGAATATTGTTGATAGAAAAGGTACCTGTGACCACGTCCGGGTCCACAATCGCATCATCCTTCGTCATCGTAAAGGCTCGTGCTTTAGCCTTCTGCTTCTCCTTTCCTTTCTCCTCTTTCTTACCCGAGCCCGAAGCATCGGCCCGTGGTTGTCTGCAATCCTTGGACAGATGTCCAAACCCGTTGCAGTTGTAGCATCTGGTGGCACTCGGACAATTGCTGGAGAAATGTCCCGTCTTTCCGCATCGAAAACATAAGTTAGTGCCCACCAAGCACTGTCCGGTGTGAATTTTACCACACTTGTTGCATCGGTTCGCATCCTCACGCTTCATCTTCTTGCCTGAAAACTTTCGTTGGTCTGTTCGACCCCTCTTAGTCCCGGAGGACTCTTTCACCTTTGCTTCTTCTTTGACTGGCTCGGCTGACATAACATCATCCCAAACTATGCCACTGAGCTCCACAGTGGAGTCATAAGTCTTGGGAGCATTCGCCTTCACATGTATCCGAACCTTGGGAGGCAAACCCTCCATGTACAACTTCACCCTGCGCTCCTCGGTAGAAACCAAGTGAGGAACAAGTCTTGCCATCTCATTGAATCGCGAAGTGTACTGCCTGTGATTCAGGCTTCCCGCTTTCAGCACTAGAAACTCCCTTTCGACCTTATCCAGCTCATTCTTGGGACAGAACTGCTTAGTGACCAGTTCCTTTAGATCATCCCAAGTCATCTTTTCCATATCCTCAGTAGTCTTGGATTGCTTGACGGTGTTCCACCAGTGAAGTGCCTCCTCAACGAAAGAGTGAGCTGCAAACTTGACAGCTTGGTCAACTCGGCACTCACTGATGGAGATAACAGCCTCCATCGCAGAAATCCAGTGGCAGGTGGCCACTGCGTCCTTCTTCCCATCAAAGGTTGGTGGGTTGCATCCCTTGAAGGACTTGTAGTCACAGCCCTTCAGTTTCCCCGCCATAGAATCACCGCTCTTTGTCTCGATGATCACCACCTCAGCTTCCTTGGTGCTCTCTTTGGTTCCTTCCGACTTGTCTTTTAGAGCATCCTTCAGTGCCTTAGCAATCATTGCTGGCATCTTTTCATCCATGATCTTGCAGACCTCATCAGAAATAGCCTTCACCACGATAGGCTCTAGAGTGAACTCGTCTTCATTCTCAGGTTGCTCGTTGTGCTCGTGGTCGTCTTCGTTGACGGGTTCTTCAGCCTCGACATGTGGTTCTTCAGCTACCTGTGGTTTCTTTCGCGGTCTACCCTTTTGTCCGGCCATCTTAACTTTCTACATAATGCAACAATTGATGAGTCAGCATAGGAATCAGTTTAGCACGAAATAAGTTTTGTAAACCGTTAACGACGTTGATCAAGTGTTATTAACCATTTACCCAACTCATAGGCTCTAAACGTTTCCCATCCCATCTCTTCAATGTGCATGACTCTAACTACTTTCATAACATTACATCTAACCCTTAACTCATACATAAACATTCAACTCGTGGCATCCGTCATCCGTGGTTGGCAATCCGCATCCATTAATCCCATTCTCAGTTTAAGTCTTGGCATTTGGGATGCCAAGATCTCTCAAACTATGGCTCTGATACCAACTTGTGAGGCCCCGAAACCGGGCACCTCACAGAGGTTGGTTTTCATCATAACACATAGCTCTTAAACTAAAAACTTTCATAATCATGCAGCGGAGATGTAAACATAGTTTGATAAACAGAAATCAATAAAGTGTCTGTATCAAAAACATATCGGATTTGCCAAAACCAATGGATCGTCTAACTTGATGCCCGAGCTCCATGCCTTCTCTTATCGTACCTTCAACCTGACACACATGCTAAATCAAGTCAGCTTACGCTGGTGAGTTCTAGTTTTCATAAAACAACATTAAGCATACTTAACATACACATCATTTCATACACATAGTCCATAACCTTAGCACATAACACCCTTACATCATCATCATCATACGTTCCACTGTTACAATACGAACAGGGGGCTTATGCCTGCACCAGGCTCCATACCCAGTTATAGTCGTGGTTGACTATCATACCCAGTTATAGTCGTGGTTGACTATCATACCCAGTTATAGTCGTGGTTGACTATCATGCCCAGTTATAGTCGTGGTTGACTATCATACCCAGTTATAGTCGTGGTTGACTATCATACCCAGTTATAGTCGTGGTTGACTATCATACCCAGTTATAGTCGTGGTTGACTATCATACCCAGTTATAGTCGTGGTTGACTATCATACCCAGTTATAGTCGTGGTTGACTATCATACCCAGTTATAGTCGTGGTTGACTATCATACCCAGTTATAGTCGTGGTTGACTATCATACCTACCCAGCACGAGAGCTGGTACATCTTTCATACTTATCCTATAACACGTATAGGAACATCGTTCGTTCGTCATACATGATATACTAGCATTATATCATCTTTTACCATAATCATCATAACATTTACTGCTAGCATTATAACATCGTTCATAGCAGTCATCATGGCATCTTAGACATGTTATACTAGCATCGTCTCATCATACCATCATAGCATACTGTTATCATGCACAGTTCATCATAACATACTAGCATCATCAGCATATCATAATATCATGTCATCATGCCTACATATCATACTTCCATCCTAGCAACCTAGGACCTTGTCATACTCCTATAACTATTCTCATAGTTATCATCAAGAAGCATGTTATCATAAAGTCATCATCATATCAAATGCTAGCATCATTTTCATGTCATGTTATTCATCATCATAATTCATTTCTCATGCATTCATCATACTTAACATACTTTCATGCATAGATCATACTAGCACATACGCATGCATACATAGTCAGGGCATACCATCATTCATTCATCATCATAAGCACATAACATCATAACATAACCATAAGCATGTATGTCAGCCCAAAACAGTTAACATGAATTAGGGCGTCTAGAACTCACCTGATAGTAGACTCCTGTTAACCTTAGCCGCACTCCTTAGCTAGGGCCTTAAGGACCTATATCAGTTACATCATATCATCACATACCATCACATCACATACTTAGACTTAGAAATTATTCTAAGTCCTCATAGCCTACTAGTCCCCCTTTCTGAATCCAAGTTCTCGAAACTTAGCTAAGTGTTCGAAACCCTTGAAATTCGTTAAGTTCTCATGTACACGAATTGCCATGTACTCGAAACATCCCTTGTTCACGAAATGCCCTGTACACGAAATTCCCAAAGTACACGAAACCTGATGTACTCGAACTGTTTATGTGTATTCGAACTAGGGTACACGAAAGTACCGTATTCGAACTTCTTGTACTCGAAATGCTCTACTCGAAATGACCATACTCGAAATTCTAAGTATGATTTCGAGTACCCTTTGTGCAGGATTTCGTATACTCGTTACTGTCGTCTTTAAACATCTCAGAAATTCATCTAAGACCTTGGGGAGCTAGTTCTAGGTTCCTTATGTTGTTACCAACGTATTGGAACCTCAAAGTTATGAACTTTATGCATAAAGGTGTGAGCTTTATGCATAAGTTCACCCTTTGTTTAACCATCCTAACTTTTGTATAAAAATCCAGCTTTCTATACATGAATCACTTACTTGAAGGTAGCTGATCCTCCTGGTAGAATCCTGTGCGTTTCCTACTTCGTTTGGTCGATCAAAGTTTGATTCTTGAAATTCTTGGACTTAAACTTCGTGTACTCGAGAGCAGATGAGCTTCCAGCCAAAAGTTCGCACATTTCCCAAGGCACTACTATTTATAGGAAGTGTCTTGTACTCGAAATTATGGATTTTCGAATACAGGCTTCGAGTACAGTGTACTCGAAATCCCAATGTCGAGTACACGAACCCGCAGCCCCAATTTGTTTATTTTTCGTCTATCTTACTTCGAGCTTGTTATTCGTTACCCATTTGTAAGTTCAAGTAACTTGTATTAAAATTTCGGGATGTTACACCTGTAATGATTCAAGTTCCTCATACAAGGTTGATGACTCATAGGATTAATCACGATGTTCTCATATTAACCAAATAGCTATTGTTGTTCATTATATTACTGAAACAGTTTCAAATGGATTTTTGGTTTAGGAATAGTCAATCCTTGTTATTGATTATTTAAATATCATGAAACATAAGAATATCATATTGGAATAGATTTAATAACCATATTCAATATACTAATTTGACTGTTAGCATAAACATCAGATCGTTATTCCAATGATTATCTAAACTTTTGTCATTAGCTTAAAACACTTGGATTAAACCTATCATTTCAAGGAATGATCAAGATAATCACATTCATTTTTATAATCAAATGGTTGAAATCATTATAATCTATGATATGGTTTCATTATAATCGGGCACTATAACACATCAAAACAAGGATTTAACAATCAACATATCGAGTTCTTCGTTTCTAACCATTCCTAGCCATCATCTAGGAATTAATCAACAATAATAACTATTCCATTACGTTCAAAAACTATATCTAATCTATACATTATCAAACTAGTAGGATAAAATGAATCGTTACTCGTTCGACGGATTTTCAGTTGCTGAACAACGATCAGGTGATGTAGAATCGTTCCCTAGCTCGATCTGGATGTTCTGGTGGCTTTAGAACAGAGTTTTCGTTTTGAAAACTTGATCTAATAATGGTTTTGGAGCTGTTATTCGAAAGAAGAAGAATATGAAAATCTTGCATACAAATCTGATGTTTCTAGCTGATATATTCAAACCGCATCTTCTTCGCGTACAGCCAAAAAGCCTAGAAAAGGGCTTGGCGTACCGCAAAGAAATCCGGAGGAATTTAGATGTTTTGGACTCTTCGTATACCGCCAAGGGACCTAAAAATAGCCTTGGCGTACCCTGAATAGTTCTGGAGTAAAATAATTTCAAGTTTTTCTTGTTTTTACGATCCCGGAGAATCGGAAACTCCGTTTTTCGCATGGTTTTCACCCACGTTCACGATTTATCGTGTATTTTCAATGCTTAACAATTAAAATTGTGCTATTATCATGGATTTAAAACAAGAATGACATGGATTCTTAACGTGGTTGTCACAGTCTCCTCCTGTTAAAGAAATTTTGTCCCGAAATTTGGTGAAGACTTAATTGTTGACAATCGTTTATGAAAACAAATGAGGGTATTTTTCCATCATACGATTCTCACATTCCCATGTGTATTTAGGTCCATGTTGAGAGTTTCATCTAATTTTAACGATTGAAATGCGATTTTGTTTCAGCACTTTGACCTCTCAGCCCATTACCTCTGCTAGTTCTTCAGTGAACTGAAGTTTGTCATCAATTTGAAACTCTTCAATAGTTACGATCAATGATTCTTCCGTTAAGCACTTTTCAGATTTGATCCATGAAAGACAACGTGAATGTTACTAAGTTCTGGAGGTAATTCAAGTCTATAGGCTACCGTTCCAATTCATTCTAGAATTTTGAATGGTCTTACAAATCTTGGTGAGAGTTTACCTAGATTTCCAAATCCAAAGATTGCTTTCAAAGGTGAGACTTTCAGCATGACTCAATCACCTATTTGGAATTCCAGTGGTCTCTAGAAGATTCTCAGCATAACTCTTTTGACGATCACGTGCGGCTTTGATTCGTTCTTGAATAAGCGCGATCTTCTCTGTAGTTTCATGCATGAATTTTGAGCCAATTATTTGACTTTAGCCTACCTCTGAGCAGCAGATAGGAGATCAACATTTGCGTCCATAGAGTGCTTCAAATGGAGCGCATTGAATACTGGTATGGTAGCTTTTATTATATGAAAATTCAACAAGTGGAAGATGAATATCCCAGCTACCTTCGAAATCAATCGCACAGCTTCTAAGCATGTCTTCATGAGTTTGATTTGCACGCCCAGTTTTCCATCCGTTTGTGGATGATAAGCTGTGCTCATATTGATTCGTGTGCCCAGAGCATTTTAAAGAGTTTTCCAAAATTGTGACATAAACCGACTATCTCTTTCAGAAATGACGTAGATCGGTACTCCATGTTGGGATAAAATATCACTCATGTAGAGTTTAGCTAGTCGATCCATAGAGTAATCTTCTCAGATCGGTAAGAAATGCGCAGATTTCGTAAGGCGATCAACTATAACCCATATAGATTCATGATTATGTGACGTTCTGGGTAATTTAGTAATGAAATCCATAGAGTTTTGATCTCATTTCCACATAGGAATCTCTGCTTATTTTAATAGCCCAAAAGGTCGTTGATGTTCTGCCTTAACCTTAAGACACGTTAAACATCTATCCATGTATTCTGCTATATGTTTCTTCATCCCAGGCCACCAATAGGAGTCCCTAAGGTCCTTATACATTTTAACGGCACCTGGAAGAATAGAATACATGGATTTGTGCACTTCATCCAAGATGATTGATCTAACATTACCAAATAGAGGAATCCATATTCGGCTTTTGAAGTTCAATACCCCATCAGTTTTGGTTTCTAGTTGTTTTTCTAATCCTCTTTCCTCCTCAGCAGGGTAGCTTATTGCTTGTAAATCTTCTTGTTGAGCCTCTCTAATTTGAGGAATTAGACTGGTTTGTATAGTCATTCCTAACTCTCTCACACGTAAAGGTTTGACTCGTTCCTTGCGACTCAATGCATCAGCTACGACATTCGCTTTACCTAGGTGATAACGAATTTCACAGTCATAGTCATTTAAAAGTTCTACCCATCGCCTTTGTCGCATGTTCAACATCTTTTGATCTAGAATATGTTGAAGACTCTTTTGATCAGTGTATACAATATACTTTGTTCCGTATAGGTAGTGTCTCCAAATCTTAAGTGCAAACACCACTTCACCAAGTTCTAGATCATGAGTGGTATAGTTTTTCTCGTGTGTTTTTAACTGTCGAGAATCATAAGCAATTACCTTGTCTTTCTACATTAACACGCACCCGAGACCCTGACGAGAAGCATCACAATATACCGTGAAGTTATCGGTACCTTCCGGTAATGCAAGTATAGGCGCGTTGGAGAGTTTGTGTTTTAACAGTTGGAATGGCTCCTCCTGTTATGAACCCCATATAAACTGTTGATTTTTCTGAGTCAAGGTTTTTTGTGGCAAGGCTATTTTTGAAAAAATTCTTATTGAATCGCCGGTAATAACCTGCCAGTCCTAAGAATTGACGAATTTCAGTTAGGGTTCATGGTGTTTCCCATTGTTTCACTTCTTTAAATTACTAGGATCCCCTTGTATACCATTTTTATTTACTTCGTGTCCAAGTAATTGAACTTCCCGTAACCAAAATTCGCACTTGGAAAATTTGGCATATAGTTTCTCACTTGCTAACAGTTCCAAAATTAATTTCAAGTGTTGTGCATGTTCCTGTTGGTTTCAGGAGTAAATGAGAATGTCATCAATAAATACAATCACAAACTTATCCATATATGGTCTACACACTCGATTCATCGAATACGTAAAAACTACAGGTGCATTTGTTAACCCAAATGGCATTACTAAAAACTCGTAATGTCAGTATCAAGTTCTGAAAGTTGTTTTAGGAACGTCATCATCATGAATTTGTAATTGATGATATCCATATCTTAAATAGATTTTAAAGAAATAGGTATCACCTTGCAATTGATCGAATAAATCATCGATACGAAGTAGTGGGTACCGATTCTTGATTGTTAATTTATTGAGTTCTCTATAGTCAATACACATAATCTTTCTTTTTCACAAAAAGAATTGATGCTCCCCAGGGTGAAAAACTAGGTCTAATAAAACCTTTGTCTAACAATTCCTATAATTGACCTGAAAGTTCTTACATTTCTGAAGGTGCTAAATGATAAGGAGTTTTAGCAATAGGTGTTGCACCAGGAATCAAGTCAATACGAAATTCAACTTGTCTCACTTGGGTAATCATGATATATCCTCAGGAAAGACTTCAGGAAAATCCTTAACTACAGGAATAACTACGATACATTTTTGTGGAGAACTGTTCTCAGTCACGTGTGCTAGGAAAGCCTAACAGCCTTTCCTTAAGCATTTCTGAGTTTGCATACATGATATGATACCAAGTGTCTTACCAGCTTGTTGTCCTTGAACTATTAGTGTATTACCGTCAGGTAATGGAATACAGATCACCTTGTTTTGACACACAACTTTTGCGTGCTTATCAGAAAGCCAGTCCATGCCAACAACGACATCAAAGCTTCCAAGTTCAATAGGAAGTAGATTGATATTGAAAAGGTGATCATTCAGATTCAAGGAACAACTTTGAATTGAATTGTTAGTTTTGATCAACTTGCCATTCGCAAGTTCAATGACATAGGAATGTTCTAGATTTGCAGTCGGCAACAAAATTAATGATGCAAATTCAAGAGAGATAAAACTCTTATCTGCCCCGGTATCAAACATAATTGACGCATATAGATTACTGAGAATTTGCATCGTGCCTAGCTTCTGTTGCGCCAATCTGGAAAGCTCTCCCCCTAGCTTTGTTTCCTTAATTGGTTTTATTGTTGTTGTTGTTAGGATAGTTTCTCATGAAATGTTTAGGGCTTCCACACTTGAAGCATGACCAGTTTAGTTGAGTGGGTTGTCGTGGTGCTTGATTCGGTTGATTCGTAGGAAAGTTACAGTACTATACGTAGTGTTCGACTCGGTTACAGTTCACACAAACCGAACATGGACAATAGGACACTTGTTGCATTTAGGTGCCTGTCGGTATAAGCTTTCCTCTCAGGAAAAGTTGCACCATATTTCTTTAGTGTTGTTTTAATCTGGCCAGTCTCAGCAGGAGCCTTAGTACTGCTTTTCCCAAACAATTTTCTTTTGGTACCCCTTGTGTTACTAGAGGTACTGAGATCACTACGGCTCACAGCCGCTTGAGTTTTTGTTAACAATATACCACTTCTTACTGCCTCATCAGTAAGTTTGGTGGTCAACAAACTGGTACGTTTAAGTGTAGTGGGTTCTGCAGCAGTCACCATTCCCCGAATCAAATGAACCAGACCTTTGATGTACTTCTCAATCAATGTTGCTTTCGTAGGAAACATGTTGGGAAGCAAGCACTTAAGTTCATGAAACCAATTGGTATAAGTTAAACAGTCAGCACGGATCATAAAATGATTCCAGAATTCATGTAATTTATGGATTTCAGTGATTGGTCAGTACTCTGAAATAATCAGATTTTTGAAATCGTTCCAGCCAATAGTATCAACTGTAGCTGAACCCAACGTTTTCGCCTAGGTATTCCACCAGGTTAAAGCTGAGCACTTCAAAGAACAAGTAGCATAAGACACCTTATGCTCGGCAAACATTGGTTGATTTTAAGTTTTGCTTCCATTTCCTTTACCCACTTTAAAAGTCTCACTGCTCCTTCTTTGCAAGCAAAAGTATGAGGGTTGCAGGAAGCAAAGTATTTGTAAGTACATTCCTGCTGTGGTAAATCAGGAGTAGTTGTTGTACCGGTGGTATGATGTGTTTCTACGTGTCCACCAGTAGCATTTGTTCAGCATGGTCATGGTCCCCACCAGAACCAGAAGTGATGTTTTGTTGGTGTTGTCTTAAGATATACCTAAAACTACAGCAGATACATGTCCTTTCATTACTTGTGCTACAGCTGCTTCGTTTAGTTCTGATCCACTTTCAGCCGCAGGTGGAACTGTGTTTGTTTCCGGGTTAAATGGTGGAACCATATTCGCTTCCACATTAGCAGGTGGAACCGGATTTGTTTCAAGGTTAGCAATGTTCTTAGCAGGTCGACCTCTTTCTGGAGCCATTATTCTGCTCACATGTAGACAAACTCATGTGAATACAAGAACATTCAAATATAACCTTTCAGTCACATAAATTCAACTGTATTCAGTCGTACTGAAAAATTATGTTGTTATGTGATTATAAGAATATTGTATAACTACATCGATATTATCCAGATATGTTCGAAACACAAAGTAATCACACTGATGTTTGTAGTTATACTCAGTTCTGTTGTCTCAAAAACATTTTATAGTATCACATAGCACATGGCATTGTGACACCGATACAGATATGTTATTGTTCAAACTTGATATGTTATCACACATGTTTTTGATATGTTGCCACACAGGCATTTGATACGTTACCACACAAGATTTTGATATGTTACCACACAGAGCTTTGATAAGTTACCACAAAGGATTTTGATATTTTGCCACATAGGACTTTGATATGTTGCCACATAGGACTTTGAT
Source organism: Mikania micrantha (assembly GCA_009363875.1). Classification (NCBI taxonomy): domain Eukaryota; kingdom Viridiplantae; phylum Streptophyta; class Magnoliopsida; order Asterales; family Asteraceae; genus Mikania; species Mikania micrantha. The sequence goes on along the minus strand of CM018698.1, from coordinate 43,433,349 downwards.
ACCTTACCACACAGGATTTTGCTACACTACCACACAGGATTTTGATATGTTGTCACACAAGCATTTGATATGATACCACACAGGATTTTGATATGTTGCCACATAGGACTTTGATATGCTGCCACACAAGCATTTGATATGATACCACACAGGATTTTGATGCGTTATCACACAATGTTTTGATATGTTACCCAGTTACTATTCATGAAATAAAAGTTTTTGATAAAAGCACATATGTTCACACAACACACATACTGAAATAAAATGTTCCATTACTATGATACTAATTCATACATCACTAGGGTTAAATACAAGAGAGTGTCATGATACTAATCATACTAGTAAACAACCTATCAGTATGGAATCTATTATTCAAGTCAAAACTATCCCATAACATCGCAACCCAACCAACCTATTTGCCACTATTCCATGATATTTACAATGAAAAGTACCAAAATATCGGCATCTTATCATACTTTCCATAAAAAGTACAGTAAGCAAACTATCACTATGGCTATAGAAGTCATCACTATAGCCACCGCCATCATCCTAACGTCCATATCTAAACCCCTAAACCTCTCAACATGTGCTCTCCCTCTCGCTGCATACTACTAGAACAAAACAATCACCGTCTGCATCACTGCCCATCTCATCCTCTCCTCAATCACCATCCTCCAAGCTCTTGTCCCTGCCTCCAAAGCAAAAAACTACTCTACCAAGATCTGGTGAGAAGTACGAGTCTCAGTCAAGGTATCACTATCTCCTTAAGAGATCTGCGGGACTACATCAGCTCCTGTCAAGTGCCTTGCAGATCCAATGTGACCTGCTGAAGCTGGGCTCGAAGCTCAGCCTGTCTAGAGGACTCACCCTTCTCGTGGGTAGATCCTGGGAAATTTCTAGAAGCGAGCTGATGTTTCATGGTAGTCCGGTGGTCTTTGGGCTTGTCCCCGCATCCATCTGATCCCTGTAAAGACCAAGAATCTCTGTGGTGTTGGGCTCCTATCCCGTCTGATAGCCGATATATCCTCATCTGAGACCTGAGGATATCATGGTGGTGAGAGTGGTACAATTGGTGGCGTCTGTGGTAACATCAGTGCCGGAAACGTCACCGGAACAGTGATCTCAACAGTAACTTGAACAGTAATCACGTACAAAATATATGTGTTTCATTGTATGTCATGTTTATATTATATATCATTATCATTTTGTGTTATCAAACAGCAAATTCAGAATCATTTCAGAGAAACGAAACTCAGAAACATGGTTTATCAGTCAGATAATTATCTGGCGATACAGAACCATCATGTGATTATGTGTTAGGATTTTATTACGTATAAACGTATGTGAGGCTTTACAGAACAAAACAACACGGATGTCGTACGTGAATGCTAAATCGACGGATTATTCGTATAGGTGACGATCTGTACGAATGTATCTGAAAGTTTAACGTTCTGAATGATATCCGATAATTAGAAAACCATATTGAAAAATATAGTTATCGTCGTGTTCGTACGGGTGACGATTCAAACGAATACGCGCGACGACTGTACGATTCGATTTTAAACCATAAATTTAATATTTCGAAAATTTAAAATAAATGGAAGATATTTAGTTAATTTACTAGGAATAACCACCTAAAATAATTTTATAAATCTTAATTTAAAACAGAGTCGTTTCGTTACGAAAATAACGAAAATCCAACGTTTTACGCGAAACCGAGCGGAACCGAACGAACCCGGATATAACCGGGTATTTCCCCATCATTTGTGAGAGCATTTAATTCCCCTACCATCCCCACCAACCAGCCATTTTCATCCCCATCTCGAGCTCTCTCTCTCTCTCTTCTTTCTCACTCTAGAAACCCTAGCTCTAACTCCTCCATTTCTCCACGAAATTGTGTGATTTTGGTGTCAAAACGACCACTATCATCTGTAGATCACGAAAGTACAAGGGATCTAAGCTTCTTCCATCTGATTTGAGGTAAAATCACGATTAAGCTTCGGTTTTTAGGGTTTTCAAACCCTATGTTTGACCCTCATCTTTAGCCGGTTAGAATGCCTCAAAAACTTAGGGAAACCATCTCACAATCATGTAGGAAACGGTAGAAACTAGGGGTATGTGAACCATGGTCGTTTAGGGCGAGATATAGGCTGCCATGGTTGCTAGAAGTCGAAGACCCGAATGAAATTGGGTCAGCTCACCGACTGAACTTCATTCGGCCGAATGGCCAAGGTCCCTTTCGGTCGGCCTTCATTCTGGCGCCAACAGCCTTTCGATCAGCCCAGCTTAGGCTCATTCGGCCACTTCTCATTCGAATCAGTCTTCATTCATTCGGCTCTCATGCGGCCTAGGTCATTCGACTACCCCCATTCATTCGGCTAATCAACATTCGGCCATGTGCCTCCATACGGTCAAAGGACCCCTTCGGCCATTGTTATTTGGCCATACTCCTTCGCCCTACACCATTTCGACTAGGTGACCTTCGGGTGATCCTCTTTCGGCCAAGGCCTCATGCGGCCGAGCACTCCCTTCGATCCCATGGTGGTTCGGTCACGCAATTCGGATTGGGCTAAGACATGGGATAAGTTACAATAGCTCATGCATGGATTATATTGTATAAGATACATGCATGGAAGCTGAATCGGGTGTGTGTATGCATGGGAACAACCCTTGTAAGTGCATGCATGGATCTAGATTTCTCATGTGTGTGCATGGAATATAAAGGTGTTCTAAAACAAGAAATAGTATAACTAATGATATTATTGAAATAAGGGTGGTCAACTTCAAATTTGAGATCAAACATGAGGAAAGTTTATAAAGGCTAAAGCAATAACATGGGGTTTGAAGTGTTGATTTAATTATTAACACTTAAACCCTAGGAAAAATTCATAAAGATATTTAACTAACCTAGATGGTTTGTCTAAATTTTCTAGTCTTAGTTAACCAAGGTATTTGAGAGAAATCATTTGTAAATCAAAGTCTAATAAACGGGCCCGAGGTTGGCCCAATGGGCTTAACCCAAGCCCATCATGAGTAAAATCCACTTTTCTTAAAATTTATATGTTTTAATTAAAGAAAAGTGAATTCTAAACTTTATTAAATCAAACTAGATGATTTTGACTTAATGTTTAACTTAAAGTGAATTATATTAGAAACGTTTTAAATTAAAAAAAAAACTTGTAATAATGAATTATGGGATTTGGGATACGAATGGGTAACAAGTTAGGCTAGTAGATGAAATTCTAGAAACATACTAGTAACCTAGGACACTTAGTTGCACGCTGAGACCAAACCCTAGGTGCGTTTATTATAAGTACTTATCGTATGCGGATTCTTTAAAACAACTCAGGAATCGAAGAAACATAGGCTACAACAACGAGCGCACATTTTGTGGAAATTCAATACAGAGCAACACAGGTGAGTTCATTGCCCCTTTTTCTAAACATTTTTGTTTTCAAACGTGGGGCTGAGAAGCATGCGTAAACCTTTTTATTTAAAATGTTTTACGTAAATGCTTTTACTTATTATATGCTATATATGTGCTTGTCTATATTCCTAGACTTCTGTCTAGGTAATTGTTATGCAGAATTAACTAGCAAGTAATTAATTACTCTTATGAGTAACATCGTAACTCTAAACTCTAAACAAACCCTTAATCCATCAAGTTCAAATTCAAGAATCTAAACTCAAAGTGAAACCAAGAGAACTAAAGCTAAAGATCAGACTCAAAGTAATTAAGTGCAGTGTGTGATTTGCAAACTAAGGATCCTATTCAAGAATCTATAATCATTGTGAAATCATGAAATTCTAAAGATCAAAATCAAGAGACTCAAGAGAATCAAGGAAGTCATAATTGTGTGTGAATCATTGAGATAATGAAATCATTAATATCTAATGAAATCATTAATGCTTAACTTAAGGTGGATGTCAGTTGTATGTAAATCAAGACCATGTGTAACACACGGAAAGTCCCGTCACAATAGTAGACTCTTGTAGTCAAGCTATATGGGCATAACTTAAACAATCAAACGAAATCTAGAGAATCAAGAAGATCAGAATCAAAGGATATCCTAAAGTCCCGATGCATACAACAGAACTTGTGGGTCAAGCTGATATGGGCAAATCATGAAAGTCCCGACGCATACAGGTAGATTCCTTGTGGGTCATGCCTGATATGGGCCACGTGTGGGAGGGTACAACTTGGACAACCACCAACAACTAAGTCTAATTGATTGAGTCAAATAAAGGCCCAATCATCATGTCTTAGTTGTATTTAAATGATTGATTATTAATTTAATCAAACATTTAATAATCATATTTCTACAAGTGTTTTAGGGTAATCATGAATACATGGTGAACTCAAGAAATCAAAGGTATTTCAATTTATGGAAATCAAAATCTAAGATAAAGGTGAATGGAGTGAAACGCTTAATTATCATTAACAATAATATGCTAAGCAGTCCGGTATGTGATGGGACGGTGGCTGGGCGGGCGGTAAGTTCGACCCTACATATGCCCTATATATAAGCATACTTGATTGGATAGCATAGGTGTTTGTTGGTGAGGTTAAGGTTGTCATTTCGGGGAATCAAGGTAAACATTTTCAGGGTAATCAAATGCTATGAATCAGATGTTATGGAATCAATGTTATGGGGTGAAACACTTAATTATCATCAGGAACAATATATCATGAGGTTTAGTATGTGGTGGGACGCTGGCTGGGCAGGCGGTAAGTTCGACCCTACATATGCCCTATATATAAGCATACTGAACTGGATGGTATAGGTGGTTAATGGTGAGGTTAAGTTTGTCATTCAGGTTAATCAAACTCATTTTTATAAAACTACATGAACTCACCAACCATGTGTTGACTTGATCTTTTTGCATGACTTCTCAGGTGACGAACAGGTCAAATAAAAGGTTATGGCTTTTGGAACTAGGATACCAGATAGAGGACCTGGTATTTTGGACCTGCATATTTTTGGAACATCATTTACAGATTATTTTGTATATCTTGTACAGATACAAGATAGAAGAATTATGATGTTGACAGTAGATTTACATTGTTAAATTATGAACTAAACTGATGTAATTTAACTTTGTAATTCTATTTTCATTTAGCAGTTTCTCATTATACATCATGTGCATATCTGATCATCACGATTATCATTCCCGATATCGCGCCCCGGGAACCTTCTGCCCGACGGGACACACGATCCGGCCTGCCGGCTCGGGGTGTGACATCTGCGGTACTAGTGGTGTCGTCTGCGGTACTAGTGGTGGCGTCTGCGGTACTAGTGGTGGCGTCTGCGGTACTAGTGGTGGCGTGTGAGAAACCTGAGGTACCAGTCTGGATGCTGCTGAAGATTACTATGTATTTGAGCCCTCACTAGAGCTGGGCGTGTCATCCAAAATCACATATGGGATCCTCTGATAGATGTATCGTTCTCCTCGGCTCGCCATGGCTGTACAAACACAATTTCCATATCAGTATCATAAAATGAAAATCCAATAATAATATACAGCGCAACTATTCACAATTGATGTTGTTATTGTTATGTTTGCCTTGAAATTTACTAGAACGCACACGTGTTGTAGATTCCAATTATGTTGGCCACTCATAATTGTAATTTGTACCACCTGATTTTTCTGGCTCAAATCATAAAAAGGTTTTTCTTTTATTTATGTTCGATGCACTCAGTGTCACTATACGAGCCTATGGTTATAGTCTAGGTCACTAGGTCAACCTAATTTCTATAACATGTGGCTCTGATACCACCCTCTCACACCCCCGCCTCTCGTCACCTGATAATGATGCCACTGATCATTCTAATAAGGTTGCGGAAGGATAGTGGTAATGTCTCAGAGATGGGGTGCAACTTACTTGATCCGATATCACAACACACAAAATTAACGAACAATACATTACAAGGATAATGTTATGATTAAAAACAACAAGTTACTGTTTTCAACTTAAACACACTAAACAAACTGAGTTATTTAGTTATAAGTGCCTACAAAATTTTGTTAGTTTGGAAAATCAGCACAAAGATGGTGAGTTCATAATGAATAATTCACACAATATGATATGATATAAAAGTTATTGATACACAATGCCAAAGATAACCATGGGAACCATATCTTGTTCGGACTAAATGTTCTGTTCTGTGAAGATACTGTCTGTCTAAAAATATCTATGTGCCTCATTCTTAATGTGTATCACATACAATAAGCTGATATTGGAAACAGGTATCAAATATTTACACCAAGGGGAGTTGCAAGCTTCCGACAAATGGGTTGTCATCCAATACTACTATCATTGTTTCCAGTTCGGCCCCACATGGGTTCACTAGATACGATTTGATACATGAGGACTTTTTGATATTGTGATAGAAGGATACGTGCAAAATCCCATGATATTTTATGAAATCACACAAATAACAGTGAAGCATATCATATGTTCAAGAAAAGTTCCACAGTAATACCCCGAGGCTTGTAAAACATTAAAAAGAAAAGAGATAGTACAAAACTCACATGAAGTGTCGAAGTCAATAGTTACTATGCAGATTTGTGGTTGTAGTTCAGTTCTACATAATTAAGGTTTTACAACTTATTTGTGTTTTAATTTGCTTACTACACCTTTCTTAATGTTCAATGTCAAGGACATTGTATTTCAATTCATCAAACTGATATTAAATCCTTAATCAGTTGTTTTAATTAAATATCATACAATGTATGATAAGGTGGGAACCTGTAATGATTCAAGTTCCTCATACAAGGTTGATGACTCATTGGATTAATCAGGATGTTCTTATATTAACCAAATAGGTATTGTTGTTCATTATATCACTGAAACAGTTTCAAATGGATTTCTGGTTTAGGAATAGTCAATCCTTGTTATTGATTTAGGAATAGATTTGATAACTATATTCAATATATTAATTTGACTGTTAACATAAACATTAGATCGTTTTTCCAATGATTATCTAAACCCTTGTAATTAGCTTAAAACACTTGGATTGAACCTAGCATTTCAAGGAATGATCAAGATAATCACAATTATTGTTATAATCAAACGGTTAAAATCATTATAATCTATGATATGGTTTAATTACAATCGGGCATTATAACGGATCAAAACAAGGATTTAACCGTTAACATATCGAGTTCTTCATTTCTAACCATTCCTAGCCATCATCTAGGCAATAATCAACAATAATAACTATTCCATTACATTCAAAAACTATATCTAATTCATACATTATCAAACTAGTAGGATAAAATGAATCGTTACTCGTTCGGGCGGATTTTCAGTTGCAAAATAACGATCAGGTGATGTAGAACTGTTCCCTTGCTCGATCTGGATGTTCCGGTGGCTTTTGAACAGACTTTTGGTGTTGAAAACTCGATCTGATAATGGTTTTCGAGCTTTTGTTCAAAATAAGTGTAACATTTAGGGTTTTTCTGTAATTGTATTAGTGTCAAAATTCTAATAAATAGAAGTGTAAGGTAAAGTTGTAGTTGATTCAAATTACAGAGAAAATAAACAAAAAAAATATAGGTATATATAGGGAGAGGTTATAATAAAAAAGGTTAAATTAGTGAGAAGTGTGAGAAGGATTATAGGCCATTAGATCTACAATTTAATGGTTAAGATCAAATTTGTTTTAAAAAAGTTAGTGAAAGGGTATTTTAATCATATACACTTTTATTGACTTTTTATAATGTTTCCCCCATTTTTTTAAATGGTCATAACTTTTATATACGATATTATTTTTTTTTAATTACACCAAAAAAACGAGCATTTTTTTTATTTTTAAAACGAGTATAGTATTGTTATATAAAAAATAAAAAAAATTACATTTTCCTTCACCTTTTATATTTGTAATGCATCATTGTGTCTTTTTGTCTGTTATTGTGTCTTTTTGTTTGTAATTATTTCTTTTTGTTCATTATTGTGTCTTACTATTTTTTTATAAAATGATGAGCTTTAAAAATAATAATATGAAACAACACAATCACATACTTTTTCTATATAAATCATAATGATAAAACAACAACAAATTCATCTAATACATAAAAAACAATGATAAGATATAATCAAATTGTCAAAAACATAAAACACAATGATGAATACATATAACACAATAACCTGAACGTAAAACACAATGATAAGTATATTACACAATGACCTGAACGTAAAACACAATGATAAGTATATTACACAATGACAAGTATACGTAAAACACAATTATGCGTATATTACACAATTTGAATATAAAATATAATTGTGAATATATTGCACAATGACCTGAACGTAAGATACAATGATGAATATATTACATAATGTTCTGACGATAAAACACAAAGATGAATTTATTACACAATAACCTGAATGTAAGACACAATGATGAGTATATTACACAATGTTCTGGAGATAAAACGCAATGATGAATATATTACATAATGACCTAAACATAAAACACAAAGACCAAAATGTACTTTTCAAAAAATAAAGACTATTTATATTTTTTTTAAATTATGAGTTATAAAAAAACATAATGATGAAATGACACAATTATTTACTTTTAATATATAAAACATAAAAAATAAATAATAACAATTTTTTTAATGCTTAAAATCAATAACAAAATACCAAAATATGATATAAAAAATAAAACACAATAATAAAAACATTAAACACAATGACCTAAAGCATTAAACACAATGACTTTAAACTTTAATCACAATTACCAAAATACTCTTTTTATAAAATTAGATAAATGTCACTTGTTAATTTCACAATCATTCTTACCCTTCTCACCAATTACACCCTTTTTATTTGAACTTAATCCTGTGTATATATATATATATTTATATATATATATATATATATATATATATATATATTATAAAACAAGGTTTAAGTAAGTTAATCTTAAAAATATAATATTAATTATACAAAGTCGTTACATACGTATAGAATATGAACTATGTAAAATTATATAAATATTAAAAATAGTTATAAAATTATATTATGGATGCGTAACAAAATGTAAGAATATATATATTATAAAATTTATACAAACCTTATAATTATGGTTATATAACCAATATATATGTGGGTATATATATATAATATAAAAAACGAAAGAACCGAATAATTACATTAGTTATAAAATTGATTACATAGCTATTTTAAATTCAAATTATTAGTTAAACTTAGATAAGAATTAAAATTATAAAACTTTTATATAATTTGCTTTTATAGAACTTTAGAACCTTTTATAGAAGGTTTTGACATAAAGTAACAAGGAATAAAACTAGGAGGGGCTAAAATGTAAAGCTGGAAACTTATTTTTTTCCTTCCTCCTTTTTCCGGCAGTTCTTCATCGCCGGATTCCGGCTAGATCGCCGGTGACACCACAAGCCTACGAAACAGCCATTTTAATGTAGCAAATAAGTTGGTTTTTTAATGTCCCATGACCCAAACTTCGTTCCTAACATTCTTAGATCATAAGACTATCCACAGCGGTCACCCCGCTGAAAATCCTTCTCCACCGAAATTTCATGCCACGTCATCACCTCACTGAAAACCTTAAACCCCACAGTGGTCACCCCACTGAAAACCCTTCCCCACTATTATCTTGGCACCAATCAGAAAGCAAGAAATGAGGCTGGCACCAATCAGAAAGCGAGAAGGGCGACGGGGAGCGGGGGCCATGGAAAGGAGTTGGGCGGGAGCCGCTAAGGCGGGGGGCGGTGTTCCCGCTGGAAGCCGCCGAAAGGGCGGAAGCCGCTGGCCGGGCGGGACGACCGCTGTGCTCAATCTAAAAACACGATTATTACTATGTTTGATTCAATTTTGATCATCACGAAACCGTAGATCTAACCCACATATGAAAAGACTTGATTCTTACGAATTAACACTCATAATCATAGGGGTTTTACACGTTTTATCCTTTCAAACAGAATCCCATTCGAAATCATCTCTCTAAATCATTCTTGTTCCAGAAATCGAATCAAGAACGATCGCGACTAACTAGAACTTGCCCATTTGTTCACCAATCCAGGTAATTCTGGAGGCATTAGAATCGTTTTAGGTTATAGATCAAAAGCCCTAAAGGTTTAAGCACTCACAATCAACGAATATTTTTGAATTTGATGTCGATCGAAATTAGGATCCATGTCCGAGAAACTGTTTAAAGCTAAATGGAATGCGACTAAAACATGGAACTATAGTCCAGTGGTATGACGCTGGTGCTGTGGGTGAGAGGTCATGGGTTCAACACCGATGAGGCATTTAGAAACTGGTTTTTGGCCTTAGATCCGATTAGAACATTTTTTTTTTCAGTTTTATATTTCTAAAAATTCTATAAATATCTTTTAAACTAAATGCAGCATATCTTATAACCAAATATGTTTAAATTACTTTTAAAAGAAATATTTTGGGACTTCAATTTAAAATATTCTTTTACGTAATTCAAAACTTTATATTATCTTTTATTTTTATTATTATAGTTTTTTTTAATATTATGATTAACTATAAACATATTACATGTTATAAAATTTTAAAATAAGTTTGTTTAAGTTTAAAGTATTGTAAATACATGTAAAATATGTATATGTAGAGTACTAATTCGTATATTTAAAAATTAATAAATAAAACACATATAAACATTTGTAAATTGATATTTTACTATATTTAAAAAATGATAAATCCGTATTTTTATTTCTTTTAAATCCATATATGTTTTAAACATTTATAAACATACATAAATCATTTTAATTATTCTAAATTCATCATCATATGTCAAACATTTATAAACGTTTTATCATTATTTATTTTACATTATTAGATATATTGATAACACATTTATAAAAGCTTTATCTTATTTTTTCTATTACATTACAAAAAGTTATATGACATTTTCAAATTGGTATGATAAATTTTATATATACAAATCCAATGGTTCATAGAGACAAACATAAACAAATAAACCAAGTTAAGATCTAAGTTATATTTTTACACTTGTTTTGCGATTCGTAGCTTCGTAAACAAAAATCAAGAAATGCTTGGATAATTTAACACAAAAACATGTGATTTTTCTTATACTCCCTTTTTATATTTTTGTAATTTTTGAGATATTACACATATCTTATCAAACATGTTATTCTTGAGTCATAAACAAAATCAATGATGCAATACTTTAGTTTAAGACAGAATTAGATATGAATGATATGTGTTGTTTATATTGAAAGTGAAATTGCCAAAAACATTTAGTATTACTAGTAGTCTTTCTTTAATAACTTTGTGTCATTATGTTAGCAAAGGTGAAATTGCCAATATCATATCATCAAACATTGTGTAATACATATATATTTATATATATATATATATATATATATATATATATATATATCAATTCTTATTAAACTAGTGTTGCATCTTATTTCTTTATATATCTATATATAAAATTGTATGAGATCTCATCAACTACGCAAATAGTTGATCAAATTTTATTCTACATGTGTAACGGATTAGATAGCATGAATGAAGTCACATCTAGAAATACTTGAACCTAGATATGTGTATAACATTTTCACTTAATCAAACAATGTTATGTAGTTTGAAGTTGTTTGTGTAATTGTGGACTAAATGTAATGTTTAATTTGAATGATTTGTGTTGTGAATTAAATTGGAATGATAAATATTGAAACTTACAAAGTATCATCATGAGTTATGAACAATCAAACTCACGCCTCGAATTATTCCGTCGTCGATCGGGGTGAATATGAAAATATGATGTTTCTAACTGACATATTCAAACCGCCTCTTCGTCGCGTACCGCCAAGAAGCCTTGAAAGGGGCTTGACATACCGCAAAGCCATCCGGAGGAATTTAGATGTTTTGGACTCTTCGCGTACCGCCAAGGGACCTCAAAATAGCCTTGACGTACCGCGAATAGTTCCGGAGTAAAATAATTTCGAATTTTTCTTGTTTTTACGATTCGTGGGAATCGGGAACTCCATTTTTCGCATTACCCACGTTCACGATTTCCTGTTTATTTTCAATTAATAACAATTACAAGTATACTATTAACGTGGATTTCAAATAAGAATGACGTGGATTCTTAACGTCATTGTCACAGTATTTTTATACAAGAACATCAAATTAACCAAAATAACAAAAACTACATATGTGTATAAACAAAAATGTACAAGTTTACTACACAAAGTACACATGGTCAAGCAACAACTGTAGCATCGAAAAAACTAAACATGTGTAGAAAGAAAAATGTACAAGTTCTACACATGTGTAGTAATAAAAATGTACAAGTTTTACTACAAAAGTATACGTGGTCAAGCAACACATATAAGATCTGAAAAATTACACAACTGTACAAATAAAAATGTACAAGTTTTACTTTATAAAGTACATCTGGTCTAGCAACATCTATAAGATCTGAAAACCTACACAAGTGTAAAAATAAAAATGTACAAGTTTTTCACCACAATGTACACCTGGTCAAGCATTTGTTTGAACAGCCACCATGACCACCATCTCTTGAAACCGTCACCACCACTGACACCGCCTGGATCACCACCACCACCTCTTGGAAACACCGCCACCACGATCGAACCACCGCCTCCTGAAAACCACAACCACCACGTGAAAACCCTCAACCACCACCTAAAACCCACTACCACCATCTCTTGAAACCCAATCCCCAACCTCCTGCCATTTGAAACGGCTGCCTCTTGGAAGCACCACCACAACCACCTCCTGGTATGACCACTACCGCCACCGTCGCCGCCTACCCACAACGTACCACCTCCTTCGTCTACCGGTACCTGTCGCCATCACCACCACCATTGAACCACCATCACCACCGCCTAAACCCATCGCCGCCGCCTAAACCCACGACTACCACCGTCTAACCCTCGACCACCACCGTCTTCATAGTTGAAGGTCTTCATCTTTAAAAATTGAAGAATAGAAAGGGAGGGGGAGAGAGAGAGAGAGAGTTTTCAAATGATGAAAGAGATAAAGTAGCATGCATGCATGTATGCGTGGTTAAAGATTAAAATACCCTTTCGATATTAATAAATTAAAAAGATTATATATATATACACTTATATATATATATATATAGTGATGGTTCGAATGTTAACCCTTTCTTATTGCGTTAACCGAATAATTACATCTTATTACTTTGGGACCCACATTAAAGTAAATCTAAAAGTTTAGGTTATTTCTTCTTTTTTATTAATGTAAGTGAGCCTTACATTAATTAAAAAAAACATACACCTTAAGATCTACTTTAATATGGGCCCAAAGTAATAAGATGTTATTCGGTTAACGCAATAAACATGTGTTAACATTTGACCCTCAACCTATATATATATATATATATATATATATATATATATAGGAGAAAGATAAAATAAAAACCATTTCTCAATGAGAAAAATATGAAAACCATGTAAAAAAACGTTTTTTTTTTAATTTTTTTATAGTTTTGTAACATTATTTGGCATATTTTTATAAAAAAATAAAAAAGTGCCGAGAAAATATTTAAAAAAATATATTTTATAAACCCACGTAAAACATACGTAACACTGTATCCAGATGTTACGTATGTTTTACGCGGGTTTATAAAATATTTTTTTTAAATATTTTATCGGCGTTTTTTTTATTTTTTTATAAAAATGTGCCAAATAATTTTACAAACCTGTAAAAAATAATAAAAAAACGTTTTTTTACATGATTTTTACGTGGTTTTCATTGTTTTCTCATTGAGAATGGGTTTTCAAAATAACTCTACCCTATATATATATATATATATATATATATATATATATATATTTAAAAGTAGTTAAGGAGAGGGAGAATTTCTTGAAGAGTATTTGCGGCAGAAACTCTTTTTAATATTGATCAAGATATAATATGAAGCTCGGAGAAAAGGAAGTGTTTTGGAAGGTGGATTGGAAGACGGAAGTGGGTGATTTAGTGTGCCATAGAGATTGAAAGATTTCAAAATATTCTTGATATTTCTTTCGGTGTGTTTACAAATGAAAAACGAAGTGCCTTAAATTGGCGTACAAAATTTATCTAATCATTTACAATTAACGGTCTAAATCTATCTTTTTAAAAGAACGACTCAGATTTACAAAAGTACAATTATTTTCAAAAAGAAAAAGTAAAAGAAAAGGTAAGATGCTGTCTGTCGAATCTTTTTATCAGCATCCGCCTTGTTTTGTTTTTATCTGTACATTCGTCATTGATGACGATTTCTTCTAGAAATCTCTGTGTGTGTCTAGTATGCTTTCCATTGAATGTGATGATCCTGGACGACTGTTATCATCTTCTTTGTTAATAATATGTTCTAACTCCAGGTCTTCTCCTTCTCCAACGAATGGTAGAAGCATTTTCCAGTTTTCATGTGCAAAAATTTGTATATAATGCCCTTCTCCAATTAAATCATAATTTTGCCACCTAAAACTTTCAGGCAATTTTGGAGTCTGTTGATATTTTCTGTAGAAGTCTGTAAATTTTTGTTTACTATAAGGGTCTTCATCTTCTTTTAACATATCATTAACCCATGGAAGATTCCCAAAATCAATGTCTCCGGTTACTGCTAGATCTTGTAAATAATTATGTAAATACATTCTATGGGATACAAAGATCCTCTTTCTAGCAGGTCTGTAAGAATTTTCATTTAAGTATGGGAAAGAAGAAAAGAATTTACAACCAATTATGGGATCTCTTGAATGTGTAGATATATTCCCAATAATTACTGTAAATTTTTCTCCAAATCTTTATAGTAAATCTTCTGTTTTTCTGTTTAATCTGATTTCTAGATAATCAATCATACCATAGTGGTAAAATTCAATTATCTCATCATCTGTTAAAGTTGTTGGGTAGAAGATCTGTAATAAAAGTAACCCTGTTGATTTTCCTTCTTCAGTTCTTTCTATGGTTTTAACTCCTGTAATGTCTCTATCATGTGTAAAAGCAATCTCTCCAATTTTTTGTTGTAATTTATTCAAAATTAATGGAAATTCTGCACAAATTTTTTGAGAAATGATTGCTTCGAACTCTGGAAATTTATCGGTAAGAGGCTTCATGGTTTGTTTCCAGGGTGTATCTATCATTCTGTATCTGAACGCTTCAAAACTCCTAGAATACCATTCAGAATTTTGGTGCAATTCTGTACTTTTCTCAAATTTGTTTAATATCTGTATATTTTTGATTCTAATATTTTAAGTTGTTGCTTCAACAACTTATTTTCTATAGACAACTGTATATTCTGTGTATCTTTACCACTCTTTAGGAGCTTTTCTTGTAACTGTACAATTTCTTCTTGTTGTTTCTTTATAATTTGTTCTGGATTAGTTTTTACTATATCCGAGAATGTCTGTACCTGTTCAGGTTCTACATAAAATGTTAAGCCAATGTTTTCCCTTGCAACTTTTAAGGCTTCGTTGAATGAACATAAGCCTTTATAGATAGGGTTTTGGCACTGTATATGTTTTGCCACTGTTTCCCATTTATTATAAATTCCTAACTATGTACCCCTAAATATAACATAATGTGTATATTTGGGTTTTTGTATTTTTTTCGGAATTTATGACTGTTTGCTCAAAAAAGTATATACTCAAAGCATTTATAATATGTATTTTAAACTTTGAGGCCTGTGGCATGTTTTGAATATGCCATAGGTTATCTAATAAACATTGTTGTTTTTCTGTGAGCTTTATTTCTATGTTAGGACGAAATTTTTTAGTAGGATCGTCACACCTCTGTAAAACATAATTTCCATAGGCTATAGTAGAACTTTGTATAGCTGTTGGAAATATAGTTGTTTTTTGTGTAGTCTGTAATTTTGAATACCCAAATGTGCTTGGTGTAATTGGTTCATAGAACTTTGCAGACTTTGTAGGCCTAATCTGTGTATATTGTGTATTCTGTCCACCAAATATAGGTCCGGGTATCTTTATGCTTGAACCAATTATGGATGCAGGTAACATTCTGTAACTTGTTGAAGACTGTTTTTTATCTTCATCTAAAGAAATCTCCATTGGAGAAAGACTTCTTCTTGCTTGTACAAGTTTATCTTTGCCTTTATTTTTCCTGTCCATCTACACAAAATAATTTGTTTATATTTGTAGATAACATATCTGCATCCCATTGTTCTTACCTTTTATATGTTCAAAATTTATAGTATATCCCTGTCCTTGTATTATATTTTGTAGATTAACCCATCGGGTTATATTTACTTTTTTACTTTGATCATTTTTTATAAACGTTACTATTGCTTCACAGTCTGTTCTAACTGTGAATTCTTTTTGTAAAAATATTTTAAATTTTTCAAGCGCATTAATTAATGCTAGAATTTCAAAATCTATGCTTGTACAGTTATTTTTTGATTTAAAATTACCACTGGAATAAGCACATATTTTTTCTTCTGATTTTTGACTATATTTATTAGGTTTACTAAGCAATACTGCTCCCCAACCTTCTTTACATCCATCTGTTTCTATTATTATATAATCTGTTACTAATGATAATATTAAGGGTTTAATTTCTTTTATTTTTTCTTTAATTTGTTCTATTATTTTAATATCTTCTTTATTAAAAAATCTTTAACCATTTTTTGTAGTTTTACTATATAATGGTCCTACTAATTTTGATAAATTTGGAATAAATTTTCTAGCATAATTTACTAGTCCTAAAAAAGCCTGTATTTGTTTTAAATTTTCAAATTTTTCTGGAAATTTTAAAATCTTTGTAGAAATATGTGATTGTAATTCTATTTTTCCATTTCCAATTTCTAATCCTAAAAAAGAAATCTTTTTCTTAAATAACTCCATTTTTCTTTTTGATATAACTATACCGTGTGTTTTTATTTCTTCAAATATCTGTTGCAGATGTTTTTCATGTTCCTGTACTGTTTCACTTGCAACTAAAATATCATCAATATATAGGGGTGTTCACGAGCCGAACCGAGCTGAGCCAGGGGTCTGCTCGGACTCGGCTCGGATTTAAACCGAGCCTGGCTCGGCTCGGCTCGGATTGAAAACCGAGCCTGAAATCTTGGCTCGGACTCGGCTCGTTTTTAACCGAGCCGGCTCGGCTCGGTTCGTTTTTGGCTCGGTTTTACATAAGAAATTTAATATTATAATTGTACTCACCTCAACATCAGCAACATGAAGTTGTTCTCCTTTTTGGCTCTTTTTTGGCTCGTTTTTGGTAGAATTGTATATACACGAGGAAGTGAGGAACCAAGCTTTAAAATGGCAAGTGCTAAAATTGGCTGGAAAACAAAATCAATGAGCAAAACAAACTCCAAAACACACAAGTAAGATGTAGCCTAATTTCAATATTAACAATAATAAGCAAAAATACATACCTAAAAGGCTGAAATTGGCTGGAAAATGACAACCTGACAAGCTGAGAGCAAAAACAAATTTCCAGTTGGAAAATGAGAGCCCTGGAAAATGACAACACAAAGCATCCCATTGAACCCAAAATAACCATTTAACACAAAAGTTCTTAAAATGAAATATGAAAGTACAAAGTTCTGAAAATAACATCACAAATTATCCCATAAAGTTCTCAAGATCAAATAACATAAAGTTCTCAAAATCAAATATGAAAGCACAAAACATCCGATGAAACCTCGAATAACCATAATTGTTTTACCAAGTATATGATAAACACATCATGAACTAAAATAAAAAACAACACCATCGACTCTTCTTCCACATCAGTTAGCTACTTAGCTAGTAGGCTTTTGCGGGATCGGAATTTCCAAATTTTCTTCATCTTTTGCACATTGCTACAAATAAGAAAATTCAAACATTAGTACAAAAATCACATAAAAGTGAAATAAAAAGATAATATAACTATAAGATTACTTCTAATGTTTGTATGGGTGTTTTTGAGGCTCCCTTTATCCAGTCGCTTCCACAAACAAGTAGTTCCACCATATCTTTAGATAGAGCGCTTCGATAGTCTTTCAAAATACGCCCATCTGCACTAAAGGCCGATTCCGAAGCAACGGTTGTAATGGGAATGCAAAAGATATCACGAGCCAATTTGCTTAATATGGGAAACTTTGCAAAACTTTGATACCACCATTGCAAAACATCAAAATCTGTGTTCTCCAAACTCGCATAAGTTGGCTCCTCCAAATATATTTCAAGCTCAGTTTTTTGTGGATTCTCTACTGGTCTAGACTTAAGAAATGCAAAAAAATCATCTTCATGTTGAACCTGATGACAAGAGATATTGTGGAACTGCTTGTGGCAGCCTTGGCAATCATATATGCCTTGGAGTATTTTTCAAAAAGGGACTTCAAGTCACGAGTCACATCTAGAACTCGGCCATCAACCTCATCGAATGGATTCAACCTCTCAAAAACCCAATTAATTGACAAAAACTTGAAACGCGGGTCTAAAATAGAAGCAAATGACATAAGCACCCCAATTTCCCCCCAATACTTCTCAAACTTTGCAAACATCGGCACACTAATTTCTTTTAAAAAAGTATCTTCTGATGCATGAGCATTACTAATCTCTCTTTTCACTTTAAAAATTTCAGTAAGAAACAAATTTGTTGTCGGATATAATGTACCTGAAAACAAATTAGTAGCAGATAAAAACACTTTGAGTAATTTGCACACTTTATCGGCATGCTTCCATTCGTCATCTGTGAGGGTCCATTCAAAGCCTGAATTTGTCAAAGCATAACCTTGAAAGGCATGTTTGTAGTAAAGAGCAGAATCCAGCATGCGGTGTGTTGAGTTCCACCTCGTTTTTACATCAATACATAAAGATCGACGAGTGTTGATACCAAGAGATGTTGCAATCTCACCAAATTTCAATAGACGACCGGGAGATTTTTTTCAGATACTTTACCCCTTCTCTAATTTTCAATATACATGAGTCAATGGTTCCTAATCCATCTTGCACAACCAAATTCAATATATGAGCACAACATCTAACATGAAAAAACATACCATCAAAATGTAACTTCCCTTTCCCTTGAAAACTATTCTTCAGAATAGCTGCTGCAATGTCATTATTTGATGCATTATCAAGAGTAATTGTACCAATTTTATCTTGAATGCCCCACTTAATAAGACACTCTAAGATACCATCAGCTATAACCTTACCACTATGAGGCGGTGCAAGTTCATTAAAACTAATTATACTTTTCCTCATTTTCCAATCAGAATCAATATAGTGAGCTGTCAAACACATGTATCCAATTGTTTGATTTGAAGTCCAACAATCACTAGTAAGTGAGATCATGTCAACATTTTTAAAAGTTTTTTTCAACTTTTCTCTTTCTGCATCAACCACTTTTTTGCAATCTCTAGTAATTGTTGGCCTACTAACCTTCTGATAAATGGGATTGTTGTACTTCATTAAAAGGTTAAACCAGTTATACTCTGCAAACGAGAAAGGTAACTCATGAGCTATAATCATCTTTGCAATTATTTCTCGACATTTTGTTTGTTCATAACCCCCGCTTGCGTTCAAACTAGATCCATCACAACCACCACTTGATTCAAAACCAAAACCTCTTTTCTTTGCTTTTAACTTTCTGATAAAATGACATTTGGAAATGTGTCGCTTAAGACTTGATGTCGGGCCTCCAACAGTATGCGTGAATTTGGTTTTACAATGAATACATTGTTGTTTAGTCATCTTTTGCCCATTCTTCTCTACTTCAATACCTACAAAATGGTCCCAAACTTCTGATGCATTCTTTCGTTTTGGACGATCTACATTTACCTCATCTACAGGCGTAGCATCAACTGTATCCTTCTCTTTATTAAGTAGCTCAACTGTTTCACCATCACTTAAATCAATATGTTCTGTACTTGGACTTCCTATTCCACCAATTGATTCTTTGAAAGAAGACATCCTACTTCCTGCAACATTTATGAACAAAATCAAAAGCTGAAATATAAGAAAATACAAAATTACCTTAAACACATGTATTAACATAACAAAACAAGTGTGTGAAGAATATAAGCTATAAAAGAACATAAGTATGTAACTAAACTACTGGTTGAAATTTGCTGTTAAAAAAAAAATAAAAAAAACTAAACTACTGGTAACTAATCTACATACACAAGAACAAAACAACATGAATCTGTTTGGGGGACACGATTTGGATTTGAAAAACAACAGTTTAACACATTACACATATATGGTTGGCTGGTTGCTCAAGAAGACTAACTTACCTCTCCAATCAACAAATTCAACACAGAGAATCGAGGCGTCGAACCTGGGTGAGGGCGCCGAACCTTGGTGAGTCGGAGACAACTGACGCACTCACGAGTCATGAAGGCGTCGAGGACTTGAGGCGTCAAACCTAGGTGAGGGGCTGAGCCGCTGAAGGCGTCGTGCACTCTGCCGTAGTGATTTTCGTGAGTCGTGAGGGTGTGAGGCTGAGAGAATAAGAATGGGTATTAGGGATTTAGGGCAAGTCGGCAAGAGGCAACGTGAAAATAAAGCGTGAATTGCAAATTGCAATGTCATTTTGAATATCTGATTTTGAAATACTATTTGATTTTGAATTTTTGATATATATATAAAATAATTATCAAATAGCATCAAAGTGTATATAGTATTGAAAGTAACCATATATTTAATATTTTTGTATAGTATGTTATAAAAACGAGCCGAGCCACGAGCCGAGCATACGAGCCGAGCAACGAGCGAGCTACGAGCCGAGCCAGCCTTTGCTCGGACTCGGCTCGGTTATAAAACGAGCTGGCTCGGTTCGGCTCGGTTACAAACGAGCTTCATCCGAGCCGAGCTTTTTCCGAACGAGCTCCGAGCCGAATTCGAGCTTCGAGCTTTTTGAACAACCCTATCAATATATACTAAGCAAAAATCATATTTTAAAAATATATTATCCATAAATCTTTGAAATATTGAAGGAGCGTTTTTTAGTCCAAAACTAAGAACATTCCATTCAAACTGTCCTTCTGAACATATAAAAGCTGTCCATTTTTTAAAATCTTCTTTTAATTTTAACTGATTATATCCTGATTTTAGATCAAACTTTGAAAATATCTTTTTCTTCTGTATTAATTGTATTAATGTATCTTTATTTGGTATATTATATCCATCATCTTCTGTATTATCATTCAATCTTTTGTAATTATATACTATTCTAGCTTTTCCTCTTTTTATTTCACTATAATTTCTTACTATGAATGCTGCTGATCTATGAGGACTTTCAGATTTTCTAATTAATCCTTGTTCTATCATTTATTGTATTTGTTTTTTAAATTCTTCTTTATCTAAAGGACTATATTCAATATTTGCTGTTCTAATTGTTATATCTGGATTTTTTATTTTAAATTTGCATTCATACTTTACTTTTGATTTTTTAATATCTTCACCTATTAATCCTATTTTTTTCTAAATGTAATATTATTGGATGATTTATACTAGTTTTTATATCTTTTCCTTTTTCTAATTCATGATTTAAAAAATCTGTTAATAATTTTGTTGTTTCATTTTGTAATAATTCTGTTCTTTTATTTGTTTTTAAAAATTCTAAACTCCCTTTTTCCCCTCTTTTTTCAGCAAATGTAGAAGTTTTTGTATTTCCTGAAGTTGGAAAACTATATATATGTTTACTTAAAGTTATAAAATTTTTTGTTATTGTTATTGATCCATTTAATCCTAAAATAAAATTTAATCCTATCACAAAATCTTGAGAATTTAAATGTTGTGGAATTATATTTATCTGTGGTATATCATACTTTATACTATAATTTCCTGAAAAGTCTAAAAATTGTATTCCTATAGGTTCCAAATAATGTGTTATATTTATTAATCTATCTTCTGTTGTTCTTGTTATTAGTTTATATGTTAATTTTTTATGATATTGTATTGGTGCTAAGCTATATGATATTAAACTCTTTGTTGCACCTGTATCTATTAATGCATTTAAGTCTAGAAATTTATTTGTATCTAACCATAATCTACATTGTATGTTTATCATATTCATTGATTCTTGTGATTGTATATATGTTTTTTCATTTTCTATTGACATTTTACTTATTTCTATTTCTTTTTTCTTAAATATTATATCTTCTATATTATTTATCTTATGTTCCAGTACTTGTGATTTTATTTCCATATTACTTATTTTTTCTTCTATTATTTATAATTTTAACTTTTGTACTTCTGTTATTAATTCTATTTTTTCTAATTTTTCTGTTTCCTTATTTACTTTGATTTCTGTATCATATGGTTCTTTATTATTTTCTAAATTATATAATTCTTTTATACATAAATAACATATTTCTTTAAAGCATATATTACATTGTGATCTTTTTTCTATACTTGGATAATATCCACAATTAAAACACTTTATATAAGTATTTCCTCTATTATGCTTCCAATCATGTTTACATTCTTCTTCAATATTCATATATATCAATCAACGTACTCAGTATATCCCGCCATTAGCATGCTAAGGCAGGGTCTGAGGAGGGTGAGATGTAGACAGCCTTACCCCTACCCGTAGGGGTAGAGAGGCTGCTTCCAGTGAGACCCTCGGCTCATGATGCTTGATCAACCGTCCGAAACGATTTTAACGTTATTTTCACTGAACAAGTAAAATAACGTTAAAATTAGTGCAATTTTACTTTTGCCCCTCAAGAGTCAATATTCATATATGTATATGTTATTTTTGTTAATGGTTGTTCTTCATCACTATATATACTGTATATAGATTCATTATCAGTATTATATGTTTCTAATGCTTCTATTTCATATTAATTTAATTGTTCTATTAAAGTACTTCTTTCTGTATTTTATTTTTGTTTGGACATTTATTTGCCAAATGTTTTTCATCTCTGTAAATAAAGCATTTACATTTTCTTGTTTTTGGTTTATTTACATATTTGTATTTGTTTTTGTAATAAGGTCTATATTCTTTTTTGTAAGTATTACTTTTTCTTAATTTTTTCTTTTTATCATAATATCCATATGCTTGTGGTGTGTATATTGCTGTTTTACAGAAAGCATAGGCATTTCTTTTTAATTGTTCTTGTAATGCTACTTCCTTGCATTTTTCTTCTAATATTCCAAATGTATAAGTTACTCTAGGTCCTATTCCTAAATTTTTCTGTTGACCATTCAATTGTTTCCATGATTCATGTATACTTCTTCCTAAATCTCCTGGTAATTTTATAAAATATTTATCACATAAATTATCATCCATGGCTTGTCCTGTTTGTGATAATAATCTTGAAAAATCTTGTGTAAATTCATTTATATATTTCATATTTGATATACTTAATTGTTCTAAATTTCTTATGGCTGTATCTTGTATTAATGTGTTATTTTTTGCTGGATCTACTCCTATAATAAGGGTTCTAATTTGTGATGTGAAATTATAAGGATTATCTCCTAAAGCTTTTAATCTATTTACTTCATTTGGATCTTGAGTCTTTTTACTCTGCCAAATTCCTAAAGCTGTTGGTACTAATGTAGTTTCTAAATATGAAAACATATCAATACTATCTCTTTTATTTGTTTCCCACATTCTTACTATTGTTTGTTCCCACATTAAGATCTCATCTATCCATAATTGGGGTTTCTGTGATTCTAAAATTAACATACTATTACTATGTATATTTCCTATTGGTAATCTATTTCCTCTTCCTATACTATTATCTTCTTGGTAATAACTAACCGATGGTTTTTCCCATGGTTCTCTTCCTATTCTTTCTTCTGTATCGTATCCTGTTTTACTCCATTCTGGAATTTTTCTTTTTCTTCTTTCATATTCCTGATCCATAAATGTATGTTCTGTTGTTTGTTTATAAAAATCTGATATCATTTTTTTCCTTGTGATATACTTTCTACTAATGGTAAATTAAAATATTCTTGTAATTTATTATAACTTTCTTCGTATGTCATTTTTAAATCCATTATACATTCTATTATCATATCATCAACTTCTTCTTGTATATTTAATTCTGTAAATTTTTTATTAATTATTTGTTCTATGGTTTTATTTGTTTCTTCATTTTTAAATATTGGTTCATCTATAATTTCTTCTTCTTCAAATATACTATAATCCATTTCTTCTTGTTCAAATTTTAGAAATTCTGAATTTAATTCATCTATTTCATTTTCTGTATCATAATTTGGTAGATCATCATAGTCTGATTCATATTCTAAATTCATAAAATTAAATTGTGTTTGTGTTTCACTTGTTTCACTGTTAGTTTCAAATCTTAAGCTTTGTGTTCCATCTATTCCTTCATATAAATAGCTTTTCTTTGGTATTAACGTTACTTTTTCTTCTTCTTTAATATCATCTAGCTTCCATTCTAGTCCTGATAATGTTTCAAGATTTATTTTTATAGGTTCTATCATTTGTATTGATTTTGAAGCTATTGTGCTTACTATTCCTTCTATGTTTACTTTAAAATTCATTCCTGATATGTTACTAGCTCTTCCTAGTACTCCTATACTTATTACTATATTATTTCCTTCATATTGTTCATATCCTTTAGTTTTGTAAAGCTATTTTTAAATTTTTAAGATCATTTATATCTTTTAATATTCCTGGTGTACAGTAGAATAAAGCTGTATTTTGACTTAAATCTAAATCCATTCCAGAGATTATTGCTTTGTTTAATTCTGTTTTCCAACATTTATCTAGTATTAATGCTAATAATTTTGTTCCTAGATATTTTATTCCTAAAGCTTTTATTCCTATAACTATTAATCCTGTGTGCACAAAGTTTTTTCCTGAATTTTTTATTTTCTTAATTGTTTCTGGAGAAAATAATTCTATAATAACTGTTTTATTTATTACTCTTAATATTTCTTCTCTACTACTTCTTATTAATGTAGTGTTTATGTTTAATGCTCCTGTTTGATATAAGATTCTTGGATTTAATATTTATATCTTGTTTTTATTGTATAATTCTATATTTTTGTTTACATCTATTTCTTCCTCTAACTGTATATTTTTTGGATTATTAGAGCATGATCCTTTTCTAATTATTTTGTTTATAAAAGATTCTGAACTAATTATATCATTTATATTACTTGTAGATTTTCTTGCTTCTCTTATAGATCTATTTTTATTCATTTTCTTGGTAACCAGTGTTTATATGGTTTTTATTTCTTTTCGATTTTAATTTCGTTTATATTTAATTTGTTCAACGCTGTTGTTATTTTATTTATATTGTCTTGATTATCTATTATCTCTTTATTTTTATTTTTGAATTCTCTTAATATTTGATTATTCTGTTCCTTAATGTAATCTAAATTTTCTTTTAATTTTTGAATTTCTTCTGTTTGTTTATTAACTTGTGACACTAATCTTTTATTATTTAATGCTTCTATTTGTAAGTTAAATCCTAGATTTATAATTAAATTTGTTAAACTGTTTAGATGTGCGTTATCTGTATGTATACTATGATTATGTTTTTCTTTAATTCTACAAATAAGACTATAAAAATTACCACTTATCTTAGTTTCACCTTTTTCATCGAATTCCAAATTTAAAAATTCTAAGTTTTTTGCAATTTTTGTTAAATCTTCCATCTTCATTTCTCTTCCAAATTTTCACTTTATTCTCTTAAAATTTTTCTTATATCTTGATTTTAATAATAGTAATAATTAACAACATTAATAATCCATACTTCAAAATAATAATGATAATTTCAAAGCAATTAACAATCCTTAATCTTCATATGAGAGAGTTCTCTAACAAAGGACTTAAGTAACTCAAGCTGCCTCACACATAGAGCTTGTCTCAGCCTTTTAGATTTTGAGTCGTCTGGTAGGATTAAAATAAAAGAATGGAAATAAAACTTACTTGTAATCAGAGTAGTTAAGGAGAGGGAGAATTTCTTGAAGAGTATTTGCAGCAGAAACTCTTTTTTTTTATATATTGATCAAGATATAATATGAAGCTCGGAGAATAGAAAGTGTTTTGGAAGGTGGATTGGAAGACGGAAGTGGGTGATTTAGTGTGCCATAGAGATTGAATATATATATATATGTGTGTGTGTGTGTGAGTGGTTAAAGATTAAAATACCCTTTTGATATTAATAAATTAGAAGGTAAACAAGTTTGATTTACTAGTTGATATAAGGTTTAAGGGTTTTTCTTAAAGATCGGATTTTTACAAGATTCAATCCATGTATATCTATACTACTATATAATACATATAGGAATGACACAATTGTCTTTTACTAAAAACTCTTAAAATTAAGAGTTTTACAACTCTTATAACATAAAGTACAACAAACAAAGCTTTAAGAGTTATAAACTAAATGATTTTCTTTTACTTTTTAGTTTGTCTCACATTAATACATTTAAAAAATAAAGTCTCATATAATACCTATAAAAGAAAACCTTCTCAAATAAAATAAATTACTTCTTCAGACTTTTGTCATATCATATTGGACATTTTAAATTATAAATTTTATCATGAGAAATTTTTTAGCTTAAATAGTTGATTTGACAAAAATTAGATGGTTTAAGCTTTTTACAAACCAAAATCGATAGCCTAATTGTTTTGTTTTCCGCCGAATCGCGCGGGCATCTAGTATATATATATAATGAAAACTCATTTTAGTAAGAAAACCGTGAAAGCAAGGCAAAAACCATGTAAAAACGTGTTTTTTTTTTTGAAATTTTTGTATAGGTTTGTAACGGTATTGGACACATTTTTATAAAAAGTCAAAAAGGCGCCGGGTATATATTTTATAAAAAAACATTTTATAAACTCATGTAAAACATACGTAACGCTGCGTCATATCTGACGAAATTTTTTTACGTTTTGTTAAGTATGTTTTACATAGTTTTATAAAATATTTTTTTAAAAATATCTAGTCTGTGCTTTTTTATTTTTTTATAAAAATGTGTCCAATGGTGTTACAAACCTGTAAAAAAAATTTAAAATATGTTTTTTACATTATTTTTCCCTTTTTTTCACAGTTTTCTCACGAAAAAGTAGTTTTCAAATTATTCTTTCTCGATAAATATATATATTTATATATGTATATATATAGGGAATGGTTCAATTGTTAACCCTTCTTTGTTACGATAACCGAATAACTACATTTTATTATTTTGGGCCCCACATTAAAGTAAATATAAATGTGTAGATTTTTCTTCTTTTTTAATTAATGTAAATTGGCCCACATTAATTAAGTTAATTAAAAGAACTTACATCATTAGATTTACTTTTAATTTGGGCTCCAAAGTAATAAGATTAGTTATTCGGTTATCATAATAAGGAAGGTTAACAATTGATCATTGCCCTATATAGGGTGAGGTTAATGTACAAAATAATAGTTTTGTAAAACGTGTAAAAAGCAAAACGCTATTATAAATAACAAAGTGTTATTATAACATTGCTAGTTTAGTAAAATGTATAAAAAACAAAGTGTTATTATAAATAACAAGGTGTTATTATAATATTTAAAAGTTCTTTTTTATTAATAGCACTTTGTTATTTATAATAGCACTTTGTTATTTATAATAACACTTTGTTTTTTATACATTTTACTAAACTATCAATTTGTATTTGATCTTAGCACGCGCTCTATATGTATGCATGCATGTATATGGGAGGGTTATTTTGAAAACATTCTTTAATTGAGAAAAGTTTGAAAACAATTGGAAAAAAATCATTAAAAAAATTTCCAATTTTTTTTTACAGATTGGTTACACAGACGTAACATCGTTGTACATGACTGGAAGAACGAGTCACGTCAGTGTTACATATTTGTTTTATTTTTTTAAAAAAAAAATTGTTCGGCGCTTTTTTTATATTTATTTATAAAAATGACCTTAATATTGCTATAAAATTATTAAAATATTTTAAAAAAATTTGCACAGGCTTTTTTAAGATTTTTACTTCTCAAATGGGTTTTCATATATATATATATATATATATATATATATATATATATATATATATATATATATATATATATATAATTTTACTAGTATCGTTCTCTTATAATTAAATAATTTGATTATTATTTATTTACAATCTTAGCATTATATCATCCCAAACTAAATCTATGTATAATAATAAATTAAGGTTTCTTTGGATACTTGACACGTTATTAGAGCATCTCAACTTTGATTTCCATTCTCTCTCTCCTATTAAATACACCTAATATTAAATAATAGTATTAAATATTAAATTTGATTTTTTATACATTTTTTAAAATAAAGAAAAATATTTTTAATACACTAAAAATATATTAATATTAAAAAACACATTTAAAAAAGCAATTTATTATAAAATATACAATTTATAAAAAAAGTATTTTAAAACAAAATGTTTAAGAAAACATATATTGAAAATATAGTGTTTAAAAAATAGTATAATTCTTTTTATTGATAATCAACCCGTATAATACACGGAGTAATACCCTAGTACATTAATATTCAATAATCAATTGATTAGGGTTTTCTTTTAACCCCAAATTACATGTACATAAGTTAAAACTATTTCTAAGGGGAAAAATATTTGATTTACTAGAAATTTGGTTTAAAACATGAGATCTAATTAAGACATGTAATTGAATCAACATAGCATTTACACAAGTATTTTTGTTAGAAACATTGATACAATAAAAATTTAAAAAAAAATAAATAAAAAAATTAGAGTACTCTTCTTTTGGGTCTTGTTAAAATGAATAAAAAAATCTGTCAATGGCTGCGTGAACTTCCAATTCATTTCACTACAACAAATTACAAAAATATCCTACACTTTTTTTTCCTTTCTCTCCTACCAATCAAAAACCTATACAACAATCATTGTCAAGTATATATCAAAATGGAACCGTATAAGGCAACGCGTGCACATCCACCTCAGCCAGATACCGTGCACATGGCTGCCAAGGTGCCACCAATTGATGGCAAGTTTCAACTTCACCCTTGGAAGTCGATGAACTTGAGGTTTTACTCCTACAGAGCCAATCATCATCATCACCAGGTAGATGAGCTTGTAAAACCAGTGGAAACAAACTTCCCACTAGCTTTTCATACTTTGAATGCTTCTTCAACATCTTTTTCTCAAATCGTGTGGGACCAACCTTCTGCATCTCTTGTTTTTGTTTCTTGGTGCTTGCGGTTTCATGATCCGATCTTTTTCCTGCAGCCGACGTGCTTGTCTTGTTTGAAACAGAATCACACATCCCATGATGACTTGGGACCTGCTGCTGTTGTCTACAAAAATGAAGATTTTGTTCATCAACATATCTTGATAAAGATGAACTTGGTATCTCTTGTTCCAAACAATTTGAAGGAAGAACATGTCTTTCAAACCTTAAAATTGTTTGTTTTGGAGATTTTTGCAGCTCCATATTACTCTTTTTTGATCCAGATGGATAAATCGGTCTCGTAGAACTAGTAACAGACTGCATTCTATCAAAATGAAGCATGCTTGGATCACGAATCATTGATCCTTCAGAAATTAGATTCGACTTTGCTTGGATTCGGTTTTCCCAACCAGACGTTGCAGAAACGCCATTCATCCTGGAAGTTGACGCTGGGCTTCTATCCGAGTTGGACGAAGGTAACACTAATGGATAAGCATTTGTCATAGTATCTGCACAAAGTTTGCTGAAATCAGATTCTTTGTGCCTCTTAAGTAACCGAATCTTGATGGGTTTATCGCTACCTGTTTAGGATAAAAAAAAAAAAAAAAAAAAAACCTTGCATGATTAGCATGAGTGTACAAATTAGATCAATAAGCGATAAAGTTGAAAGCAAATGACACTAACCATGACTGATAGAGCTATCATGCAGCACGCTAGAATCATCTCTTTTCCTTTTATTACTATTCTGTGTGCTATCTGATGAATAGCTAGGTTGGTGTGAACCAATTGCTGGACCATGCTCCTCGGTCAAATCACTCTTCTCAAATAGTTTACTGATAATCTTTGTTTTCTTGGTGGCTTTTGTATAATCAGCTGATTTATCCAACTTATGGGAATCACCATTTATGTTCTTTTCTACTTTGACTTCATATTGACTGTTTCCATTTTCTTTTTGGCTTCTTTTCTTCTCTTCTTTTTTGGCCTTCTTTTCTTTCTTTCTTTCAGCTTTAGTCTTATTTGTTCCCTTCTGGAGCTTTAATTAAAGCACCAGAAAACAAATTTAGATCCAACACATTTGATTGGAATATGAACCATAAACGCCCATCATTACACGTTGAATATACAGATCATTAATAGGAATACACAGAACAAAGTCCAATCTACTAGGCTTTTAAATAGTAGCCAACATTGCTAATCAGCCATTTTATAAATTTTCCAAAAAACAAAAGCAACTTTGGGGTCCAATACTTAAACATATAACATTGAAATAAACATCAAATCCACAAGCCAATTAGGGATGGCAAAACATGTTCAATTGTGTTTTAACAGGTTAAAGACAATGAGATGAACAAAAGTATAAAGCATGAAAAGTGATTTAACCATTTATCTCATTTGCATAATTTTTTATATGTTTTATACAACGATAAAGAGTGATCGTAAAATTTAACCCCCCCCCCCCCTTCTAATTTTTAGCATTGTTAAGAAAAAAAGACATAATCATATCTCATATGCTTTTTATTAAAAAGGTTTAATCAAGTCATTAGCAGATCAAAATTTTTCAGCAATGAAGTCATTATGTATCATTAGTGACATATCACTAATCATATCATGTGCTATCATGTTTTTTTAAATCAACATATAACACCAATTTTGATAATTCACCATAGGGACACAGACAAACCGAAAGAACACAAATGTGCCCTGTTATGATCGTGCATTTAACTTTAATTTTAATGAACTTTTAACTAGTTCACAAATGGTTCAAAAACACTAAAAGAAGTAAAACGTTTGTTCTTGTTGTTCAAATCGTTTCAAGACTTTAAAGTTTAAGCCACAAATTTTCCTAATACTAGCATTCTCTCTAAAGGCTAACTATCTCAAAACGCATTCAAATCCAACCACAAAGTTTTTGCAACCTCAACACAATATATTTCTTACAGACATACAAACTGTTCAAAACATTACTTCAATCAGCATGTCACTGAAACGAATATTCTTAAAACTTATAGCATCACCCATGTTCAAATAAATAAAACCAAAATCAATTTAAACATACCACATAAACAGATTGAATCATAATCCAATCAATTTTGCCCCTAAACAATTCTAATTCCAAATACCCAACTTCAAACAAAAAATTTATCTGTAAATCACCATATTAATTGGGAACTGGGACTAGATTTTGCACCTATCAACCTTTTTAATTTGTTAAAGATATCACATAAAAATAAACCACAATAGTCCACAAAAACGATTTGAAAAGATCAAAACATATTAAATTTTAACGAAATTAGAACCAAAAAACCAATCAATCATCGTTAAACACAATCATAACGGCGTACTCTTCCGGTTCTTTATATTAACAACATGCAGAACACATCTCACAGAAACTTTCCTAAACTACACAGTTTAAATTGACACACACACATACAACCTGATTTCGACGCAAACATCATGGAAACACAACAGATCTCAAAAGTGCTTTCTTAACAAACAAACCTTAATCGATTCGATCAAGGCCTCGTATGTAGCTCCGTTCCTAAAATGACCAGGAGGAGGATACGGAAAGCACCGAGACATCCTCGATTGATTCCCCGAGATCGAACCGCAAGGATAAGAATCGAAAGAAAAAAGACAGACTACGATTACAGTATTAAAAACAATGGTTTGTTAGAACCAATATGGATCTAAAATAACCCGATAAAAGGATCTTCAAAACAACGATAATTTTGAAATTAGGGTTAGGGTTTCAAACGGCGAGAGGTTGAAGATGTCTCGAGATTGAATGTTTGCGAAACATAATTCTCTACGGGGTGAGGGTTATTTATAGCAGAAGTTTCGCCGACCTTAGAAACGCGTTATTTACACGATGGGCTTTTTTTGGGCTTTTAGATGTGTGACGAGCCCACAAACAGAACATAGATATATATATTTATTTAATCTTATTATATTTTTATATATTATAGAGGATAATAATTAAATAAAAAGCTATTTTTACCTATAAATTATGAATTCGTTTTTATATACGGACTCTTTTTTTTTACAGAATTCTTTTTACCTATATATTATATTTTTGATAATCCGAGTTGTACATCATCTTTCGTTTGATGTATGTGTGATTTTCAAAAATTAGTGCGGCCAAATTATGATATAATTAGTTTATGATATAACTAAAACTTTTTTAGTAAAAAGTATAATCACATAATTTAAATTTTATAAAACTAACTAAAATTAGATGATTATGTTTTATTATTTATCTTTCTTATTTTATAAAATGTATTAAATATTGTAAATATGAAATATAAAACAGATGAACGAACGAATTGTTTTCAACTCTTCATGTTTGATACTTGTGTTAATCATATGTTCTATAACATGTTAAACACCATTACACATGTTTTATCAATACTATAAAAATATAAGCTACTTTAAGAGTTTTAAATAAGGAGACAGCTTTTATGATGATCTCTTATATGTAAATCTCATACAATAATCACAAAATGCATGCTAAGATTTTATGGTAAAGCTGCAATCGCTTTCATTAGATATGATGTTTGTTTAATTGGTCAGCTATTATATACGGCCTAATCAATTTCATGACATTGAGTTTTTTTTTTTTAATCTTATTTTTGCACTGATTTAGTCATGTTATATACACACCCTACTACCCTAGTGATATATTGATGTAGGGATAAGGTTCAGAAGTCTAATGGTCCTGGGTTTGAATCTCACAATGAGGTTTTCTCAAAGTATTGAGTTTACTTTAAAATTGGTGACTTGATGATGGATATAATCGGGTGATATTGCTAGTGGAACAACTCCAGCGATTCGTCAGTGATCCAAAAATTAACAGTTAAAAAAAATGTTATATGCATGCCCTCCACCAGTAATTAAACTATATTACTTGTCAGGCGAGCTTTAAATCAATCGGTTTGATAAAACGTAACCTCATACAATTCCAATTTAATAGACTTTTCAACCTCATGACATCTCATTTGGAATAATACTTTCAAGTAATATAGTTGTTTTACCACAATGGTATTTAGACGGTGTGTTGACTTTGTACTTATCTGTGCTTCGCGGGTGTGAGTGGCCTTTCGCCATTATCGTTCAAAAAAAATTAAATTGCATGTAATCCTCGCGTAATTGTGTTTAGGAGAAACCCAAATTTATTTGAGTGAGACTATAAAAATAGTTATATTTAATGGAATCAACTCGTCAAAAGTAAATTAAATTTATATGTAATATAATAATCCAATGGTTCAGTAAAAGGTTGTTTGGTATAATCTGAATGAGTATGAATGAGGTCATGTAACATCTAAATGAAAAAATGTCTGAATGGGCATAAATGATTCAGATTTGGGTATATGTTTGAGTGAGTTTGAATGAAAAGGGTTGGCTGTTCTTCACATCTCCAATCCTCTTCGACGACCTCCTCTCCTTTCTGACAAAAACCTCTTTTCTCCGAGAACCGACGACGACGACGAAGACCTCTCCTCTTTGAAGACATCTCTCATTTGCATAGTCGTTCAAATATTCAACCAAACAGTTTTATTTAGTTCAGCATTTAATGGTTCAAATATTACCAAACTGACTCTAAGTTAAGAAATTTTATAATCAATATGACGGAACATTGATAATAAACATTAATGGGCATCAATCCAATTAAATCAAATATTAATTACACCCAACATCAACATCGGCTTTACGGCTAGCGTCTTTAGCAGAGACACAGAAAACATATATCCTACCCATTTTTTATTTTTTTCTTATGGTATAATTACATATATCTTCCTATTTGCAACACTAATTACATATATAGTCAAGTCAAAAGTTAAATTAAATATATCCCCTTCTTTTATAACTTTCTAACGAGATATATGTAATTTAAAACTATAGCCAAAGAAATTATGTAATTTAAAGGGTTGGATAACAAATATGTAATCTTTTTTAAGTCAAGTTTATATGTAATTTATGAAATTTATCGAGGGATGTGTGTAAATGCTCTTTTTCTTGTTATACACATGGTTGTAGAAAGCGTTAGGCATTAGTCAGACGGCGAGGTACCATCTAGGAATTAATCGGTGCTAGGCGGATTGGAATTTTTGTATGCAATTTTACAAATATATATTATATACACACATCAATATCAATAATTCAAATAATTTAAAAAATAATCTTAAGCATGCTAAGTCAAGTACTTCAAATTTCAAACTTAAACATTGAGTTTAAAGTTTAGAGATGAATTTCGATGTTCAGTGAATGGATTCGATTTTTTAGATGTTGGATTTGATGTTTTAGTGATATATTAAGGATTTTGAGTTGAGAAATGTCTCGAATAATCATGGATTTGGTCATTTTTACCTGAAAAAGTCAAAAAAAACCATTAAGGCCGTCTAGTGCCAAATCGACACAGTTAGAGGGCGCCTAGTACATAGGCGGCCACCTAGACCGATTTTTACAACACTTGTTATCCATAAGCAAAAGACCTAATGATATAAAATGTTTTTTTCTTATATCAAATTAGTGGAGTTTCAAGTTTCACGGAGCATGTGTTTATTGTTTAAATCTCGCTAAACTAATAAAGGAGTAATATTTAGAGGACACTTGTCAATTTTTTAGCATACAAAATTTTTCATTTTTCCGCCTATTAGTTAACTCAAAACTAATTTTTACATGAGTTATTTTATACCCAATTAGAAACCCCTTATTTTAGGTTTTCAATAAATTAAACAAAAACCCAAATTCTTGTATTAAGTAATTTTTACTTGTACGATTTTTCTTTCTAAAAGATTACCTCATTTTTTATTATATATACATTTAAAAATTTTATGTTTTTTTACTACCCAACCCGTGTAATACACGGGGTTCTAAGCTAGTGTGTATATATAAAATATCATATTTTTATGTACCACCTTTATTTTATACAACTATAAAAGTAGGGTGCAAAATGCATGCCCAATCAAAACTATATCAACTTTGATACATTAGAACCTCTAAAGGTTTTAAGGATAAACTCTAAATCACAGGTTTTTTCCTCTTGACGTACAGACTCCGATACACTTCCCTAGTAGATAAAAGGAGGTTTTAATTAATGTTAAACAAACTAATATCAAATTTGTATTTCAATTGAAACTTTGTATATTGGTAGCTCAGGTAGTAACTTATACCTCGGTAGCAATTTTGTACTTCAGATTCAACTATATAACTTGATATAACACTCTAAATCAATGGAAACTTTATACAACGATGGATAGTAACTAAGTTACCACTAATGATGGTATATAAAGATGTTCATGCTAATGCAGTTATAATCATCAACTGTCACATGTCTTTTGAGAAGTTCCAGTGAGTCATCGTGAGTTTCTACCATAAATGATTTTTTTTTTGGTTGATTGAATTATAACAATTAACTACCTTTTTACCCAAGTTTAAAATTTGTATTTCACTCGTAACTTTGTGTATTGGTAGCACAATTGTAGATCGTTAGTAACTTTTGTACATTGGTAGCAACGTTGTTAGAGTTGTAATCGAGACGAGGCAGGCCGAGCTCAAGCTTGAGACTTTTCGAGCCGAACCAAGCCATCTCGAAAATTTTTTCAAGCCAAAAATTCGAGCTCGAGCTCGTAAAAAAACTCGAGTCTAGAGCCAAGCCACGAGACTCGAGTATATACGTAAATATATGTGTAAGATACTAACACATATAAAAATATATATTATGTATAATATATATGTATGTATCTGTGTGTAATATAATATATGTGTGTTTGTAATTTAATATATATGTATTAAAAATCGAGTCAAGCCAGCCCTGGCTCGGGCTCGGGCTCGGGCTCGTAAACGCGCTTTTTACGAGCCGAGCCGCGAGCTTTTTGAACATCCCTAAACTTTGTAGTTCAGTTTCAACTATATAACTTGGTACAAACACTGTAAATCAATGGAAACTTTATACTATGATGGATAGTAAGTGAGTTGCTACTAATGATGATATATGCACATGTTCATGCTAATGCAGTTACAATCGTCAACTGTCTCACGTCTTTTGAAAAGTTCCAATGTGAGTTTTCTGCCAGCCACATCACACGTGTATAAATGATTTTTTGATTTGATTTAATTATAAAACTCAATATGAATTCCAGCATAGGTTTCACGCTAGGATTTGTATATTCATTCTTGATAATTATTTATCTTATTCGATTGAAAACTTCATGAGTACTAGCAAAATATTTAAATTATGATATTGTTAAAACAAGAATTAGGAAAATAAAAACAATCTCGAAATTGAAAATTATGATAACAAGTGTTAGGCCCATGATTTTATTACTATATTGATACTTTATAAAAATTACAAATGATAAATAAGTACAAACATACTTAGCTTTAAGTAGTTTGGACCAAAGTCTCCTTCGCCAATTGAGTAACGGTAGTCGACATAACCACCCACTTTTAGCTTGTCTTTCCCTATCGAATTCTAGGTGTGATTTCCCTCCCTATCTTTCAAGTCAACTTTTGTCTTATGGTTGTATTTAGCACTAATAACATGTGCCTCATCACTACTGTCTCCCTAGGTGTAACCTTGCAGTCCTCCAGTTTCATCGATTTACTCATACTATCAATATGTCGTCAATCTGTGTGTTATGTCCCCCACCGTTGAAAGTAGTCAAATATATCCCCCTCATTTCTTAAAATACGAGTTTAAATGCCTATGTTATGACCACTACAAAGTCTAGAAAATCCCAACCAGCCTATTTCTTATAATCGAAACAAAACTCCCATAAACTGAATGAAAGCCATCACCATCTTTATCTATAAAGCTTTTTTGTCAATAAGTTGCTTATTATATGAAGCCGTTGTTTAAGTATTTGAGTCATCCGTTCTTTCTTTTCAACAAGTTTTATAAAACAGTAACTTTATAATAAAAGTACAAGAGATATCTTTCGTCAAACAAATTTTGAGGATGATTTATTTTATTTTTATTATAGTATAATAATGAACAAGTTTATCATAAAATCACAATTTAATTAATATGTTGAAGAGTAAAAATACTAACAAGCTCAAATGAGATAATGATGGGTTGTAAAACACATCCAGTTTTTAAGTGAATTTGAGTCGATTTTAATTTGTAAATAGGTCATTTATGGTTATTTTTAGTTCTTTTTACATGTTTGTGGCTTTTACAGGTTTGTCGAGTGAAATGAGCGGAAATCGAGGTTGAAACACGAAAGAACCGAGCCCCGGTTGAAATCAAGAGAAAAAGACAAAGTTTCATCTTTTTGAAGTCATCGCGGTACGCTAAGGAGAAGAAAGAACCCTCGGCGGTACACGAAGGAATTCGGGAGAGCCCCCGCTTGTTTTGTCCATCGCGGTACGCTGAGGTGGTTTTAAAAGAGCTTGGCGGTACGCGACAAGTTTTGAAATTTGAAAAAAGCCAACTAGAATTCGAGAATTACAAGGAGGAGCTCCCCAGCCGTTTGAAGAATCATTCTCGACCATTTTTGAAGCAGAGGAGCATCTCTGGAGCTTTTGAAACCATTTGGAGAGCTTTGGAGGGCTAGGAGGCTAGTGTTCATGTGAAGACAACTTGGTTAATTCTTTGTTTTTATTTGTTCTTCATTTACATTATTTTATTACATTTCATCTTATTGTTTCTGATTATTCTTGACTGATGATGATGTGTATTGGCTAGTTCTTTGATTCTACTTAGGTTAGGATGAATGTTTGAATGATTATTGATTACTATTGACTATGGTTTTGATTATTGATGGAAAATATTTTTGTAACAGATCTTATGATGTCATTTTGATGATTTTTGCATATCTAATCTTGATTATATCAGTTCATATCATGTTCCATACGTGTTTATTGACTGTCTTTCAATGTTAGACGCGTATTAGGTCATTGACTTGGTGTCATGACTAGTTTGCGGCTTGCTTGATATCACTAGCCATAGGAAAAGATGTGATTGATGTTCTTAGGGTTTTATGTGTGTCTAAGTTTAGAAATCCGGAAGGTGATAGATTTGTCGGGTGATCTTTAACATTAGGGTTTTCTTATTAACTACCCGGAAGGGATGTTTCTTTGGAAGTTTTGGTGTTATTGTCATTTCGTGTTAAATTAGACATTTTAAGATTACTTCTTGCATCTTTGGTGTATTGAAACAAGAAAATCAGGAATGTGACTTGTTCATTTGAGTACAAAAGTGTTGTTGGAAAAATCCGAGAGGTGATCCGACTAACTAGTGTGTGTATTGCAAGATTAGGTTTTCTTAGTTGGTTACATCTGGTAATTGATCTACAATCCATTAGGTTACCTATATTTTGCTGTTTAAGATCCTAGTTCCATCGTGTCAAACAAAGTCAATAGTTCCAATAATCACAAACAGTAATCCAACCTAAGTAGAGTTTTTCCCAATTGTTTAAGTTTTTCTAAAATTGCAAGTCATTTCTTTTAATCAAATTTGTTAATCTATTTTTAGGGTTTAATTTTAGTTAATTTGGTTTTTTCTAATTCAATTAGGATAATTAGTCTAATTAATTTAGTAATTGTCATTTTTATTCAAACCCCCCCTTTGTTTTAAATCATTTTATAGTCTTGTTTTGTTAAGTCAGTGTCTCGTGGGTTCGATATCTGAACTTTCATTAGCTATTCTACAATTGATAGATACACTTGCCTGTCGTAGTGGTTTAGTTTAGGATTTTCGGTTTTAACTCGTTGTAATTAAGTCTAGGTTAGTGTTTGTAGTTATTTTCATAGACCACTTTTAGGAACATCAGATAACATAACCTAAACATATATAAAGGATACCTAAACGTTATTTGAAAGTTATGTCTATACACCAAATCCGTCCCTCAAAAGGGTCCTCAAATCTCCCATGCATCTTTAAAAGCATAAAACACAAATTCAAAAACTATATATTAATTCTTCTCACTTCACACACTAATTAACACTCCTCGATTTTCTTCATTATACCTTCTTTGGCGATACTTGTTCTTGTCTATTCCATTGTTTCATACACTGTTGTAAAAATCGGCCGTTTACTGTGTCGATTTTGGCCTAGGCGGCTTAGTCAGATGGAATTGGATAGGCCATTCCTGGGCAAGAGAATTAGAAAAGAAAAGGGGCAGGGAAACCCATTATTACCATTCCCGACTTCCTACTGCCGTTCACAAATGAGAAGAGAAAGTAGGTCATCGAGCCATCACTGATCACGAATCGTCACTTCATCTATTCGAAAATACAATACATACATATAAATGCAATTATAAATAAATAATGTTATTATAGTTTTTATTTAGCTTTATGTATATACTTTACAGCATAGAACATGAAAATTAATATAATCATACAAATATTCAAAAAAAATAACTTTTTTTTTAACAATGTTATGACTAAAATAAAGTATTAATAGGTAAGGGTTGGGAGACAACAAAATAATAATCAATAATTTTCGGGTATAAATTTAGGTACACATGCATGTGATTTTGTGTTATCAAGACAAGTATCAACTAATCTCTTACATGTCCTATAACCACGAAAAAAATAAAACTGATCTAACACTAGACTCAATACTCATCAATGTCTTTACAAGTCAAGACACTCGTGAGCTACTCAAGATTCGCATGCTTAGAGCTCGAATTAAGCTAACTCAAGAGTTGAACCTAAAACTGATGAGGAGTTATTCTAAGGACACTAATAAAAAAAATAAAAACAAACATACCCAGTATATTCTAATTTTTCAATAGGGTCTGGAGGAAAGGATGGACAAAAACCTTACCCCTATCCCAGTTGGGATAGAGAGGCTGCTTCGAAGGAGTCCCCGGCTCAAAGTTAGCCATAAACTAATTATAAAACCTAAAAAGGCTTTGTTCTAATGGGTTAACAAAAGGCAAGCAGTTAGCCATAAACTAAAAAGCTTTTCTGAGCAAAAACCTAATTATAAAACCTTCTTAAACTTCAACATAAATGAGCGAAAACGCTAAAAGAAATAATAAGTTAAACCCATTTACCAGCTTCGCTTGTATGAAAATCAGTAACTACCATTGACAGTAAACAGTTGCTTCACGTAAAAAAAAATGTTAACATTGCATCACAATTCAGTGGTATATAGCTAACACCATACATAAGAATGTTATAAAAATTTTGATAAATAAAGTTTCCATCTACAAAAACATAAATGAAAATATCACTTACTCTTTGAAAACCAGCTATTAATGTGACAGGCACCCATCCCTCATCATCCATACGCGACCTCAAATAGTTGTCTTTTACCAAATTTTCATCACTGTTGGTTACAAATGTATTGCATCAGCACAAAAAAAAAAAAACAGAGAGTCCAATTTCTTCATATATTATATCTCACCTATTCAACCTGCCTAAGTATAGAACCTTGCAAAAAAGGGTCCCAATATGATATAAACATGGAAGAACCAGAAGCTCCATGAAGATGAAGAGGTGCACCACCCCTATACGAATCCTGAGCTAGTGTTGGGATATATACATATGGAGCACCCATTTCTGCAAAAAATTAGCCCCAGTTATATCCTATATATTGATTATAAAAAAGGAGAAACACACTGAGGTGACAACGTCTGAAACTAAGTCACAAAGCGCACCGGCACTGCTATGTGATTTAAAATACAAATTGCCTAACTTTACAACCATGGTTGTGAAAATCCCCGACTAGGCCGATTAATCGTTAGTCCCCTAAGCCCAACTAGGCCTGACTATCCGATTAGGCCGATTAGTTGGCCAATTAATCCCTAGTCCCCACCCCACCGACCGACCAACGACTAGCGATTTCTACAACATTGTGTACAACCTTAAAACCTGAGAACAACTATCTGATGCACAAAAATTCGCCATGCACATGAGGCTTGCGTCTTAAACCGCTTTTTGTGCCTGACTTGCGCTTATGTACAGCGTGTGCCTTATGTAGACAAAAGAAATGGGGGTCGTACCTAAGGTTGACTTGAGCCTAGAAGCGTGTCAAGCACACTTTCTAAAACAAAGCCATAAACATCAAGAAACGGGTGAGGTAAAGACTTACCGTAACCCATAGGATCTTCATATGATCTTAAAGACATAGGATCTCTTCCAGGACTTTTGGGACCATTCTGATCACGCCTTCCACCATATCCATTGTTAACGGGTCCAAAGTTATTCCTTCGTGCTAGACTCCTATTAGACGTTTGATCATATGATCTTGGAGACCATTTTTTGTTCTTAAAAAACGGTTGTGGGAATTCAGGAACCATAGGTACCAAATTACCAAACACATCAAAAAGTGGGAATGATGAAGGCCCGGTGTAGCCCACGGATGCTCCTCTGACACTTCCGCCTCATCTCATTGGTCGTGGCCGGAAATGGGTTGGATTAGAAGGAGAGTTTGAATTAGGTTTCATTTGTTTTGGTGGTAATTGTACAACTGCATGTGCCTAACAATAACAAGATGCCATATGCATACAACATTATAATTCATGATTTGCAATAACAATATAATCCAATAGCAACATTATAATTCATGATTTCTGATTTCTGATAATAAACACAAAGCAAGGCCACACTATTGCTAGTAATAAATATAATCAAAAGCCTAAAATCAAACCTCAGAGGCAGCAGCAGCAGATCCATCAATGGTGGACAACAATTTCACTCCAGGCCGAGTTGACTCGGATAAAGCCGGCCATGAATCTTCACCCATCATCGGAGAACTAGTTTCTTCCACAACACCATTGTCCGAGGATTTATTTCAAGCAGATTTCTGCAGACCACCAGCATTACAAATATTAAGTATCCAAAATCTTCGGCTGAGTCTCCATCGGAACCGGCGCCGGCTCATCCACCACTGCCACAGGATCAGATAAACCAGGATTCCGTTCATCGGAACCAGAACACGGGGGATGAGAATCCGAATCCGGCTTAAATCCTCCACGAACAATTTGGACCCACGAAGACGATAAAGTAGTTCCACCGGAAGGGGTATTGAAACCGCTGTCGCCGCCGCCGTCGCCGTCGCCGGAGTGATTAATAGTGGCGTTAGATGAATCGGCCGTCATGGATTTCTATAAATGAGGCATATAAGATTGACACAGGGTTTGATTTAATACAGAACAACAAATATCATCATTAATGGTGAAAATTTTGCACAAATCAAAGCTAAAAATTATCAAAACAAATAATTTAACATCAACTAAAAGATTAGATTAAAAATATGCATTTGAGAGCGTTGGTGACAAAGCCATTGTCGTCGTCGTCACCGCCCCTTCGTCGCCGTCGTCAGCCAAATGCGTGCTTAGTTTTCAGTCCTTCAAAGGGAATGAAACGGAGAGGTCTCAGAGTTGTCAGTTTGTTATATATTCGTCTAAGGCCCATTATCTACCCTTATTGGG
The DNA here is from genome assembly GCA_009363875.1 of Mikania micrantha. NCBI lineage: Eukaryota > Viridiplantae > Streptophyta > Magnoliopsida > Asterales > Asteraceae > Mikania > Mikania micrantha. Next base: position 43,390,823 of record CM018698.1, on the reverse strand, counting down.
CTCCACCCAAATCTTGCTTGAATAATAAAGATTACCATTTAGTGGTGTACAAATCGGTCCGGGTTCTAATAGTTGGGATAAAACCGGTTTTGCCATAAACTGGTCCGGTTTATAAACCGGTTTTGAATGAGTTTTGCTCAAACTTGTAGGAACCGATTCAAACCAGGTTGAAATCGGTTTGGTTGATAACCAGTTCACGAAACCGGTTTGGTTATTTTTTTATTTTTTTTAACAATTTTAAACAATTACTTAACTCAAACATAAACCATAAAAAACTTAATAAAATATTTCATTATCTTGAAAAATAAAAATACAAATAAACAATTCGTAAATTTGTAAAATAAATAAAAATGAACAAAACATAAAAAAACTTAAAAAAACATTCATTTATTAACGTTTAATTTTCATCTGCCGAACCCGAGCAATTGATTAATGCTTCGTAATACGCGGTTTCTTCCTCGTCGGTAATTCCTTCTGACATTCCCGCCTCGACCTCGTCTTCTAATATCTCCCTCTCGTATTCCATTTTGCCTTTAAGTGAGGATATATGTTGTATCCTTTCAGCTGCATCCAAGTGATCCTTCAAGTAAATCGACATCTCAACTGCAGGAGGAGTGAGTCTTGTTCTTCGTAATGAAATAACCCTACCACTCACAGAAAAAGCCGATTCCGAAGCTACTATGAAAGCTTGGACACTTAGTAGGTCTCGGTCCATAGCGGATAGGATCGGGAATTGATCTTCCTTACCTTTTCACCATGCTAAAATATCAAAATTCATAAAATCAAGGGCACTCATACTGGACAAAAAGTCCGTCCCAATGGTGGTCCTCTAAACGACAATTCACATAACTTTGAACTCATTAAAAATATTTGGTTAAGGACAAAAGGACTAGGGAGATAATAAACTCCCGACAAAAAAGTTGTTGCGTTTTTAAAAACATGAATCATGCTTATTATTTGTTCAATTGTTTCCCAACTTGAAGCACGAAATCGTTCAACCCGACCCTTATCCGCAAAAATATTATGGTATACTATTAAACTTTCTTTTTGTCTAATAGCCTTTTCAAACATACTACATGTCGAATTCCTCCTTGTACTTATGTCCCAATTAGGACCTAAGTAAATGGAATTCGACTCTTTGCAAAAACGATGATAAGTAGTATGCCGTTTGTTTGAGCTAAAGATGTCGTGTAACATTTGTTTAAAATTTTCTTTTACATCTTCAATAGCTCGTTATCCGTCTTGAATGGCCAAGTTTATGATGTGCGAAACACATCGACTATGGAAAAAAATATCTTCACAAACAGGTTTATATTTTAATGCTAGTTGTTGAACCGCAATCGTATTATTTTAGGCGTTATCAAATGAGATTGAAAATATTTTGGTTTCCAATTTAAAAGTTCTAATAATTTTGTCTAAAATATGAAATAAATTATTACCCGTGTGAGGATAATCAAACAATTCAAAGGCAACCGTACGTTTCATTAATTGTCACGTATCCGGTTGTACTCAATGAGTCATAACACAAATGTAAGAGTCGGGTGAACCATGTGGAGCCGACCAAACATCACAAGTTAAATTAACACCGGTTTCTAATTTTTCAAAACCTAAAATTAGTTCATTTTTAGCTTTTTTCCACATTTTTAAATAATCTCTTCTTAGAGTAGCACGACTTACATGCATATAACGAGGTTGAAGATTTTGTTGACTTAGCTGAGTTGGACGCGGGTTGTCGAAGTGGTTAAATGACAAACTTTCTTGGATCACAAAATGCGTCATTTGCTCTCGAACCACTTCAACGCTATAAGCAAACACATTTTCTTCATTCGTCATTGAAGTTTGACCTCGTGACGCTTGATTTTTCAAAGCTTTACAATATTTTTGCTCGATGTGGTTCTTCAAAGTGCTATTTGCATCATGTTTAAATAAAGTACCCCAAAACTTGCATCGCGCTTTGTTCGGGCCGCTCGACATAACACATAAATCAAAGTTGCACCAAATTTCCGGGTTCCTCTTCGTAGGGATAACTTCAACAACTTGAAGGGTGGAAGATGCACCACAACCAACCGACGAGTTACCACTTGATGAAGCCATTTGAGAGGAACGTTTAGAGAAGTTAGAGAAGAGAGAGCGTTTTGTTTTTGTTTTTGCAAGTGTAGAGAGCGTTTTTGCAAGTGTATAGAGTATTTTTGAGTTGTGTGATTAAACAAAAACAACAATACCTATTTATACTAATTATTGGGGGACTAAAATGCAAAAAAAAGGGTCATATTTTCATACAGCTCGATTTAGCCGTTAGAACTGGTTTTGAAACCGGTTTGGTGAATCGGTTCGGGCAGGTTCGATTTACAACGTTCACATCTAAAACCGGTATGGGAACCGGCGGTAGAGGTGTACAAATCGGGTTTTTTTGGACCCGGTTCCGGTTCCAGAACCGGTTCCGGTTCCAATCGGTTCCAGTTCCAGTCAACAAAGTCAATACCTGGTTCCGGTTCCGGTTCCAGTTCCGAGTTTTAACCGGTTCCAACCGGTTTTTGACCGGTTCCGGTTTGGGTTTTGGCCGGTTCCGGTTCGGGTTTTGGCCGGGTTCAGGTGGAACCAGTTCCGGTTTTCCGGTTTCGGTTCCGGTTCCGGTTTTAATTTGTCTGAAAAATCGTACCCGTTCGTACCCACCGGTTCGGGTATGACCGGTTCCGGTTCCGGTTCGGGTTGTCGGTTCCGGTTCCGGGTCCGTTTTTTTGTACACCTCTAACCGGCGGTTACGGTCGGTTTGGAACCGGTTTCGGCTGAATCGGTTTTGGTACCGGGTTCAGGTCAGTTTGTGAACCTGTTTCTAAACGCAAACCGGTTTAGATGCCGATCTTTAATTACCAATAATCAAATGTTAACAAAAGACTATCATACCTAATATAGATGTTATGGGTGTTCATCGGGTCAGATAATGATTTATTCAGGTTATTCGGATTTGAAAACTGTTAATCCGATTCGAATCTATCCAAATAACCCGAATAAACTTATTTTTACATCTGAATAATCCTTAACAACCTGACTAACCCGAATAAACAGGGTTTATTCGGATTATTCAGATTGAATTCGGATATTCGATACGAATAAACAAGACTTTGTGTATCCGATATCTGATCCGATCCGAATTTGAAAAGCGGATATCCGATCCGAATCTATCCGAATATCCGAATCTTTAACTCGGATATGTTTTTTCGGGTTTTGGATACGATTCGGATTTCGGGTTTTTTGAACACCTTAAGAGATGCTACCTTTTATAATGAATGTTCTAGTTTCAAATCAGTCAATGAAAATTTTATTTGAAATATTTTAATAAAAATAGAAGCATGATAGATTTTTTGTTAAAAAAAAAGTTAATCAGATGTTGCATCTTTCAATAATATACAAAAGGTCCAATTGTCCAAATTGTTCGTAACTTTGACATATTATTCAAATGATCTACACAATTTTAATTAATTGTAACACTCACAATACTTGAAGTAATAGCCTTTAGCTTTTGTTGTTAAATAGATATAAAATGTTTGTTTAACCTTGATAAAAGACAAAATGAACGAACTTACATCTTTTTTCATTATTATCTTTGTCTTTATTTTCTTACCGCTCCACCTCCAGCCCCACCAACACTAAATCACCGTTGCTGTTTTTTTTTTGTAAAAAGCTCTTTCTGACATCTTTTGTCTGCGCCGAGTAGACAACGGTCAGAGGTAGGAGGCTACAGAGTTTTTGTTTTTAGAAGACATTTCATTAAAAAATGTCTTTCCGGCCTCTTTTTAGCGTAGATGGGAACAACCCTCTTCCCGTCTTCCCATATGGTTTTAATTAGGTCAATTTGTGAATCTCATATTCAGCCCATTTTCTCTACAGTCGGCTCCCCTCCTCCACACCGGTGCCCTTCCCCACCCACCTCCACACCGACGCCCCTTCCCTGCCCTCCTCCACACCGGTTCCTCTTCCTCCTCCTCCCCACGCGACAGCTTGGTGATTATGAAGGAACCTTATAGCATTCTTTACAAATGTGTGATGCCAAACAACGAGATTGTGGCAATTAAATATCTTCCAGCAATGAGACGTGGGTCATCACATGACCATGGATTCAATGCTGAGATTTAGACTTTAGGCATAATTAGATATATGCACATTGTGAGGTTATTAGGGTTTTGTTCTAACCATGAGACCAATTCATTGGTTTATGAATACATGCCTGATGGGAGTTTGGGAGAAATGCTTCATGGCAAGATAGGAGGTCATTTGCATTGGGGTACGAGGTACAAGATTGCTGTTGAAGCTACAAGGGGACTTTTCTATTTGCATCCCATTGATCTTCCATCGTGATGTGAAATCAAACAACATACTTTCGGATTTTGATTTTGAAGCACAAGTTGCAGATTTTGGGCCTGCTAAATTCTTGCAGGATTCGGGTACCTCAGAATGCATGTATGCCATTGCTGGTTCTTATGGGTAATAGCCCCAGGTATGATTGATCATCATTCTCACATGGGTTTCTCATATAACTGATTTAGTTTAAGGTTTAATTAACATTTTTTTTGTTTTGATGACAGAGATCGGACTGAGAGTATACGGCTTGATTACAAGATGAAAATTGATGAGCAGTTAATGCAAAATATGTAATGAATCATTTAAAAAAATATTTATTGTGGTTTTATGAATGTTATTTCAAAGATGTAAAACTATTATTTAAATTTATGTATTGAAAAACTATTGTACGTTAAAAAAAATGGTTTATTTAAATTTCTGGTTATTTTAGCAGGTTGTAGAAGTCAAAAAACAAACAGTCTTTTTTTAAAGGCTATAGATGTTTTGTCCAACTCTTCTGCTACAGAGGTTTACAAATGTGGTCTGCAGACTGCAGACATTTTACCTTTGAAAAAACAAATAACACCTACATCATCTGGCAACTTCCGTTATCACCGCAACCAACATGACAATTGACTACATCTCTAATCACTGACGCCAACTAAAGCACCACTAACTGTCATTCACCACACATTTTTTAAACTAAATAACTTTTACATGCTTTGTTATTTTTTTTAAAAAAATTACACCATAAAATTGAGAATTTTATTATCTTCAGTTTGAGTATAGTATTGTTATAGGGCTTTTTTGTTTTTTTACGTGTTCCGTGATTTTTATGCTTGATACGTGATTATTTGTACGTAATTATGCATTTGGTCCTTTGATCATTCATGTTAAATGAAGGTTCGTGATTTTCATATAACGTGCTTCGTGATTATTGGTATGTGATTATACATTTTGTCCTTGATTATGTGTGTTAAAATACGGTTATTCTTCTAATAAATAAACATCTCACTTTGCCACATGTCATCCTATAACATACATATCATCCACGTGACAACTTCACAGACTTCTTCTTCTATTTACATGCGGATCTTTATCTCGAGACTTCAAGGGACACTGGTAAGTTTTACCCTTTTCGTTTCTAAACCCTAATCTCTCATTTTCTTTCACGTCACCGATTGATTTGGTTTGCTATGCTGCATTGCTACCGTTCAACAAAAACACAACCGGAATGGGATCTTCAATCTCCTATGTAAACCCTAATTTCTCATTCCCACACACACTTGGTTGATTTCCCTTGCGACCATTTGTAATATCTTATTTCTTTCCCCTTCATTTCCACAGGTAATTTTGGTTCCACATACGTAGGAATGCTAAGTTAGGGCTCACCGAACAGGATGTCACACAAAACCATATAACGATTCTGAATCGATGTCGGGAAGGGAGTTCATGGTTGTTTCATTTTACAATCTGGTATGTAAGTCTATTAATACTTGAAATCCATATTCCTATTAATTAGAAAAATATTTGGTTTTATTACACAATCTGGTGTGCAACATTTTACATTTTTCTTGTGTTCTTTGGATTAAATAAACACTATGTGTGAGTAATTACATTATATTCATTATTTCGTATAGTTCTTTGGATTTTAACCTATAGATTCTTATGTTTACATTTGATTTGGGGATTTTATTCTTTGTGTTTGCAATTTATGGGTATTTGAATATGCGTGAGTTACTTAAAGGTATCCTATTTCATCTTCCCCATTAGACTTATATAGTTTACATAAACTATTGGATGATGTTTTGTTTCAGGCTGCGTATAAGAGGATTTAGTTATGTGACAATTGCGTTTGAAGATTTCATCATTATCGACTAAAGGCACATGTCATCGTTCTTGAAATCCACGTCAATTTAGAAATCGTGATTACTAATTGAAAGTATGCGATAAATCGTGAACGTGAGTGAAAACCGTGCGTGAAACGGAATTCCGGATTCTCCGAAATCGTAAAAAGAAGAAAAATTCAAAAATATCAAAATCAGGGAACCCGCGCGGTACGCCTGCCCCAGCTTGCCACTCTAGGCGGTACGCACGGGAAGAAAATATCTGAGGACTCTGTGATCCCTTGCGGTATGCCTAGACCCAAACCGTCCCGCTAGGCGATACACGAGGCCTGTGGCGGTTTGACATATCAGAATAGAACATCAAATTTCATGCAAATTGAGATTATTCTTCATGTCTCGAACTTACATTTCTTCCCGGATAAAAATCTCACATTTTCAGTATCTGAACTCCATTCTGAAGCCACCTTATCATAGATTTGAAGCTAGTGAACGTTTCTACAACATCTGATCGTTGTGTTGAGACTGTAAGTCCGTCTGATTAGGTAACGATTCATTTCATCCTACTAGTTTGATAATGGTTTGATTAGATCTTGTTTTTGAATGTAATGCAATAGTTAGGGTTGTTGATTATTGCCTAGATGATGGCTAGGAGTGATTATAGACGAAGAACTTGATATGTTAACGGTTAAATTCTTCTTTGATTCGCTGTAATGTCCGATTATCATGAAACTATACCTTAGATTATAATGGTTTAAACCATTTGATTGTAACAATGTGTGTGATTATCTTGATCAATCTTTGGAATGGTAGGTTAAATCCAAGTGTTTCAAACTAATGACAATCATTAAGATAATCATTGGAATAACGATCTGATGTTTATGATAACAGTCAGATTAGTATGTTGAACATGGTTATTAAACCTATTCCAATGTCACATTATGATGTTTCATGATATTTGGATGATCAATAACAAGAATTGACCATTCCTAAGCCATAAATTCATCTAGAAACTGTTTCAGTAATATAATCAACAACAATGCCTAACTGGTTAATCTGAGAATATCCTGATTAATCAAATGAGTCATCAACCTTGTATTAGGAATCTGGATCAGTATAGGTTCCTACATTATCATACATTGTATGATATTCATTTAAAATAACTAATTAAATACATAATATCAGTTTGATGATTTTCAATGCAATGTCTTTGACATTGGACGTTCAGAAAGATCTAATCAGTAAGTTAAAACATAAATAAGTTATTAAACGTAAACTAATGCAGAATTAAGCTATCATTATCAGTCTGCGTGTGAATATGCTATCTTGAGACTTTCAGTGAGTTTCGTACAACCCTTTTTATTTTTAATATCTTACAAACATCGGGGTATCTCTGTGAAACTATTTCTAAACATATGATATGCATCACTGTTATCTGTGTGATTTCATGTGACCTTCGTAAGATTTAATGGGATTCTGCCGTTAGCTCGTTATCACATTTCCAAAAAGTCCTCATCCTTCGAAACTCTATCTAGTGAACCCATGTGGGCCCGAACAGAGATCAATGAGAGTACTATCGGCTGACCATCCATTCACTGGGAGGCTTGCTTCTCCCCTGGTGTGAATGTCTGTTACCAGTTTCCGAAACACTCTCTTAATGTTAGTGATAGACATTAAAATAATGAGGCATCAAGATATTTACCGACGGGTAGTATCTTCGTAAAAACGTAGAATTGTCCAAAAGGAACTAGATATGGCTCCCATGGTTATCTTGAACATTGTATATCGAAAACTTGCATATCATATCATATTGTTTAACTTAAATATTACAAACTCACTAGCTTTGTGCTGATCTTTCCAACTCAAGCCTTTTTGCAGGTAAACAGTGACCACCGACGAGGTTGCACGATTTTCCCTGTTTCTCGCTATTTTTTACCGATTTTCCCTGTTTTTCACTGGTTTTTAATGTTTTTGTAACATCCCGTTTTATGAATATAAACAAAATACTCTCGTTTTTAATTAAAATATTATTAATCAAAAATATAAAAATAAAAACGATCAATTAAAACGTAAGGTCTCGTCAAATAATATAAAATAGTTAATTTTATGATTATTTGAGAATATAAGAGAAAATAAACGTTCAAGATTTTTAACGTTTGTTTAAACGAATATGTAAGATGAAACAATTATTAGAAGTAATCGTTGTTTGAACGATCAGTTACTATAATAGGATACCGCCTAAAATTAATAAAATATATTATAATTAAAGTTTCTCTGTTTTTAACGAAACTTAGGCCAAAACGTAGAGAAAAATAAGTATGTCCTAACCGTATATTTAGAATTTTATAAAACATGATATTTTAAAAGTTGTAAAAGAAAAACAAAATTTAAATAAAATTAATTATAATAATTTAATAATAAAAAAATGAAAATTTAAATGAAGTGCACATGTGTGCTGTATGATGAATAAGATCTCAATCAAAATTATGATGAACCATGACTTTCCATGTGTCATTCAAAAACAATAATATGAATAATAAAGGAAAAATTGTCACTCACTTTACAAATTAAACGAATTCTTTCGAAAACAATTTCCTTCAGAGAAGAAAAACAAACATTCATTTCAAAATAAAGGAGTTTAAAGAAAACTTGTTTTCAGGTACGTATTTAATTATTTAAGTTTGAATTATAAATTTAAGATTTCATATGTTATAGGGTTAGGGTTAAGATCTGATTCTATACATATAAATAAAATATTGAAGTTATGGTTCATTTTAAGAGAAGAAAAAATAAGCATTAGGAATGATCCATGCAAATAGTTGTAAGGATAGATTAAGCAGAAACACTGCCCAATTTATATTGAGAAGTTCAAAGCTGTCACCCAGCCAATCAAAAATCCCGGTGAATAGATCTAACTTGTTTTTAAATTTATAAATGCATTTTTATAAGCATGGTATGTTAAAACTTTGATGCATAAAGGATACTATTAGACCAGCATTTAGGCCATTAGTATACGTACGATTTGCAAATTGTATCCGCTATAGGTGAAATTCCCATATGTGGCTGGTAACGTGGGCCGGAAGGTTATACGTAAGATGCACTACGCAGGCAACCTAACTCGTGACGGGCTGTGGGCTGGAGAGAACAATTGTAAGATGCACTCCGCTGTTGTTCCTAACCAGTGACAGTACAAGCCAGGGTATGTAGTGGTTGTATCGATCAGTGAAATAACCTGCTAAATGTGTAGTATTGCCATTATTAATTATGGTTAAAGGACCGAACATGCTATGCTTACATATCGAGTCGGTTATTTGTATTCACCAACATTATGTTGACGTTTTATTTTCAAAAACTTTTCTGGTAATAATGAAATGTAAAAGAGAGGCAAGATTAGGGATTCTTGGCCTATGACGCCTTGAATAAGATCTTGTGGTGAGACCGTGGAGCTATTGGAGCTATGCCTCCAAGTCATTTATAAACCGGATATTATAAAATGATTTGTAATTATGTGTTGTGAAAATCCGGTTTACCATAAATTGAAATGATGGTGTTCATACCTATGCGTATGAATTATTTATAAATCATGAAAAAGTTATTTTGAAAAATTATTAATAAATCATGAAAATGTGGTTTTTCATACCCATGCGTATGAATTATTTATAAATCATGAAAAATGGTTTTCACATCCATGCATGTGAATTGTTTGTAAAATTTTGAATTCATGAAACAACTATTCCGCTGAAACATATAAAAAAAATAATAACAAACTCTGACCGAGACTGTATTTATCAATGAAACCAATCGGATCGCAGCGCCCGGGTCGCCGAGAGCCCGGGGTGTGACAAGTTGGTATCAAAGCTCCTGGTTTTAGCGAAATAGGTACTAATGATAGTATATAAGGTTTAACCAAACCGAGATATGTGCCTATTAAAGGAATAGGTAGAACATTATTTTTGAAATACTAAGAATGATTGAATTAAAAGGGTGAATGCTAATGATAGCCTATGAGCTAAATTATGATGAATAAGTTCTAAGACTTTGTCAAATACCGTATTTAGTAGACAATGTATCAAAACCAAAGTACAACCGGATATCTATGAAATTGTTGACTCATAAAACTGAGATACAGTGGATGATTGCAGAAGAAATAAAAGAAACGATTTTGTCAATAGTTGTTGCGTTAAAAACAAATGAATATATGAATCTCGAGAAAATACTAACATATAAAAACGATGCATATAAATTGAACAATGAAAATGTAGAAGCTTATAGTTCAAGATGATTTAAAACTGAGGGATGTTCTTATAAGACATTTCACTCTTGTAAACCTCCTAAGTTCGCTGGAACGAAAGGAGTTGTTGTAGCATTAAGATGGATAAAAAGAATGAAGTGATAATTGCTACCAGCAAATGTGTTAAAAAAGATATGGTTTATATGATTTGAATTTATTTAAAGACGGAGCTTTAGAATGGTGGAGTTCCATTATTCAAACCAAATGAAGAACTAATGCGTATGCTATGACTTTGGAAGTTTTCGTGATCTAGTGTCGAAAATTTTGCCGATGAAGGAAAAAGAGCAAATCGAGTGGAAATTCTTGAGCCACCGCATGGTCGGCGTTGAGCATCAGGGATACACTTTTAAATATTTTGATTATGGTTGATTGGTGCCATGTCTTGTGACACCAGAATCAAATATTATCAGTAGCTATATCTAGGGACTGGTAAAAAGTGAAATTCATAATATGGTTAGGGCGATGATGCCTTAGGCCATCGATCCAGCTATGTAATTGACGGGTCATTCAATGGATGAATGCCGAAGAAAGAAAATTGTGACGTGCTTCAACTGGAATAAACATGGACACTAACGAGATGAGTGCCCTAAATTGAATAAAGCGAGTAGGACTAGCGGGGCTGATGGTTCAGGAGCAAAAGCTAATCAAAATATAAAGAAGACAACTAGAGCTTTTGTTACTAATGCCAAGGAAGGTATAGATATGCCGGATGTCATTACCGGTACGTTTTATATCAATGATGTTTATGCAAAAGTTTTGTTTGATTCACAGCAAACCAAAGCTTTATTGACCATGAATTATGTAAGCTTCTAAATAAACTACTAGTGAAACTAGATAAACCTTACATGTTTGAAACCGTTAATGGTGATGTAGTTAAAATAATTGAAGCATTAGTAATTGGTAAGATCTTACCAATGACGTTGGTTGGCTTTGATGTGATAATGAGAATGGATTGGTTAGCTACATACCAAGCATGTATCTTATGCGATACAAAATTCATTGAATTCCATGTTCCAACGGGAGGAAAATGGATCACTAAGGGCGATAAGTCAACAAATCATGTTGGAATCATTTCTAGGATCAAAGCTACTAAGTGTCTGAACAAAAGTTTCTTAGCTTACCTAATTTTAGTTACAACTGATGAACCAAAAATGAAGAAACTGAAGACGTACTTGTGGTAGCTGATTATCCTGACGTCTTTCCAAATGAATTACCTGGTTTACCACCAGAACGAGAAGTAGAATTCAATATCAATCTGGTACCAGGTACGACTCCAATTGCTAAATATCCTTATACGTTGACACCAACTAAGACGAAAGAGCTCAATAAACAATTAGACGAGCTATTGGCTTAAAGGTTTTATTCGACCTAGTTCATCACCATGGACAGCTCCAATCTATTTCGTTAAGAATAAAGATGGGTTGATGCTGATGTGCATTGACTATAAGGATCTAAATAAGGTGACTATTAAGAACAAGTGTCGACCTCCACGAATTATCGATTTATTCGATCAACTTCAAGGAGCTTGTCATTTTTCTAAAATTGATTTGCGATCAGGATATCATCAACTAAAAGTACACAAAGAATGCATTCCTAAAACTGCTTTTCGTACAAGGTAAGGGCGTTATGAGTTCACTGTTATGCCATTTGGACTTATTAATGCACCAGCTGCCTTTATGGACATGATGAATTGGATATACAAATCTTATCTGGACAAATTCATCATTGTGTTCATTGATGATATATATATATATATATGTATTCAAAAACACCTGAGGACTATGCTTAACATATTGGAACCCTACTTGAATTACTAAGACATGAGAAATCATATGCTAAATTCTCTAAATGTGACTTTTGGCTCACAGAGGCACAACATCTAGGGCATGTTATTAGTTCTCATGGTATTCAAGTAAATCCATCTAAAATAGAGGTTATAACCAAATGGGAGAACCCCAAGTCATTTACGAAAGTACGAAGTTTCTTAGGCTTGGTCGGTTATTATCATCGATTTAATTAGAATTTCTCCCGAATAGTCGTTCCTATCACCTTATTGACTAGAAAATGAGAAAAATTTTAATAGGTTTCTAAACAATATGAATCTTTCAAAATTCTTAACAGAAAATTTGACTCACGCTCTGATCCTAGTCTTACATAAAGGTGTTGAAGACTTTGTGTCACACCCCGAGCCGGCGGGCTGGATCAACTTTCCCGTCGGGCGGAAGGTTCTCGGGGCGCGATATCGTTGTGAAAATCGAAATGATCAGATTGTTTACATGGCACATGATATGTAATGAGAAATGCTAACATGACATTTAATACATAGAATTACAAAGTTAAATTACATAGCATGTGTTCATAATTTAACTAAGTAAATCTACTGAAAAGAATCATATAGTTTCTATCTTGTATCTTCACAAGATATACAAAAGAGATTCAGAGTGTCATCAAAAGTATATGCATCCAAAAGTAAGCTAGGTCTTCTAATAAGTCCTCTAGCTTAAGCCATGATAATTTGGTGACTAAACCTGTCCGTCACCTGAGAAAACATGCATTTAAAACAACAGTCAACACGAGGTTGGTGAGTTCATAAGTTTTAGTACATGAAAACAATTGAAATTTGGTATTCCCAATTCATGATATCACACACAAGTCTGGTTTTAAATTGATTTGCTTTATCACCCACCAATGTCCTCTCCATAGTTACACCTACAGATTGGATATTGTCCAGTCAAGCATGCTTATATATAGGGCATACATAGGGGACAAGCCCCAGCCGACATCCTACCACACACTTGACAGAACTCGATACCACCTGTATTGTAACTATGGATACCCATTTCATGTCATACATAAATCCCAAATTTTATTTTCTCCAATATTTAGAATAGAGACATAATTGTCTCTGTTATGCCATTCCTTACGAAGTAGCCCGGTCTGTAGATATCCCCCAACGATACCTATGAGATAGAGACTTAATAGTCTCTGTAGCTGATCATTACTGATTAGCCCAGAGTGTAAGATATCCCCGAACGAAATCTAGAGCAAGACTTAATAGTCTCTGTAGCTGATCATTACTGATTAGCCCGGAGTGTAAGATATCCCCCAAGATATCTAGAGCAAGACTTAATAGTCCATGTGACTGTAAGTACTGACCAGTCCGGCCTGTAAGATATCCTCTCCATAATATATATTTGGGTGAGACTTAATTGTCTCTATGCATGTCACTACTGATAAATTTGAAATGCAAGATATCCTGTCCATGATATCTAGAAGGATGAGACTCAAGAATCTCGATGACTGTCATTTCTGACCAGTCTGGATTGTAAGATATCCTCTCCATGATATCTATAAGATATGCTTATATACCTAAACCATTTCTCTCTATCATTAATTTGAATGATAGCATCTCTAGTGCCCAGTATGATCCCATTAGATTAACTAATACTATGGCGGCTAGAATTAAGATCTAACCCTACTGACATAATGTGGCATACACACTTAAAGTTATAAGAAAAACTCTACATAGGGTCTTATGATCACTGTTATTAGGTTTCTGTCATCCTATCCCAAGGAGGTGGTTTTATTTGGATTGAACACAATGTATGATCCTTAGTCCTTAACAGTGTTTTATAAGATCTTGTCTTATAAAACAATGTTAGCATATGTGGGAGGTGACATCATGAAGTAATATTATCATAATGTCATCCTCGATATCACAAGTAATTGTCTCAACTGTTATCCCAATGTTATATATTCTCAGTGACTTTAACACGTGTTATAAAATCTTGTCTTATTACACTATGTTAGTAAATGTGGTGCATGATGTCATCATGAAATTATACTTTCATGAAAATCATTCTTGTGATCTTTTGTAATTGTCTCAGTGATATCTCGTTGTCTTCCCAGTGTTATAACCCAATGAAATAAAACATAGTTAATACATTGGGTCATTTAATTGATTTGATGAAATCATGAAATTATGTTATCATGATATCATGCTTGATCTACCCTACATGTCATTTCACACACAAACACACATAATGATAATGATATGATAATAAGATTAAACCCTTATTATCTAGAATGCATGATACTTGAATTAACGTACTAAAGCTTTTTAATGAATAAAAGAGTTTAGCATGTTTCTCAGCCCCACATTTAACATCAAAAGATTAGAAAACGAGGCATATGAACTCACCTTGTTGTTGTAGTGGTTGACTAAGACTCAAGAATGCACGCGCTCACTGTAGTTGTACTGATTTTGTATTCACGGTCCTGTGTTTGATTAAATATTATATGAGCTATGATCCCTTATTTGATTGTTCTTTTTGAAATCTGAGTTGTTAACTGAGTTCGTGTAGTGAAAACGACCTATTCTTGTGATTTTTGTAAGAATGGGTCATGCTAATGGGTGTTCACCCGAATGAGTCAGTCACCCGAATGAGTCAGTCACCCGAATGATGCATTCACCCGAATGAGGCATTCGCCCGAATGGCTCATTCACCCGAATGAGTCACCCGAATGGCTCATTCTCCCGAATGGCTCATTGTCCCGACTCATTGTCCCGACTTCCGGCTCATTCTTATGGCCATTCACCCGAACGGGTTTTCAGCCATAGGAAAAGACGACTTTGAGTTTTAGTCGTATATATAGTCGTTTTGAGTGGGTTTATGTGAGTAACCTCATTTAGAAGGTGTATGGGTCAAAAAAGAGATGTTTAAAACCGGTTAAAACTGTGGTTGTGTCGGGTTTGTAGAAAACCCTAAAAATCCGAACCTTCTTTCTATAATTTCGTCCAACCGAGCTTGTTTCAGGTTAGATCTTCTGTACTTCCTTGTTCTACTCGTTGAGAGGGTCGTTTAGACACCAAGAACACGAAATTTGGTGGTGGTTTGCTATGGTGGAGTGTTGAAGAAGCTTAGAGAGAGAGTAGAGAGAGAGAGTAGAGAGAGTGAGAACGAATTTCTTGAGTGAGAGAGAGAAAGTGATAGCCAAAAATGAAGAAGAAGGAGAAAAAAACGGGGTTTTATACCCCGGGTGTTTACCCGCGTGTTCGGGTTCGATCGGTTCCGTTAATTTACGATATTGCGTTAATTATGTATCGTTTTAGTAAGAATAGTATAATTTAATTTCTTTTTAGGTTGTAATTCCTAATAAATATGTATATTTTTTATTTTATTTTCATTATTTTAAAGTTCGTAATCGTTTATTTCCACCGTTTCGTCAGAAAACGTAACTTACGCGCGTTTTTGTACAGAGCGCTAACTGTACTAATACGATCGTACGTTTCACTTTCAGATTTGGTTTTCTATTTTCAGTTGCCGTTCAGAACGTTAAACTCATAGATATGTTTGTGTGAATCGTCACCCATGCAAATACTCTGTCAGTTCATCGTTCGTAATCGATACTGAAATCTTGTTCGAATTGTACATTCTCACAGACGAACTCAACTAATCCTAACTGCTTTCACATTGTTATGAATAGTTTCACATTGTTTTCTCACTGAATTGTCAGCCATCTGTTTCCTGTTATTTGTGAAAATCAGACCGCAACCAATTTGTATTTGTCATTTATTTCCACATTGTTATTTTACATGTATTGTTGTATATTTATATTTCAATTCTCATCAAAATATATACAACTGTTAATTGTTTCCACTGAATAGTTGTCACACACCATTTATCACCTAGTATTTACACACAGTTACGAGTGAAAGTACACATACCGTACGGATTTTACCGGATGGTAAAGTACCAGTCGTCACACTTTGCTATCTATTGTGATGTTTGTCATACATGATTAGGATGTGTACTCAGGCAACAAAACAAACTGATTGCCTATGCATCACATTAGTAAAAAAAATAAAAATAAAAATAAAAACCATGAGAAGAATTATGCTACTCTTGATTTGGAATTAGGCGCCATTATCTTTGCATTGAAGCTGCGAAGACATTACTTTTACGGATTTCATCTCACAATTTATATTGATCCTAAGAGTTTAAAATGTATCTTTGGTCAGAATGATATGGCGGACTTGTAATAACCCGGTAGGTTATAGTTTGTCACTTCAAATGTCATAAAAAAAACTTAACAAAGTCCTGCAAATGTCAAACGAGTCAAAGTTTACGAACTTCTTAAATCTAATTGATTAAGGTTACTGAAACCAAACATCTTGTAAACCACAATATATTTGGTAAGACAATTTTTAATCCTATGAATTTCTAAATCAACTCATTTGCGTGCCACGTTCATGAAGTAGGGTAATCATGCAAGGTAAATTACCATTACGGGTACACACAGAATGATAATTTGCAGTACATGTGAATCCTACTGTAAGGGACAATGGACACAATCATAAAAAAATTTGAATCCAAATCTTAAAAGAATTTAATATGCGACAACGAAGGCAAATAGACACAATAGACGACTGTGAAATTCTCTATCACGAAGGAAAGACAAATGTAGTAGCAGATGCCTTAAGCTGAAAGGAGGCAAAGAAACGAAAAAGTGTACGTGCTCTAAGGCTTGAACTACAAGTTGATTTGATAAATCAGATTAAATAGGCGTAAATGTTGCAAAAGGTTTGACTTGTCCTCAAGTTAAAGGGGAATACCAATAACTTTCTGGTCTGTCGCAACAACTGGAATTACCTGTTTGGAAATAAGAAACGATAACCATGGAATTTATAACTAATTTTCTTGAACTAGTCGTTGAAATGATACGATTTGGGTTATCATTGATAGGCTTGCTAAGTCTGCTTATCTCCTACAAATGAAAGAAACTTATACTAGGGATAAATTAGCACAACTATACGTTAATTAGATTTTATCTCTACGTGATGTGTTTCACGTTTCTAACATTCGAAAATGCTTAGATAATGAATCAATATTAGATGTTGAGGTAAACGAAAAATTAAAATTTATCAAAAAAACACTACAAATTGGAAACCGACGAGAAAAGAGACTTAAGCATAATAAGCTAGTGTTAGTTAAGGTTAAGTGGAACTTCAGATGTGGTCCTAAGTATACATGGGACTTAGAGTTAGAATTGAGAAAGAAACACCCACACTGATTTCAATAATCTCGAGGACGAGATTAAAACAAAGGTGGGGAGGATGGAAAATCTCGTTTTATGAATATTAACAACATACTCTCGTTTATAATTAAAATATTATTAGTCAAAAATATAAAAATAAAAACGATCAATTTAAATGTAAGGTCTCGTCAAATAATATAAAATAGTTTATTTTATGATTATTTGAGAATATAGAGAAAATAAACGTTCAATATTTTTAACGTTCGTTTAATCGAATAGGTAAGATGAAACAATTATTAGAAGTAATCGTTGTTTGAACGATCAGTTACTATAATAAGAGACCGCCTGAAATTAATAAAATATATTATAATTAAACTTTCTCCGTTTTTAACGAAACTTAGGTCAAAACGTAGAGAAAAATAAGTAGGTCCTAACCGTATATTTAGAATTTTATAAAACATGATATTTTAAAAGTTGTAAAAGAAAATTTTTTTTAATAAAATTAATTATAATAATTTAATAATAAAAAAATGAAAATTTAAATGAAGTGCACGTGTGTGCTGAAGGAGTTTAAAGAAAACTTGTATCCAGGTCAAAACGTAGAGAAAAATTCACTCACTCTACAAATTAAACGAATTCTTTCGAAAACAATTTCCTTTAGAGAAGAAAAACAAACATTTATTTCAAACTAAAGGAGTTTAAAGAAAACTTGTATTCAGGTACGTATTTAATTATTTAAGTTTGAATTATAAATTTAAGATTTCATATGTTATAGGGTTAGGGTTAAGATATGATTCTATACATATAAATAAAATATTGAAGTTATGGTTCATTTTAGGAAAAGAAAAAATAAGCATTAGGAATGATCCATGCAAATAATTATAAGGATAGATTAAGCAGAAACGCTGTCCAATTTATATTGAGAAGTTCTAAGCTGTCGCCCAACCAATCAAAAATCCAATTGATTACATCTCACATGTTTTTAAATTTATAAATGCATTTTTATGAGTATGGTATGTCTAAACTTTGATACATAAAGGGATACTATTAGACCAGCATTTAGGCCATTAGTATACGTACGATTTGCAAATTATATCTGCTACGGGTGAAATTCCCATATGTGGCTGGTAACGTGGGCCGGAAGGTTATACGTAAGATGCACTCCGCAGGCAACCTAACTCGTGACGGGCTGTGGGCTGGAGGGAACAATTGTAAGATGCACTCCGCTGTTGTTCCTAACCAGTGACAGTACAAGCCAGGGTATGTAGTGGTTGTATCGATCAGTGAAATAACCTGCTAAATGTGTAGTATTGCCATTATTAATTATGGTTAAAGGACCGAACATGCTATGCTTACATATCGAGTCGGTTATTTGTATTCACCAACATTATGTTGACGTTTTATTTTCAAAAACTTTTCAGGTAATAATGAAATGTAAAAGAGAGGCAAGATTAGGGATTCTTGGCCTATGACGCCTTGAATAAGATCTTGTGGTGAGATCGTGAAGCTATTGGAGCTATGCCTCCATGTCATTTATAAACCGGATATTATAAAATGATTTGTAATTATGTGTTGTGAAAATCCGGTTTACCATAAATTGAAATGATGGTGTTCATACCTATGCGTATGAAGATTTTATGAAATCCTGAAAAGTTATTTTGAAAAATTATTAACAAATCATGAAAATGTGGTTTCTTCATACCCATGTGTATGAATTATTTATAAATCTTGAAAAATGGTTTTCACATCCATGCATATGAATTATTTGTAAAATTATGAATTAATGAAACAACGCTTCCGCTGAAACATATAAAAAAATAATAAACTGTGAACGAGACTGTTTTTATCAATGAAACCATTCGGGTCGCAGCGCCCCGGTCGCCGAGAGCCCGGGGTGTGACAGTTTTTTACCAATTAATGTTTGATTTTCCTTATATATATATATATATATTTCATTTATATTGATATTCACTTTATTTGTTATATATACTAGTAAACATATGATATTGATATATATATATATATATATATATATATAATTTTTTAAAAATTATTTTTTTTTATAATTTACTATATCCGAGTATTCGCAACCTTCCAGTTGACCGACCTAGCTGTGCCTAGCGACATTTTCAACCATGATCTTAGGAAAGGTGTGTTATCTCTAATTAACTTTCTTATTAAAAATGAAAGTTTAGATGTCTTGATGACACTGTCAATTACCTAAAATTTTTTTTGGACAACGATGTTCTTACGTACCATACATGTTGTCTTAATCAGGCACACCAGACAAAGGTAAGACACACGCCACCTAGATGGGAGTCCCTTGAAATAGGGAAACCCATTGGGATCGAACCGAGGATAAACTACAAGCTAA
Source organism: Mikania micrantha (assembly GCA_009363875.1). Classification (NCBI taxonomy): domain Eukaryota; kingdom Viridiplantae; phylum Streptophyta; class Magnoliopsida; order Asterales; family Asteraceae; genus Mikania; species Mikania micrantha. The sequence continues at coordinate 43,370,938 of CM018698.1, read as the reverse complement.
CCCTTCACCTGGTGTCGTTCAAACTTGTCCACAGATGAATTCAAACCCCTGACCTCCACTATGAAAAGTAAGAGCCAATGTTGTCAGAACCGGACCCGACCGGAAACCTGAAGGTCGACCGGTCCAAAAACAACATATGAACCGCCCTCAAGGGAACCAGTTCACTGGTCGAACCGGATTTCAATTTTTTTTTAACTAAAATCCATAGAATTAAACATTAAAATCAAACCTTGTATTTTTTTAACATGATTATGTTTGTTTGAACATTAATTATATTTGTTTAAACGTGTTTATGTATATATATATTTTTTGGAAATTTTTATATATTTATTATTTTATCCGGTTCTTGAATCCAGTACAACTGGTCCGACCAGTAACCATTAAGGCGTCCGGTTAGACGTCCGGTCCGATTATGAAAACATTGGTGAGAGCCCTAACAATTAGGCTAAGTTTTTTGGAGATAATTAATATTGTAGATATTGTAATGGTTTTCGGGTGAATATTTTCCTTCTTTTATTGTTTATCATTAATTGAAAAATAGGAATTTAATTGTCAATTTAATGTGCTTTGTTCTTTCCATTTATCTTTTATTTGCATTAATAATAAATGTTTTGGAACATAGATAGTAAATTGAAAATTATATAATGACTGACATGTGAAAAAGATAACGGTATAAGTCGACTTATTTGGCTTACTTATTTAAACTAGGGGCAATTTAAAGGATATTCAGGTGAGTGAAAGAATCTTAAGCTGAATATCAGGTTCTGAACCAATAAGAGCGATGATTTACCCATTCGAGGATTTCCCGCGCATCTGGTGTGGCCGCGTCTTACATCTGCCCGATGGGCCCTGTTAAAATAACATACGTTGTATGTAGGATCGTTGCCATTAAAAAAAAATTTAAACTATGTGCTTAGAATTAAATGTGATTAAATCTAACTTTAAATCTGAACACAGATTGACACGTATTTCCTCATAGATATGGTTATGAATCAGTTTCTTCGTGTTGATAATATATTAACCAATTGGATGTCAATTTGTCATTTACCCGGGTTTAGCAATCATAAATCCTAGAATTATATTACTTCGACGTTTCAGTTTATATTACTTGTTATTCAAGATTGTCAGATCCAACTCACGATATGCACATGAAAACTTGTGTCATAGTTGTTTATCAATTTTTTAAAAATCAGCATCTATATTCGTAATTGTATCTAGTTGCTGCTTTCAGACCTTGAAATCATAAGTTCAAGCTTTGAGAAACCGTCTTTTTTTATAAATGTATAAGATAACACTGTATAAAAGTGATCGGGTTCATGCTCAAAATGAGATCAAGCACTAGTACGCATGCGTAAATATGGACAAGAATTGTAGTCTAAGTACGTCTAATAATGACTAATAATTGAGTACACATAATGTATGACATTCGACTACCCTTGAGTTTTAGATATTTATTTTTCTTATTTAATTTGTTTACAACCAGTAGTTTTTGAAGCGTCTTAATTCCTGCAAAAGCATCGCATATATATATATATATATATATATATATATATATATATATATATATATATATATATATATATATATATATATATTACAAGGCAAAAGAAGGGGTAACGTGGCGGAAGCTTACGTAGTTATTTCCTTGCACACATATAAGTTGTTGTACCTTGTAAACTTTCCTTTTCTAGATAAATATATGATAAAATAACTAATTTTGTTATGGATAATACTTGTGAAACAATAAAAGAAATCTTTTTGGTTAGAAAACTTAATTGATTTAAACGAATTTATTTTTTGCACTCATATATGATATAAAGATTTGTTATCTAGGGCATATTCAATCATTTTATGGGTCTTAAGCAGAACCAAAATCCGGATCCTTTCATTACTATACAAATCTTTCGTGAATATTAAAAAAGAAGATATTTTTATTTAGACATTTTGTATTCTTATTCATGAGCCTATTAACTAAAAAAATATGCAAGTCAAAAAAAATTCAACTACATATAAAAATTTTAAAAATTGAGGGTCTTACACCTTTGCTTGAGTTGCTTGGCCTATGAGTCAGCCATGTTGTTAACGTACTAATTAAATCCCATCACTTTTTTTTTAAATGACAACAATCAATTGGCTAGCATATTCCCAAAGTAAAACTCGAACATATAATTCAAAAGGATACCGGCCAATTATGATAAAATCTTCTAAAGTCTGGATTTAAACTTGAAATCTCAAGAGTCTCAACCTCTATATCTTATTTTTCATGTCATTAAACCATAAGACACTTAAAACTAAATCTCATCACCTAATTCATATATCTCGTTATCTATCATTGGACTTATAGCCTAGTGGTACTCTTTGACCACCAGTAATGGAAGGTCTTGGGTTCGAGTCTCGCCTAGAGTAAAAAATGTTCTGGGTGAGTTAGGGGGTTTTCTTAGTGTGAGTTTCCTCCAAGATGGTGTGACGGTTCCTCGATTCGGCACTCGCCAACGTCCGGCTTTAAATGTTTCCGAAGGTTGGTAGATGTCTGTGATCGCAGCGCGTGGATTATTGGTCCGAGTACTCGGTTAGCTTTTCAAAAAAAAAATATATCTCGTTATCTCTCTTCATGAGATAACGTGGAAAGGAAGCAAACGTGTGATAATACAAACCACATTAAATGGTTTCTTGTTGGCATCCTATAAATAAACAACGGGTCTTTCAAGTGTGAGATTTCTTAATTTTCTTGAAAAAAGATGAAGCTTTTGAGGTTCAAGCTTCCTTCAATCAGATTCAGTGGTATGTTTCCATTTCTTTCGTCATCATCATCATTATCATCAATAATCTGTATGTAAGTTCCAAAATTACTTCCATTTATAGTATGTTTCCATGTTCTTTAATTAGGTAAATACGATGAAGAGACTACTAGTAGCTTTGTCAAGGAGACCGATGTTAACCAAGAGTACTATAAGGCGTTTAGAACACAATCATACACAGAGATTTGCAATAAAGTTCAGACCCACGTTCGGTTAGATGGCGAGCCATCGTCGCCGTTATCTGTTCATGGTCCATACATTCATCTGTGTGACATCCTTCTCGAACCACAAAGTGAAACCATAGCTAACCTAACCAACACCTTCAATCTAAACCATCTACTTATTGATTTTTTCAAAGCCAGCTTAAGATCATGGAAGATATATGAAGAACTTCTTGAGTCCATTCATCAAGTCAACACCAACCATCTAAGAGTCAAACACATCATCAAGCTAGCCCAAAGGGTTCCATACGATACGAAATTATTCGAAGAACTTGATTCATATTCATCCCTGGCTAACCCACTATCAGAATTTGATCCACAGAAGTTTCCCACGTTACACATTGACCAAAAACTGCTGTTAAAGAAGTTAACCACAAAGCACACAAGAATCAAAAGAAAGCAAAAAGTTATCAATTTTTTTAAAAAAGTAGGTGGTTGTGCTCTTGTAGCTTCATATACGGTTCTGGCCATTGCGTTGCTAGTTCTCGCGTGCCATGGTTTGATAGTGACCGTGGCATCTCCCGGGTTGATCGCGTGTTTGTTTGGGCTAATCAAGAATACTAATTTTGCCAAGAAAAGGGTCAAACCGAGTGAGCTCAAACGTATTGGTGCACAACTAGATGTGGCTGCAAAAGGGGTTTACACAATGATCAAAGATCTTGACACTATTGGTTGGCTTGTTGGAAGATTACACAATGAAGTTGAATTTGGGAAGGCGATGGCCCGTAGATGTTTTAGGACCCGAAAGGCTGATGTGTGGGAGGAAGTGATGAGAGAGTTTAGGGTTCATGATATTTGCTTATTGGAGCAATTGGAAGAACTTGAAGATCATATTTACTTGTGCTTGCTTAATGTTAATAGATCAAGAAAGCTTTTGGTTGATGAAATAATACCAGGCCATATAGAGAACTGAATTTACCATAGCGAATGTGATCAGTCTATCACACCTTCTGAATTTTAGGAATTCAAACTTTGCTTGTAGCTAAATGCATAGTAAATGTACTTGTAAAATGTTTAGAATCTTGTAAATATGAATAAAATTGACATAAATGTAGCCAATTTATGTACGTGGACTTTTTATTCTAATATAATTGTTGAAGAGAATTCGTATGTATGGATCGAGTAAAACACAAGAATAGAGAAATATATTGTAATAATAATAGTTAAAGTTTACAAATGAGTCTTGAATGGGTAGCTATACATAACCAAAATAACTAACGATAACTACTAACGCCGTTTGTGAAACTACCATAACTAACCATTAAGCGTCTAAAGGTGTTAAGTGGTGGTGGTGGTAGTAAGAAGCTGTTGTGGTAGCAAGGCAAATTGACCCAACAATCTCCCCTTAATTTTGACTTGCTTTAAGTTGCCCTAAGATCATTGATGCCTAGCAGATTTCGTATTTCATTGAGCTTCATCCTTGGTAAAGGGTTAGATAGTATATCCGGCTTTTGTAAGTTTCCACTGATGTGCTCTATGATAATCTTTCCTTCTTCCACGCATTCACATATGTCGTGATATCGTGTATCAATGTGTGTGCTTCTTTCGTAAAAAAATTGGATTCTTCATAAGTAGTATAGCATATTTGTTATCTACATATAATATGATCTTGTCTTGTTTCCATCTTGTTAATTCGCTTAGCAAACTCCTTAGCCATAATCCTTGACATGCTACTGAAACTGCGGCTATAAACTCTGATTCACAGGATAAAAGTATGATTGTTGCTTGCTTATGACTTGCCCATGATATTGACGCATCATTGAAGTAAAATACTATTCAAGTTGTGCCTTTACTATCATCAGGGCATGTTCCATAACTACTATCACTGTATCCAATAAGTTGTTTTCTTCCATTTTCTTTATATTGAATTCCATAGTTTAGTGTTCCTTGGATATATATAAGTAGATCTTTGTTTCTTGCATGTGTTCCTTCTTTGGTGTAGTCATGTATCTACTAAGTATTCCAACAACAAAATTTATGTCTGGCTTTGTGTGAGTGAGATAGCGAAGACTTCCAATTATCCTTCTGTATTCAATTTTATTTTCTGATACGCTTTTATCAAATTTTGATATCTTCATTCTTGGTTACATTGGGTGTTTTTTAAATTGAAATCCCTCATGTTTAGTTGTTGTAATATCTTTTTAGCATAGTTTCTTTGTTTAATTTCTATTCCTTTTGCGTCTTGAGTAACTTCAATTCCCAAATAATAAGTTAATAATCCTAAGTCACTCATACCAAATTGATTCTTCATTTCGTTTTTGAAGTTTGTGACACCCGGAAATTTCAGGTAAATTGCAACATTTACAATTACTTATTCACATTCATATCATGTGCATTTCATTTAATTAAGACTAATTAAGTGAGTCAAACACAAACAACTGTGAAATGATAGTTCGGAAAATTATCGGATCGTACATTACACATTGATTTTGGAAATCAAGTATGACAAACACAAACAAAATTGCGAAACGATAGTTCGGGAATTATCGGATCGTATATTACACATTGATTACGATTAATCAAGTGTGCAAACGTTTTGTAATATTTAGGGTTTTCAAGAATATATTGTGTCGAAATTCTAACAAATAAAAGTTTGCTACGTATCATCTAATTAATACTACTTAAACGTTGTATATATCATAAGACGCAAATAACTATAGATTTATAAAACAAAAATAAAAGTGATTATGCAAAACCAAGTACTTAACTTTAACCTAGTTAGAAAAATATATATTTATATACACACACACCTATATAACTTTTACAAATATATATATATTAACTATTACAATTAAATTGATTTTATAAAAATTAATTAATTAAAGTTTATTTGAGGAAGTTATAACATGAAATAACAAAATATATAAGTTGGAGGGCCAAAAATACAAATTTTGGAAAGTTCTTTATTTCCCCCATTTGAGCTCCCATTTTTCTGGTAGAATCTCGCCGGAGCTCCGGCCGAACTCCGGCAGACCACCCACACACAATAACCGACCCCAAACGACTGGGTTTTCGATGCCCCATGACCCAATTCCAATCTCTAACGTTTCTAGAACATTAACACGCAATAAAAACAATTTTTAATTCAACTTTTGATTATCAAAACCGTAATATTAACTCCATGTTCAAACTTGAACGTTTCGGTCTTAATAACCCTTATAATCTTCGACATTATGAATCAAACCACACTCATTGTTTTCTTTCTAACTCACTGGAACTCTCGAGTCCGACTCAAGAACGTGCGTGACTGAGATAAACTTGAACTCGCTTAATAATTCACCAATCTAGGTAATCTTAGACTCTTTAGATTCGGTTTATGTTGTAGAAGAAAAGCCCTGAAATTCTGGATGCTCACAATTCGTGTGTTAATTGAATTGGATCAACTTGATTCTAGGGTTCTTGAGGAATTTGGACTTATTCCAAAATGTGGTTAAAATTAAACATAATTGCTTCAAACCAAGAAACACCCACTAGTTCAGTGGTACAAGCATTCGGGTTTTAGTGAAGGGTATTGGGTTTGAATCCGGGTATTTTAGGTTTTGGATCAAAAGCCCACTTTTGTTATTTCTTTTATTTCGCTAACCAAACCAACTCCAAAAATTCTAAAAAAATTCAAGAAAATCAAAAATAATGTTATAAACATTCTGTAAAAAAATCAGAATTTTTCATATTTTATTTCTATTATTTCACTATTTAAATTTTATTTAGATTTTTTAGAATTTTTCAGGTTTTGGATTAAAAGCCCCATTTTTGTTATTTCTTTTATTTCGCTAACCAAACCAAATCCAAAAATTCTAAAAAAATTCACACAAAAATCAAAAATAATGTTTTAAACATTCTATAAAGAATCATAATTTTTTAGATTTTATTTCTATTATTTCACTATTTAAATTTTATTTAGATAGCTTATAATATAATAAAAATACAAAATCAATTCTAAAAATTCTGAAAAATTTATAGAAATTATAAATAACTATTATAAACATTTTGTTGTAAAAATAGAATTTTTCAGGATTTATTTTTATTATTTTGCTATTCAAATGGTATTTAAATAATTTTAAATATAAATAGAATATTAAAATATTCTTAAAAATTCTAAAAAAATTGAAGAAATTATAAAACATGTTTATAAAAATTCTGGAAAAATTTAAGAGGCTATGCACACCATGACTTTGGATCCTGATCATAACCGATACCTTAACACATGAGAGACTAACCACATCTCTCACTCAACAGGTAATCTTTCACATTTTTTAAATACTAGCATACAAAACTCTATTGTCGTTGGAAATAGGTATCAAATACTTAGACACGGTACGTGTTACACTACATTATAACACCATTTCCTCCCTTATGCCTAAATAACATACTCCTTGCATCAAAACTTATCAAAAAACTTACTATATATGCGTCAGTTGACCACTGACTATAAAATCTCTTCTCAAATTTGATCCCTTTAGATATTTTGTGAAAGATACCTCATGCGGTGTAGGTCTCAAACCGGATCAAGAACGTAGCTTTATCACCCAAATCATCACCAACAGACTCTAGCAAGTGTGGAATCCATGCTAGAATCAAGAAAGCAAGTAGAAAAATGAAATCTTTGTATTAAATACTGAAGTTCGAGTACAGATGCCTCAATACGTCTAGAGAGCAAATGCCTCGGGATTCCAACCTAAACTAGTACAAAATACGTCTATTTATACTAATCTAGGTGTACTCGAAGTTTAACACAAAATGACTTTGAGTACTCGAACACTAAGTGTAGTCGAACCATATGTACTCGAAAACAACAAAAACTATTGAAATATGGACTTCAACTCTTCCAAGTTTGACTTTGTCAGTCTTCATCGTGAAGTGGGCTCTACAAACTCCCCTTAGACTGGCGAAGGCAACCAATAGGAAGAGTGACAGAATGTGGTCCAGCTCCCGCATACAGCTTCAACTCAATAGCATACACAACAGTGCGTGTAAATGGCTTGGTTTCTTCGTCAGATCAATGGTAGACTCTGATCAGAGAGTTGTGAAGCTTCATCATATCCTCTTTCCTGTACTTCAATAGATCCATCGGATCAAGAATCATATCAATATCATTGATGTCATGTTTGTTCTTGAGAATGAGTTGTCGGGGACTCTTGGGGAAACTGGGACAGCGAGCTCAACGAGTGGTGGAGGATACTTGTAGTAAATCCAAGGCTCTTTCGTCATTGGATCTATAATACACTTTGAGACGAAGCTTCTTCCCTTAGCTGTCTTCATCACAGGGACATCCTTTTCGCATTGATCCTTGATAAACTTGGCAAACAAATTGGCCTGAGAGTCCTTGGATGGATTGAAGAACATCGCATTGTTGATACTTCCAATGTCAAACTTTGGCATCGTGCAGAAGTCTCGCGGTCTCTTGTAGAACTAAACCTTGCCATTCAGTCGTTTGACCAAGTAGATATTCCTTTCTTTATCATACATCCAGCAGCAAACATTTGATCTGTCGTTGCGAACAGCGAACATGTTTCTGTCATCTGAAATGAATGTATGCTCTGGATGTTCTTCGTTCATCTCATCCATCCATGTAGCTTTGACTTCTGGAGGAGCTGGAGTCCAATCCCTTTGTTTCTCAAGCCAGCTATTTATGACCATCCCGAGTGGGGGAATCTCCTGACCTTCCTAACCAATATACTTGTGAGCATACAAGTAATCAACATAAGGATCCTTGGTCACATCAGCAATAACAACGTTTTCTGGTTCTTCCTGTGCAGATGCCCCTGCAGAGGATTCGGCTTCCTTTTGATTACTACCTTCATCTGGAAACATATTTCCAAGTCCAACTTCACTTAGCTCTTCACCAAGCCCTTCAAAATCAAAATCTTCTGGCAAATCATCGAACAAGTCATCAAAACCGGCCCTAGCAGCTTCAGCTCCTTGAACACAATCTCCAAAAAGAATATCATCAGGAATATCTCCAAAGAGGTCATCATAGTTGCTCGTGGACTTGCTTGATGAAGATGGATTTCCTGTGTCTCCCCCTTGATTGTCATCATCTGGAGGCCCTTCATCCTTCTTTTCAGAGGAATCTTTTTCTTTCATGTCGCCACCATCGTCATCATCACTGCTATCCTCTTCCTTGTCTTCATCCTCCTTATCATCATCAGATTCTAAGGGCTCGATTCCCTTCAGTTTATTGATCTCTTTGCGCATCTCATAATTTTCCATTGAAAGAAATCTGATGACTCTTCGGTGCGCCTTGATTTGCCCATGAAATTTATCCAACTTGTCACAAACTTTAAGCATTCCATCTTGCATTCTTTGAATGATCTCATCCTTAGCTGCAGATTCCTTCTCAAGTAAGAAAACTCTGTCTTGTAGACTTTTGAGGTTGACGGGCACCCTTTCTGGCTCGTACGGTGACCATGCGTGCAAGGGAGATTTTCCCTTGTCACTATGTGAGTGAGGTGGTGATAATGGAGTCTCAGTGTGGGGAATGGAAATATGAGAGGGAGACGATCTGGTTTGAGTGGTTTCGGAAGTGGTAAAAGGTGACAGTGGGGAACGAGTAGGAATCTTGATGACAAGCTTAGGTTTAACTGGTTTAGTGGGTGGTTTTTGAGGTTTTGGTTTTGAAGGTGGTTTTGGTTGTGAAGGTGGCTTGGGTTGTGGATCGGTTTGCAATGATAGAGGTGGTAGAATCGATGAAGCCGAAGAGAATGACAAATCAGAGAACATCTTCTGCAGTCTCGGATCCCTAGTCCGTCTAGACATCATCTTCAGTCTCTTTCTTTTTGGTGACGACTCGGGAGTGGGAGTGTAATCAACATCTTGTGCTTCCTATCTTTCTTCTCTGGTTGGTGGAGGCTTTTCAGCAATAAAATCCTCACTAGATGAGGAGGATAACTTGGAGATATGTTCCTCGGCAGTCGTACCGGTCTGTGTATCCATGTCAGTGACAGGAATGTCGTGCTTTTCAGCAACAAGGGCAACGGGAGTACCTTGATCTTCTACCACGTTTTCTTCTCCCACAAAGCGTCCAAATTTGATCAGTGGCCTCTCCCCAATATACTGCTTCTTCCCTCGCTTATTCATCTTCATGTAGCCAAATATGTCGTCTCGCATTCTCTTGATCTCCAGAGTGCCAAGAATGGGAGTCAGAGATGGATGTCTTTTGTTGATGACGATTTGCAGGAACCGAGGGAATGCTAGAAATCTTTCCTTCCTTCTCCCTTTAATATTTGCATGCATATCTAGAAAAATCATCTTTGAGAAGTTGAAGTCAACTCCTAGTGCTAGAGCTACCAGACAAGAACTCAGAGTCTGGTTGAGAACATCATAACCTCCTTTCCTTCCGGAGAGGCACTGAGTGACGACGTGTGCCAAGTATCTCCAGTAAGGGTGTAGTAATATCTTCTCAGTCGGAGGATAGGCGGCTTCATGTCCCATCTGATAGACTGTCCTGTTTACCAGTTCTTGATTTAGCTCCACTGGATCAGTCGCCTTGTCTCCGAATCGAAGACATTCCCTGAGAATCTGCTCTATGATAACGATGGGTTGACCTTGAATCTTCCCAATGATACTAACAGTCCCATTTGCATCAGTTCGTTCTTCCACTGTGCTCCAGAAGCCTTTATTGAAGCCAGTCACGATGGAGGGGTGTTCCATGTTGGCATAGTTGACAGGTGACAAGATCAATCCAGCAACCTTACTAATGAAATCCTAGTGTTTCTCTGGCGGGTCCCCAAGAAAAGCTGTCATGTTATGATCAGGTACGAAGCGTAGGTCATCCATCTGAAAATAAAACATATTCATTCATTCCATGGTCAATATACACAAAGTACAGAAAAAAAATCTTCTAAGTCCAAATGTGTTCTCGAAAATTTTCGTGTTCTCGAAATAGCAGATGTATTCGAAGTAACATGCTTATTCGAAAATTAGCCATACACGAAGTATGGGTGTACACGAAATTTTGGTTCTAATCGAAGTAGCCTGTATTCGAAATTTGTCTGTACTCGAAACTTCAATTTCGAGAACATCAAAAAATCCACATAAGTTCACCAATATTTCTCCTTAGAACTTTTAATCACATTCGAAATGCTCGGAATCAAGAGGCGACCAACATATTCAAGAATTGCCTTTAAATTTTGAGTTTTTCAAGGTGAATTGACCCAAAAACGTTCTGTAAACGAACTTCTGTACTCGAAATCTATTTTGGTCCATAACTTTTGAATCCACCGTCAAAATTCAATGAAAACTCATACCTAAGGTCACCTAGTATAGATCTACAATATATTCGGAGTGAAATTTTGAAAGAAAGTGTAGAACTCGAGATCGCCTCAGAGAAGGAAAATGCGTATTCAAAAGGAATGGTACTCGAAATCTGTTATCATTTGACTATTTATAAGCCTGTTTCGAATACAGGCGCATTCGAAATTTGTTTTTAAAAAAATTTCGAGTATTACAATAATTATTTTTGAAAATTTTCTAACCTTTTAGTAAATAGAAAAATAAAATAAAATAAAATAAAATGAAATAATCTTGAAACTTTTGGACAATTTTAAAGTTAAGTTGGGTCAATTTTGTGGGATCAAATCTGTATCAGAAATTTGACCACCTTAAAACAATTTCTTACAAGAATCCCAACCTTAGAATAATTATACCCCACCAATGGTTTCCACTCGTTTATCCGTAACTATAAAAATGAGACTTATGACCAAGGTTTTTCTAGTGATTTTTCTGAAACTATCTTTTGTGAGGTTTATGAATAGTCAGACTTTAAAGCAGATTAACATGCAACCTATCAATTTTGTGAAATCTTTTGTTTCAAACTTTGATTGCGTTTTTACGAACTTAAAATGTTTTGACAGAGTTTAAGGTGAGAAAAGAAAAAGAACAGATTTATTAGATTAGAATCAAGAACAAGAAGGGTTCTATCATCTTTGTGCTCATTGGCATCTTTTGTTTTACTGATCTGAAGGCACATTGTCCTTAACGTCACACATCCAGTTCTTTGCTTACGCAAAACAAAGGATGCTTCAGTAAGTATTTCCCGTTCTTTGTTTGCACAAAACATGGAAAATACCTGAGTTTTTCAAAACAATTTCAAGTTTATTGAAACACAATCTCGTTTTGACTTAAAGATTTATGCAAAAAGTCAAATAGTTGTTACAGTTTTCTGATTATCTGATTCTCCTTACTTCTCACTTATTTTTATATGTAATATTTTTTTTAATGATCATGTCCATTTCTTTATAATTGGAAAAACTTGTTTTAATGTCTTAGTGAATTATAGTTATTGAAAGCTGTTATTCCTCTAGAAATTACCTTTAGGTAGTGAATTTCTGAGTGTCAGAAGACATTTCACTTCCCAATTGAACAACTTAACTTAACAGTCCAAAAGGAAAATCTTTTTGTATTTTTCTAATTTTCTTAAATTTTAAAGAATGAAAATATTTTTGTTTGTTTTCAAGATTTACTCCCCCTAAAACTTGTAGATCGTCTTAGACTGACTCAAAAACTAAAATCTTTTTGTTGTTTTTGTAATTTTGACTCAAAGACCGAAAATCTTTTGTTGTTTTTGTAAATATTCTCCCCCTAAATTTGTGATCTAAAAATAAAATAATAAAAAATAAAATAAAACAAAACACAAATTTTTACAGTATTTACAAATACAGTTTAGTCAAAACTGATTAGTTTGAGAGATGCAAGGAGATGGTGAAATCGAGCTGTATCGAACGGTTTGGTGAAAAGATCCGCCAGATTATCATCTGTGTGGACCTTTTCAAGATGAATCAGTTTCCGTTCGAAACACGGATAAAGTGAATCTGGATGTCAATATGTTTAGTTTTGGAGTGTTGTACCGGATTCTTGACGATCTAAAGGGCGGCTTCATTGTCACAATAAATAGGAGATTTAAGAAAATTCAAACCGTAATCGAGGAGCTGCTGTTGCATCCATATAACCTGAGAACAACTGGAAGCAGCAACATACTCCGCTTCCGCAGTAGATGTGGATACGGTTGTCTGTTTCTTGCATTGCCAAGAGACAAGACGATCTCCTAAGTACTGGCATCCTCCCGTGGTGGATTTCCTGTCTAAGTTACAACCACCAAAATCACTGTCAGAGTAAGCATGTAAACGAAACTCAGAGTTCTTAGGGTACCATAAATCGAGACTAGGTTTCCCGACAAGGTAACGAAAGATCCTCTTGACAGCAATCAGGTGAGAAGCCTTCGGATTGGCTTGATATCTGGCACATTGACATACAGAGAACATGATATCAGGACGACTGGCGGTTAGGTACATCATTGAGCCAATCATTGAGCGATATAGATGTTGATCGACATCATCACCATCAGAATCCGAAGTTAAGACTGGACGTGCAGCCATGGGGGTAGATGCAGGCTTTGATTCCAACATCTTGTACTTTGTCAGAATATCAGTAACATACTTTCCTTAATGAATCAGCACACCTTTCTAACCTTGCTTTACCTGAAGACCAAGGAAGAAGGTCATTTCTCCCATTGCACTCATCTCAAACTTTTTCTTCATCACAGCCTCAAATTCCTTGCAAAGCACAGAGCTCGTGGAACCAAAAATAATATCGTCCACATAGATTTGGAATAGAATCAAATCGTCCTTATCTTTGCGAACGAACAGTGTCTGATCAATTGCTCCACGGGTATAACCATGAGCTAGTAGATGATCCGTGAGTGTAGCATACCATGCTCGTGGTGCTTGATGAAGACCATAAAGGGCTTTGTCTAACTTGTAGACATGGTCTGGATACTGTGAATCTTCAAAACCTGGGGGTTGGCACACATAAATTTCTTCCTTGACCTTTCATACAAGAAAGTTGTCTTCACATCCATCTGATATACAGTGAAGTTCATGTAGGAAGCGTAGGCCAAGAAGATCCGTATAGCTTCAAGTCTTGCAACTGGTGTAAAGACTTCTTCATAGACTATCCCCTCTTGTTGGTAGAAGCCCTGAACTACCAACCGTGCCTTGTTTCTGATAATAATTCCTGAGTCATCTCTTTTGTTTCTGAAAACCCATCTGGTTCCTATAGGCAGCTTTCCTTTGGGTAAAGGAACCAAATTCCATACCTTGAGTTTCTGAAACTGCATCAGCTCCTCCTACATAGCTTTGACCCAGCTAGACTCCTTGAGAGCCATCTTGACATTCTTGGGGTCGACCTGCGAAATGAAACAGGAATACAAACAAGAATTAATCGAACCTGATTGACTTCTGGTGATTGTCTCTTCAGGTAAGAGGTTCTGGGCAGGAATAGATCGGCTCCGAGTGAGAACGCCTTCTGAGAGAGGTCCAATAATATTTTCAACTGTATGATTCTTGTTGATACTGAGTGTCGGCACTTCTTCCACGGCTAGATTGTCTAGCAGATTGCTGATGTTGTTCACTTGATCTTCACTGGAGGAAGAGATGTTGTCGATAGGAGCAGTCTCACTTGCTTCGGCTCCATGATCCACGCAATGTTCCTCAGGAATGTTATCTAAGAACAATGGATTATCAAAATTTTGGTGGGAGGAAGATGAAACTTGATATGTTTCTAGAAGTGGCTGAACAGACTGAGAAATGTCTGGATCTGATGGGAGAACTTCATGTATCGGGGTTGCCTGATCTGGAGGAGCACGATTATACATTCCTGGAGGGTCAACCGACAGAAGCTTGGGATAACATGGAACATAGTCAACCCTATAGTCTACATCATCACCCTTGTAGAAATTATCGGTTTGCTCAGATGATCCTGCGCTCTCGGATGTAGTGTCGAAGGGCCTAAAAATAGAATCATACTCAAATAGCCAGTTTGGACCAGAACCAGCGTCTGTAGAGTTCATCTCTTGCCAATCGATATAATATGATTCCACGATCATCCGAGTCTTCTTGTTGTAGACTCGATAGGCGGCCTTTTCGGATGAATAGCTCACGAAGTAACACTTATCAGCCTTGTCATCAAACTTGTGATCCGGCTCAGTATGGAGGAGAGTGCACGGACAACCAAATGATTTGAAATGACCAACTTTCGGCTTCTGATTGAAGAATATTTCATAGGGAGTCTTCTGATGGCGTTTGTTCAGAAATGCTCGATTCTGAACATAACAAGCTGTGTTAACAGCCTTGACCCAGAAGAAAATCGGAAGTTTAGATTTAGACAACATGATTCGTGCAGCTTCAATGGGTGTTCTGCTTCTTCTCTCAGCAACTCCATTTTGTTGAGGAGTACGAGCTGGACTGTACTGCCGGGCTATCCCCTTCCCATCGCAGAAATCAATGAGAGTCTGATTTCTAAATTCTATGCCATTGTCGGTTCTGATCATATTAACCTTCAAGTTCTTCTGATTTTCAATCAAGATGATAAACTTCTTCAGAATCTCTGATGTCTCATCTTTATTGGCCAGAAAGAACACCCAATTAAATCTGGAATAATCATCTGTCACCACCAGACAATATGATCTCTTCCCGATACTCATAACATTAACCGGTCCAAAGAGATCCATATGAAGAAGTTGCAGAATAGATGATATAGAGTTGAATAGCTTAGGCTTGTGGGGTCTCTTATGCTGCTTCCCTTTGGTGCATGCGATGCATTTCTCAATAGTAGAGAAGTCCTTAGAAGGCAAACCGATAACGTGATCTCCCTTGGCAAGTCTGTTGAGATTCTTCAGATTTACGTGACCCAGTCGGCGATGCCATAGCAGACAATCATGCTCCGATGCCTTTGAGAACAAACAAGTGTTCTCAGAGAATGAATCTGAATTCATGTTGATAATGTATGCATTGTTGATTCTTGGAGTCCTCATTAGTATCCACTTCTCAGGTACAACAAAATCAGGTTTCAAAATAAGACACTCCTTGTTTGTGAAGTGTGTGGAAAACTCTTGTCACAAATCTGAGAAACACTCAATAAACTGTGATTGAGCTCTTCGACATAGTACACGTCTTCAAACTAAGAGTTCCATTGGTAACCATGCCTTTCATGCTAATCCTTCCTCCCTTGTCTCCCGCAAATGATACATATCCTCCATTGAATGGTGAAACTTCATGTAACTGAGAGAAATCCCCAGTCATATGCTGGGAGCAGCCACTGTCTACATACCAAACATTTTTAAGCTTATTTGGCCGTCCCTGCATTTTTCACACAATCAATGAGAGATAGGTACCCAAACCATAACAGGTTTAGGCACAGGAGAGATAATGGGTTCTTTCTTGTGAACCCCTTTTAAGTTAACTGATTTTCCCTTATCAATCTTTGATCTTGCACCACTGACATGGTTGACTTGTTTTAATGGGGTTCTTACAGGTGGATCACGTCTCCAATGTGACCTGTTTTTAACTTTTGAAAAGTTTGAATTTTGTTTTTGAAAACCAGATTGATGATGTTTGAACGACTTTGTCCTTTTGGCAGTGGATTGCTTTTGAGATTCTTTCTGAGGATTCACCCTAGGCTTTGAGGATTGGTCAGTCCTCGTTGATTTGATAGAGGGTTTAGCCTTGGGTGTGACCTTCTGATTCTTTCCATAAAAGAATTCAATAGGTCTGTGCAGACAATTTCTGGCAATGTGGCCTGGTCTACCACAAACAAAACAACATACCTTCTCATGAAATTCCTTAGGGTCAAAGGGTTTTACATCACAGTCACTGTGGCTTGAAGATGAGCTTGAGGAGGCTTGTTCCAATGACCTTGTTGGAACAAAAGGTTCACAGTCAGGGTTTAACTATGAACCTGCCTCTTTGGTGACTGTGGAATGACCCTTGTACTCATGATGCAAACACGAAGATATTGTTTCCAAAATAACATTCTTCTTAACAAAAGTTGATTCAAAGTTTTTAGACATCTCATTTTTTTTAATTTTAAATTCATCAACTTTTCCAACAAAATCAGTGTTTGAAATAAAAGATGATGTTCCAAAAGATGTTGAACAATCTGTGCTCTTCCCAGCACTTCTTTCTTCAATCTTCCCCCTCACACCTGTTTTGTTTAAACTATCTACACACATCTCAGAATCATCAGAAATATTGGGGCTGGTCTTAATGGGATCTGCTGTCAAAGAAACTGGTTTGTTAGAACCAGTGCTGAAATCAAACCTTCGGTCATATTTCAACAACAGATCATTAACAAATGTGTTGATATTGGGCATGATTGAGTAATTATGGTTGAAAGGTGGTTCACAATCCTTATAACCTATACCTTTACCCCTCTTTTCCCTGTATTGTATGCTTACCATGTCTTCCAAAACCTTGCTTGAATAATCAAAATTTTCACATTTTACTCAAGTTTTAGAAAGTTGAGTTTTAACTTGGTCCAACTCTAAGGTGAGTTCATCGATTTTGCGTCTAGCATCACGATAGTTGGACTCTTTATCACTTAAAAGTTCTTTAAGCCTTGCCATATCCCGACCCTCGGCTTCAAGTTTCCTTTTAAAAATTCCTTCATTCTTAAGAAATTATGAGTTAAAGTATTTAAGTTTGGTTACTTCCTTATTAGTGATTCATTGTGTGACCTATACTTAAATACTTTATCAATGCAAGAGGTAGAACAAAGATTTTGGGTTACCTCATTCTGCTTGTCATCCGCCTCAGCCATGAAAGTGTGACTCAGAGTTAGCTCCAATTCCTGCACCTGATCACTCCAATCATAGGAGTCAGTTTCTTGAGTCACCAGTGCTTTAGACGAGCTAGCACTTCCTCCAACAGCAGCGGTCACAGCTTTCTCTTCAGGCTTCTTCTCTCCTTCCTTAGCCACCTTTGGTTGCTTTCATTCTCTGGAAAAGTGACCCGGCTGGTTACAGTTGTAGCATCTTAGTTTTGATTTATCAAAGCCCAATTTCTTCCCTGGATTGTTTCCGAAGCTGTTCCTTCCATACCTTTTGATGAACTTCTTAGCTCGGAAGACCGCCATTGCCATTTGCCATGAAATATCCATCTCTTCAACATCTACTGGATTAATCTGCTCTAGATTATCTTGAGTAAGATTTGCAGGTGCTAACTCTCCTGCTATAAATGCGTTATAACTGTTCATAAAACCCTTAAACAGTAGCATATTTTCTTCACTCTCTGGACTGATCTTGGACACTGAACTAACTTGCCTAGATGATAGGAATGCAGTCTCAAATGGGATTGACTGAGATGAAGGAGTCTGATAGTGCTGCATCCCTGAGGCTTAAAGATTGATAGCTAACAGAAGAGCAGAGTTTTCTGAGACAGTGCAATGCCCATGGAGCTGGCATGATTTAGTGCTCTGTGTTTATCATCCATATCATAGGAATTGATGATAGAGATCAGCTCGCTCAGGGAGGTCTTGTACATGTCCTTTGTCCTTTTGATTGTAGTACAGTTCGAGTTCCAAGTGTAAGGCAGTGAGTTCAGGAGCTTCTTGTTCACTTCTCCTTTGGACATTTCAATTCCAGAACTTGTCA
Source organism: Mikania micrantha (assembly GCA_009363875.1). Classification (NCBI taxonomy): domain Eukaryota; kingdom Viridiplantae; phylum Streptophyta; class Magnoliopsida; order Asterales; family Asteraceae; genus Mikania; species Mikania micrantha. The sequence goes on along the minus strand of CM018698.1, from coordinate 43,352,495 downwards.
TCTTAGTCATCAGATGGGTGATTCTATTTAGCTATGCTTCAAGGGACTCTCCTTTGATGTGATTAAACATGTTAACCTTTGTCTCAGCATATCCTTGCGACTTTTTCGCATGTCCTCATTGCCTTCGAATCGTTCAACAAAAGCATTCCACAGTTCCTTTGCTGTCTTGTGTTCTTTAAAACCATGAGCTACATCAGTCGAAAGAGCCATTGTGATTGATGCATAGGCCTTTTCATCATTTTCCATCATCAAGATGTCATTGTCTGTGTACAACTCCGGATCTTTGGGAACAAGAGGACCATTTATCTCACTTTGGTATGAGGGCACAAAAGGCCCCTCTTCAACGGATCTCCAAAGCTTTGGATCAATGTATTTGATAAAGGATTGAAATCTGAATTTCCAATCTTGGAAGTTATCTCCCGACACGAGCCTAGGTGGCTTTGTTCCGGTGCCGATCTCATTGTCCAAGTTGAGCAGATTGGACAGATTGGTCAGATTCTTAGATGCCATGACTGATTGAAAAATATTCTAAGTATAGTTCACGAAGTCAACACTGATCACTAAGTCATACTCGAAGTGACACCACTAACCGAAAATCAAACCATACTCGAATGCTTCAGTGTACATGAACAGTCTCAGTATTCGAAAACCAACTGTACTCGAAATGCTTATGTGTATTCGAATATCCCTTTTGTATTCAAAATTCACCTGTACTCGAAACCTTTTATACTAGAAGATCTCTGTAGTCGAATGCTAGACACCACTTTGAACACTCTAACTATACTCAAAAAAGCTGAACTCGAAAATTTTGCACTTGAAAATACTTAAGAAAATTTGTCAAGAACAATTTCTTAAGATCTGGAGTACCAAATTTAAACAGCAGCTAGATAGAGTAGAGTAGAATGATAAAGTAAAGAACTTGCTTGCAAAAGATGTTACCTTGATGACGAAAAGAGCACTTAGGCTCTGATACCACTTGTAGCTCTCAAACCGGATCAAGAACGTAGCTTTATTACCCAAATCATCACCAACAGACTCTAACAAGTGCGGAATCCATGCTAGAATCAAGAAAGCAAGTAGAAAAATGAAATCTTTGTATTAAATACTGAAGTTCGAGTACAGATGCCTCAATATGTCTAGAGAGCAAATGCCTCGGGATTCCAACCTAAACTAGTACAAAATACGTCTATTTATACTAATCTAGGTGTACTCGAAGTTTAACACAAAATGACTTCGAGTACTCGAACACTAAGTGTAGTCAAACCATATGTACTCGAAAACAACAAAAACTATTGAAATCTGGACTTCAACTCTTCCAAGTTTGACTTTGTCAGTCTTCATCGTGAAGTGGGCTCTACATGCGGATTCCTATCCTTTGTTGTGACAGTACTTAGAACCTGTTTCCTCTCACTTCATCATATGCTAATTAAAGTCACAAGTACCTCTACCTTTGCTGCTTTGCTGTGGCAACACTGGTATCGCCGATTGGGACATCATTGACCTTCCTTACTTCATACTTTGAATACACAAAATGTTATTTTTATTAGCAAAAATTCTAGTAAACAATTGTGTCAATCAGGTGTTTTTGGGAAGCATGTTAAATTACCTTTTTTTATGATTGAGCATCTATTACTTCCTTTTGACATTGTGCATAGTGGTTTATAGACCTCCTCAACTTGTAGGTCGGGGGTCACCGTTGTTACATATTATTTCTTGAAGATTACACGTATTATTTATGAACGATTTCAATAGGTAATAAATCATTTTTCCAGCTTCCTTAAATATCATTCGTTGCGGTTACGCAGTTTGAACGTGGCATGTTCAAAAGGCATTTGGGGACAATTGGGAGGACAAAAGAGGGCTAGAAGTGATAATCCAACAAAGAACAAAGAATATTAACAAAACAAGGCGTGAACATATAGTACACCGGGTTAGGTAGACAACATGAGCTTATCATTCTCTTCCTATGGATAGATCACATGTTGCTACAAAGAACTTGTAGTTTGTGGTTGATCTTAAGCCTCTGAAGCAGTGCAAGATGGCGGTTCTCTGTTGTAGTGCCTTGTAGTTAGTGTCATTCTATGTACTTTTGAGTTATGATCGATGAATATAAGTATTATGTGAGATACTTTAGCTCATACATGTAAACATAACGAAAGAAGAATTATTGTGCTCTTTATAACAACCAAAGAATACATACGTATAAGGAGCATAATACAAATAGTTTTGGTGGGCGTTGTGGGTCATACATTTACTGGTACCTTTGGAAGAATGAGTATTTTGTTGTTTTTTTATGGTTCTTACGTTGTCAGTAAGGATATATATAGTCTCATTTTTTTAATGAAAGAAGTACCACCTTTTCTTTTGAAAACATCTTCGTTCATTTTTTTCTTCTTTCATATCACACTAAAATACATTTGTAAATCACAAGTTAGAATCGAAGGGCATGTTTAACCAACAAGCTCTAAGCCCTAAACCAGAAGCATAGTTTTGTTCGCTCTCTAGAATTGTAAAAGGCTCGTGAAGGTTTGACCAAAGCCCCAGTTTGCGGGGATGATATCAATGAATGTTTTAGTGACACCATCGGTGGTTGTGACCATAAACGATATAGATTGGCCGTCGAGATAAGAATTTGATTGCCAATTAGCTCCCCAATTCTTTGACATCGGTTGCCACCCGATTTTCGAGCCCTTAATTTTGACCGATTGTATTGATCCAGCCCCTCCAACATTGGTTATCAGAACAAGCTCAAAATAGTCTCGTCCATTTATTGTGAATCTAACTCCACCGTGTTTTTTGCATGCTACTCTAAAAACCAATAAAACCAAACATCAGTAAAGTGTATATGTGACATGCATGTCCTGAGTTTTTTTGGCAAAATTTATGTGCACAAATAATCAAAAAATTTGATGGTCGGTTGCGATTTTTCTTTTGTTTTTTTTTCCTTTCTTTTATTCTATTATTTCTAAATTGTTTAGAAAATTGATTAAGTTTTTTAGAAGCTTTTTTATTAAATAATTGGTTTCAAGAAAAATTGATTCCTGTTTTTATTTTATTGAAATCTCGTATATTAAGCGCACCGCTTATATGTCACTAATTCAAAAGAAAATTCAATATTGTAGTAAAACATCCTAAAGTCAGGATTAGATACTTTAGCATAAGCTCTATCAATTAAAAATATCACTACTTGGTGTAGCAGGCAAAAAAAATTCACTAACTGGTGTAGCAAACTCAACAAGATCTCGAACTCAACAGTTTCACTTGCATAAGAAGCCTTATACAAGAAGTGAACTCAACATACATAATTTTTCTTTTCTTTTTCTTTTTCTTTTTCAATAACTAATTTAATATATAATATGATTTTTTCCTAATAACTTGTAGTATACAGTTTTTTGAACAATTTAAATACATTATTTTATGTATACGTTTTGGCATAAATTATATTGAAATCGAGTTATTTTTAAAATGAAGTATTTTTTAATCTTGCTATTATAAAAAATAACTTAGTTTGAAAACAACTTGGATTAATTTCAATAGAAAAAATTTAAACAAAATGGTGTTTTTAGATTTTTTAGAAAAAATAAACGTTACAAATTTTTCAGAGAAAATTGAATTATATGTTACCTGGATTATTAGAATTAAAAATATGTATTGTGATGAGCTGGCTTCTTGCATAAACAAATTTGGGTAAGTTCTCTTTCTAGTAGCGAATTGTATAAATAATTTGTAAAACCTCCTTGAAATTCCTGACCCGAAATCCATAAAATTCCCATCATATATACTAATGTATTGCCTCTTAAACATAATCTTAATCATTTATTTTAATTCCTAAAAAAATGTGCATTTCACATTAAATTTATCTATTTTTATTCTAAACATATTTTTTTTTATTCAGCTTTAATTTGAGCTATTTCTTTATTTTAAAGATTTAAAACAAATGACTTGGATTGAGATTAGGAGTTAAGTCTCTAAGATTAAATTATCATATGATACAATACCCTTATATAGTTATTTTAAAAAAAATTGCATATATGTATTTTAGCGTTTAATTGTGATAAACTGTAAACACAAAGAAGAATAAAACGACCTTTGATAGATAACAGGAACGATTCCACCAGCGTAAATGCCAATTTTATCCCAAGCAGGCTGAGCCATATCGAAATGTTGAAGGGGTGGGTTGCACCAACCGCCGGCATCACTAGGCTGAGCAAAATTTGGTGGGCAAAAGTTGGTGGCGGTGATCGTTACCGACACTCCTTTTCGACACCATTTCGGGTCTCTCTTATAATCACATATGATCTTGTAGCACTGGCCACAAGCAGCACCGTCGTCGAAAAGAGCACTGCTCAATGCAGCGGTTCGTGTACCGTACCTGGTTGCGTATAAGTTACCATACCCACAAGCACCCCCTACACTTGATCACAAGCTTAATTAATATTAGTGACCAGCACCAAACCATGGTTGTTCATTGTTGAGCTTGCACAAACGTTAAGTACATGCATGGCTGTGCTTAATTATGTCAAGGCAATATTAATGGCTGGTTTATATAATTGTGAACATGTTCTAGGCAATCGTTTAAAGAATGTTTTAAAAAATTGGTAGTTCGCTTGTACTAGAAACGAACTCAAACGAGCCTCCTCAAAAGCCCGTTTGCTCTAACTACTAATTAAAGGTTATCTTTGCAAAAGCGAGTTTGCTTGTATGACTAGGCACACATCATATTCAAATCTCTTGAACTTTTAAAGCTTATAGGATATCTGTTAACCTCATATCTCCCTTGAATTCAAACCTAGCACAAGCAAACTCCCTAACTATATGTAAATTTCGATCATAAATACACAATTTTCTGATTATGAAAATCCTAAACCATATGAAAACTTCAATTCTTAATGAAATTAATTCGTTGTATACAAGTAACTTTGTCTAGGACTCTTGTTACTGCTAAAATGTCTAAAATATCCATTACTAATATCAAAATTATATAAAATGTTTAATATATACCACAAGGCAACGAGCGCTATAGTGACAACAAGAAGGTGTCATTTCGTTGCTGTATATTTATTTATTATCATCTAAAAATAGCTTAGAAAGAATACGATTAATATATAAGGTTTAAATTATTTAACTAATAATTTCTTCTTATTTATTGAGACGACTTGTTTTGATATTGATCTAAGTTAATTAAATCCATATTTTTTTATTTTATTATGCTAACTAAATGTCGCGCTGTAAGTCAAAACTAATTTAATTAATTCTCATGATGATAGCATATCATCACTATAAGTTTAAATTAATTTAATTACGGTGATTAAATGTAGTTGCTATAAGTTCAAATTAATTTAATTTATGATACTTTTCATTTACTAACAGTTACGACTTAGCAACGAGATGTTATCTGAAGAAGTGACAATATGTAGACAACACCTATAGTGACGACATTATAGGCTCATTCACTCGCAACCCTTGTATCATGTCATCGCAATAGCTTGACTTGTTGCAATAATATCATATGATAAAGACTTATATAAAAATCAAAAATAAAATCTATAAAATACAACTTCATATATAGTTTAAAGAAAGTAATTTGAGGTCGAAATTAAAGGCATACCCATTGTTCCCGAAGCATCACTGCCTCCATAAAATGTCGCACGAGCCCGTGTCCATCTCGATGGTGTAAACGAATCAACATGAACAAAAGGATAACAACTGATTGCTGATAACAAAACCAAAACAACCCAAACTTTCACCATTTTCGATAGTTGGATCAAATGAGGATCGATGGAAATTTAAGATGAGTTTAGAAGATTAAGGAAGAGCTGCTTGAATTAAATAATAACCAACCCAACATCATCACATGTAAATCTGCAAGTACAGAATGCAGAAAAAAGGTTTAAATAATACTTTTTATTTGTTTTATTAATTTAAAAATAAATATAAAATATTCCTGCTCAAGGGTGAAGATATTGTGAATCTGATTCAATCACTCCCACGTTCAATCTAACCATTTGTCCACATAGCTAACATTCACAAACGAGCTTTCTTTTATACTTTTTATATGCATGTGTGTCAGCCAATCAAATGTTACCGATAAAAAGAAAAACTAATATTCACGTGACTTCCTAGTAGAAGAGCCATGAACGTTTAATTATATCATGATGGGGTGGAGGGGATTCCATCCGTAGTGTTAATTTTTTTTATCGAAAGGTTATTTTTGTTTTAAGTACTGGTTTCGTCTCTCGCTTCAAAAAATTAACATTTATTGTGAGTCCTGTGAATTTTCGCCTCCCTTCAAAACATTCAAGCTCAGTCACTGGATATTAACAAATATTAAAGTCTTGTTTGAATATTGCTTTAACATATTCATATAATAACCTCTTGCATTGAGAGGGTCTCCTTAGTTTCCCCAAATAGGTTCTCATAGTTAAGAAATAAAAAATTAAATGCGGATCATGGATCAAGTGAATTTTGAAGCATTGCTGGATAAAACATGAAATGGATCCTCACATGGCCTCGCTTTGTCCCTTTTGTGGATCTAAATTATAATAAATTTAAATTATATGTACTGCCCATATATAATGTGCCATTATATCTCTATAGAATTTTGGGGAAAAGAAAACAAATTATTGAATTCAAGATCCATAGCAGATGACATATATTGGACATACCTTTTGAAGTTACATGATTATACCACATGTTTAAGTTGATAACCATGAATGTAAACATATGTTTGAAAACGTAAATTTTGAAGCCTTTGCCCTCTTGATCCGAACCCAAACCAGACTTGTGAACACCCAGAATCTTGTATAAGACTCACAACTTCATAGATATTATTTTTGAATATTTAAGGTACAAAAAAACAAAGACTCATACCCTCTATTTATAATAAACAAAAAAAATCAAAACTCTTTTCCTAAAAAACTACCTACTAAAAAAATCAAATTCAAAACCTAATCTAACTTTAAAATTTAAAACTCAATTAAATAAATCCAAAACAATTAAAACTAAACTTTCTAACTTTAACCCTTAAATTATTTAATATTACAAAATTAGTCCAACAATCACCTGCTAATGTTGTAATATCCTTTCCTGCTCTTCAAAGTAATGTTCGTCCATCTTCATAAGCTTAAACAAAGATTTTTTTCTTCCTCTTTTTCAATCAAATCAGAATACTCACAAGTAAAGTGCTCAACCCTTCTATATTCATAGCACCTTAGATTTCTTTTATAGTTCCCCCGACCAAATCCACGTCCATGACTTCTTTCTTTATCCTGATCACGAGCTGTTATAGGGTCTACTCCATTTTGAATCTGCTCATTTAAATCAACCCCTTTTCCATGACTTTTGAAATCATTTGCACCCCTGCCATGTCCTTGTTCCTGCCATTGACTTCTTTTTCACGATTGTTCCGAGTCTTTGAGCTAGAGAGTAGCAGTTTATTTTGGCTTTCTTCTTCTTCCTCCTCCTCCTCCTTTCCTTTGATCCTCTCTTCGTATGCTTTAAGTCATCCAACAGCTTCCTCAAATGACATCGAATCAATTTCTGAGTATTTTCGATGGCTGCCGCTATTTGCAGGAACTTGTTTAGGACTAAATTTAGCAACTTTCTGACTATAACTTCATCTTCTATATTTGATCCAAGACTCTTGAATTTAATCAACATACTACTCAATTTTCCTGAGAATTCATCAATGGTCTCGATGTCTTTCATCTTTAGCCTTTCTAACTCATTCATAGGATATTGTAACCGTGCCTTTTGAAATCCGTCATCTCCATGAAATCGTACACGAATCGCCTCCCATACATCCTTAACAGATTCATATCTTGCTACTTGGAGGAAGATGTCTTCAGGTAATGGCTGGATGATAGCCTTTGTGGTATATTTTTCAGAGTATCAATTGTTGCTCATATCACTGGATCTATTTGTGACATCCGTCAATTTTCAAATTCGACTTAGTAACACTGTTAGTGTATTTCGCGTTGTCTATGACGGAGTTATTCACAAATGTAATAATTAAATGTTTATTCTCATTTAAATTTTAGCAACATTCATCTAAATATATATAGTCTTGCAATTAGTGATTCTCGTAATTACGCGAAACAATCCGAAACGAAAGGTATTTTGTGTTTAATTAGCCGGATAAGACAGTCATGATACGTGACACATCATTTAACAATCTTATTAGTTACTAAAATTTGATTATTTTAGTATGCTTTATTATTTTACTAATTATCGAAAAATAATCGCGTATAAATAATTCCAAGATTTATACTCGATACAAGATTTAACCACCATAATACCCAATATATACCAATTATAACCTACACTTGGTTATAAGAGGGCAAAATTTTATAAAAGAATGCTTGTGTAAGCTTGTAAGGCTCAAGTCTTATCAAGATCTTGAAGGAATCTTGAAAAGTCTTACACAATCTCTTCAAAGTTGGTCAAGATGCTTAGTGATCTTACCAAGGCCATGCAACCATCATGTCATCCACTCCAACACACCATCTCCCCCTCTTTTCTCTCTTGTGGCCGTCCCCCACCCCCTCCTCTCCATAAACTCATCTTCAAACTCTCCCATCTTCATCCTTCATCAAGATCTTGGAGGGTTTTGGTGAGTTTGAAGCTTTGGAGCAAGAACAAAGGTGGAAAGGAGCTCAAGGAGGGAATCAAAGCTTGTTCTTTCTCACCATTTGTGTTAATCTTAACCATATTTAGCTCCACTAAAGGTATAACACTCAAACTCCTTGTTTCTCATAAGTTTTACCCAGCTACACACACAAACATACATTCTGTCAATTCTGGCAGAATGTTGTTACGACTTCAACAAGTCATAAAATGGTCATAACAACTCCAAATGGAAAAAAATCAGATTCCACAACTAATTTCATTGAGTTAGCTTTCCATGCACTACTTATTCAGCTTCTAACTCGACCAAATGGTACCCCAAACAGCCTTCACAAGATTTGTGCGTGGATTTGTACCCCCTAACTTGTGCAGCTGTTTTGACCTACTTGAGGTCCGAATCATGAAAACTTTTCTAAATGCAAAATAGTAGACTGGAGAGTTTCATAATTTAACTCAAAGGTTTACTATGTCAAAAATGAACCCGAACTCACTGGGCTAAATCTGTGAAAACAGAAACTTTAAATACTTATACATGTGTGACTATTTTAACCTATTTACAAGAAAAATAAAAAAAAATTAAATGAAAGTTGTTAAAACACCTTAAAATAGTAGACTGTAAAGTTTCATAATTTTATTCAAACGACGTGCTATTATTAAAGTTCATCCGAACAAGCCGGACAGAATCTGTCCAAAAGCAGTTTTATAAATTTAAGCATTTTTACATAAATATTAATTATTTTTCACATGTATAAATGTGTATATATTTCATATACACACTTGTATGAAGTGATTTTTTCATATATTTGTACATATATATATATATATTTATATATGATGATATAATTTATGAGTTTTGAAGTTGTTAAGCAAAATGGTAATTTTTCAAAATGCATCGTTATAATGACGAAATTTTTATAAAATTCGACACATAGTAATTTCAAGGCATTGTAAAATAATATTTCAAGTATAAGTTAAGACATAATTATTTTAGTGAAATCTCAACAAATAAGACACAAGCACCATCACATAAACTATAGTAGGTTCATAAACTCAAAAGAAAAACTCATTATGTTATAGTAACCGAGTTGTAAGTCTTCGTATAGACGACAATCAAGAACTCGATCATCAACCATACTAAGTGAGTATTCATAAGCCTTTTTCATTTTTAAAGTTTTAGCTGTAACATGTGTACATTATTCAACTTCAAATTCAATTTCCTTAAACGATGTGAAATTATAATCTATGTCTATGTGTATGATTCAATGCTATATATGTTAAACTTTGTGGTGCTATTCTAAATTCAATATTCTAGCATGATCACTAACTGTACAAGCCAACGGTAGCAATAATAGATCTATTGGGTGACGCCCGTCCATCTTTTGACCCTATAGAGGGCATTTGGGCGATTGAAACCGTATTCTAATCTTGACTTGCGAGTCGAGTGTCTAGTCAACAAAGGTCTGATCATGCACATGTTTATTCATACATGCTTAGATTCTACCATTGACATAAGAATTCACATTTTTCAATCTATTACATATATTCAAACTATGTCTAATCACCAACATATTTGTTGACCCACTGTTTTTATACATGTTGCAGGAAATGCAGTTTGAGTGTTACAAGTTGATGCTACATGTAGGAAACCATGGACCTACTGTAGTAATTGAAAACAATGTTTATTTATGTTTTCCTATGTTTTAAACTACCTGATTTGAGCATGTATTAAACATGGTATGGTTAAATTATGAAATTGAATTAGCGTCACGTGTTACGAACAGTCGCGTCGCGCCCCGACGTTATTCCGCCGTCGGTTGGAGTGTGACAATATTGCATCGCATAGGCCTTGTGCCTCTAAAATCGTCTCCACCATCATCGCCCATGGTGCGTAATTGGTGATTGTTAGCTTAGGATCATGTAAATAAACATGATTTTGTCCTCTCACTGCCACTAAAGCATCGCCTCCTCCCTGGTTTACATTTGTCATGCTACCTTCTTAAATATATTGATTCACACAAAACCTTCTCCTTTGATCACACAGATCCTTTCTAAAGGCTCACTCATAACCAAGCCTAATTTTCGATCACGCAGATCGCTTCTTCATTGCTGGCTCACACAAAATTAGATACGATTAGATAACACAGATTATCTCTTACCTTCTCTCACCAGCTCACGCGGTGGTGTTTCTGATTCACTCATAATCTTCTTCGATTTCACACAGAAACCCAGCTGTGATTTTGGTCGCCTGGAACAAACCTTCGATGTCACCTAGACTGATCCTTCGACACATGGAACGAGTCTTCAAGGTCTTGTGGGATGAACATTCAAGATCGCCTGGGATGAGTCTTCAACGTCAACTGGGAACAACCTTCAATGGATCTGATACCAATTGAAACCTTTGACCTCTTGATCAGAACCCAAACCAGAATTGTGAATACCCAGAATTTTGTGTAGGACTCACAACTTCTTCGATATTATTGCTGAATATTTAAGATACAAAAAACAAAGACTCCTATACCCTATTCATAATAAACACAACAAATCAAGACTATATCCCTAAAAAATTGCCAACTAAAAATAATCTAATCCAAAATCGAATCGAACTCTAAACTTTAAAACTCAATTAAATAAATACAAAACAATTAAAACTAAACTTTCTAACTTTAACCCTTAAACTATTTGATAATTACAAGATTAGTCCAACAAATTTTCATCACGATGCACGATATAAATACAAGTGTACGTGTAAAGATGTAAATCAGATTGTAGAAGAAATATAAGGACTATAGGAGACTATTGACTAAACTTTTGATTAACTAATTAAGAATAACATTTAAACAATTCAAATGTAACTAAAAGAAGCAAACTATGTGGTTTTATTATGCTCTCGAAAGATAGATGGTCCAGAGACAAGCCCAATATTGGTTAATAGCAACATAAATATGGATCTCAAGTAGTGGTTCTTTGAGAATATCTGCAAGTTGATCATCTCTGTATATGCATGAGGCTCGGTGTGAACATTATTAGACATTTTCTCATACAAATTGGTACTCTAAAACAAGATGCTTCACTCATTAATGGAACACGAGGTTAGATGAGTGAGTGGTGACACCAAGGTTATCAATGTAAACAGTGCAAGTTGATGATGAGCTAACCGAGTTCTAAGAAGTAGTATTATAATCTAATTCTATTAATAAACTTCTTAATTAAAAAAAAAAAGACAAATGTGTATACATGAAAGTGTTTAAAGATTTATAAATTTTAATCATACTTTTATTCTTTATTGTTTTATGACATAAAATTTTTGATGTATATAAATTTATGAAAACATTATAAAATTGCATAATCTATTATTCGTAGACTCATTTAATACATTAGTTTATAACTAGTTTTTAATAAAAAAAGGATAATTTAGTTATTTTCGTCAACACAAAAAACCATGTTTAAAACTCTTAAAAATCCCTCTATTTTTATATTTAAATCAAAGATTTATTCCTTAATTTTTATACATTTATAATTGTTTTAAATTATAGATTTTTTTATAGAAATTACACCATTAAACTCATTATGTTTTATTTCTTTTTAATTTCATTATAGTCATCATTTTTAATTACACCAACATAATAAACAATAACATTGCTACACAAGGCCGACTTCATTTAATAAATTTATAGACAAGGGCCTAGGGCCCCAAATTTTTGAAGCCCCAACTGTTCAGATTAGGTTATTTATTTTGTCATTTTGAATCTAAAAATTATAAAGTTCACTCATATTTTCAAAAGAGAAAGTTTGTTTAAGATTTTCTCTTTTCAAATAATTACATCTTCTAAGTTTTTGTTTCACTTTTACTTGATGTTGAATCAATCTTCTATTAATGGTATGGCTAAAAGATATAGACAAGTTTTCTAGTGGTAAAGAAGGTAATCAAGCATATTAATAAAGAGAAGCTGAGTTATAAAATGTTATTAGTAAGTATTGTACATTATAGGATTCTTTGTTCTTTAGAATGAAAAAAAAATTATGTGGAAATCACTATCTGAAGTTCCTGTCACTAAATGAAAATAGATTGCCGCATTGGTTTAAAAGAAATATTACATTGGCGTAACCAACATATATTCAATGCAAAACTAGCATTCATAAAACGAATATCGAATGGTTCCTTTGGTTGAAAAACATAAAATCTCGTCTTGGTGTCGGTTAAAATGAATATCAAGAGCGTTAAACCTGAGAGCACGTTTAAAATCTCGTCTTGGTGTCGTCACTCCAATCCGATAAAAAAAAATAAAGAAATAAATATCGAATGGTTCCGTTGGTTGAAAAACATAAAACGAGCTGACATTACATAAATGTAAAAACCATCCATCAAGCTTTATTAATTCAAAAAAGAATTCATAATTTATTGTTACACTGAAAAATCCATGCCAGGGAAGAAGCTTTTGAAGAGCTAGAGGGTGCCAGACTCTCACATTTTTTCACTCAGAATGATCAATTTATTAGTATTTCGTCAAAAAATTTTATAGGTGTAAAGTTTGACTTCCTCTGTTTTTCTTTCTAAAAATCTTTCAATCCCTTTATAGTTTTTTTCAAACTCCATGAGTGATCTATGTATTACCTTGGTGTAATATATTTATTGCATAAAACACAAGCTAATTTTAAGAAAAAAGTTAGTAACACACCTTAATTGGTATAAAAGAATGGAACGAATGAATATTACATAATTGCAAACATTGTTATAATTATTTAATAAACCCATTCAAATAAAGAATTATGAATGCACAATGAAATAACCTAAAATATGCAACTATATTAGATAGGTTTATCTATCTATGATAAAAAAAGTTGTCAAACTGTAAGATGACAAATGATAATGAACATTTAGAGAGATATATAGAAAAAAAATAAAGTTACCAGTGAGCATATTAGAGGTGAGCAAATTAGAGGTGGGCAAAAAACCCGAAATCGGAACCTGTTGTACCCGAACCGATGTGTACATGCTGTTCCGGATTTTCAGAGAAATCAGAACAGGAATCGGAAAAAGCATAATCGGTTCCATCTTTACCCGGAAAAACCCAAACTGAAACCTGCCAAATCCCGAACTGAGATCGGCCAAAAATTGGAACTGGTTGTTAACTTTGGTGACCAGAACCAAAACCCGAACCGTTTGGAGCCGGAACCGGTTAAAAAAAAACTAGTTTGTCCACCTCTAGAGCAGATAGCATTCATCACAATCTAAAATCTCAAGTTTTACAACATAGATTAACATAAGCATAATGAAAGAGATGCAAACATGAAGATGTGTGATTGAATATAATTCTCATACTAACACCATCATTCCAATTATAAACTAAAAGTTTTTCATAAATTTATAAACTACAAAGTTTTAAGTTTTCAATTAAATCAAATTCTACAAGTTGTTTTTTGCTTCCCATTCTCTCAAACCAACATAAATATTAGAAAAGAAAAATGTTTTTATTCGAGTATTTCTTATATTCTTATTCTCTACAGAGCACATAAAAAAACCCAAATGCTAAAAAAACCCAAGTACATATTTTTTTTTTTTAAATTAGAGGTCTTATATTTTTGAAAGCCCTAAGCCCATGGGAGGCCCTGGAGAGAGGCAAACCTGACCTCCGTTCAGGACCCATTTATCGCAAAGACTCAAAATTGGTAAAATCGTTTTTAAAATATATACAGTTACTTATATCTCCACACACACATAAAACAGTAGATATATATCAAATGTATATACATGAAATCTATAGCAGATTATATATGTTGGATTTTTAATAATAAATATGTTTTGTTATTAATTTTGGACCATGAATACAATCGGGTATAAAACGGAGCTAAGATGAATGAGATATCGATACTCGAATATGTATTGTGTAAAGTGTTAATAGAAAACTGTAAAAGAAAATAGAAAACCTTTTATCAACCAATTCAATTGTCATATATTGGTTATTAACTAAGAGATGAATATGCTTGTTAATAGACATGATGACAACCTTTGAAATGCCTTGGTTACATGTATATATAGAGACATTTGACCTCTTGTTAAAGTTGCTAGTTTTTGAGATCTCTACACTATTTGAGACACACACACAAGCTTCAAAGGTTCTCAACACAAGCATATACTTTGTTTAGTTCTCAAAAATATACAACGATCGATTCTTCGTATTAAATACTCTTGTTTCAACGTTTTCGGATTTTCATTTAACTCAGGCAGTACATATTGCTTCGGTTGTTGTACCCTGGGAAACAGCCGAGTTCACCTGAGTGACCCGAAATTTGTTATAAAGGACCTCTGTTGAATATAAATCCTTAGTCACCGAACTCATTTCAATTCATTTCATCTTATTTTGTACTTTTATCTTGTAATTTAAATTTTAGCATTTTTATATTTCTTGTAGTACTTTATTTTATATTTGTATTTCTCAGAATTGTAGTTCGAGTAATTAAATAATAAAAATATTTGGTTATTTTGTGAACGTTGTTCCCACAAGCTTAAAACATATTTAAAATCATAATTCATAAGTTTGTGTTTTTAAAATTCAACAGATTAAAAAACAAAAATATAAACTATTTAGTTTCACGCATATATTTTTTTTCAAGAAATTTAAAATGTGTTTTTAAATTTTGGTTTTGGAAAGCAAGCATTTTTTTACTAATAGAAAAACTAAAACATTTTGTTTTGTTTATGGTAAACAAGTATTCTTTTCTTATTAATAGGAAAATTCAAACATTTTGTTTTTTATTTTTTTTGTAAACCATAACCAATAATTTTCCATTTTGATAATTGTTAACAAAGTTTGGTTGTATTTTATTAAATTTGTTTTTGCGTAAACCAAAAGTTTTATAAACCATTTTGTTAACGTTTATTTAACGAACATATTCGAATCAGTTTTTTTTGAATTACGAGTTTTATAAACAATAGTTATAACTGTTTATTTCTAACGAGTGTTTTACAAATGGTTTCTGATATAAAAACTGAAAATTATAAAACGTTTGGCGCTTTAGGAAAAAAATAATTCAATTTTGGTGCCAGTTTTGTGTAAACCATAATTGCTCAAAAAAGTGTCAAATTTTGATTTTGTGTAAATCATACGGTTTCTGTAAACCACAAAATATATTGATAAATTAAGCTTGTCAAAGTTTAAGTTATAAGTGACTGACTTTTAGTAACTGTAAGGGTTGACATCGTTATCTGAGTTTCCTGTCTAGGAAAACAATTCGCATATATCCCAAACAATCAGGGAACCTGTCTTGCTTTCTTGGGAATTCTAGGAGAGAGTTCTTAACCTATTAGGCCAAAACAAGTAATGCAAACGTCGCATGAACTCAAATAACTTTGTTTGAGTTAAAAAGTTTAGTTTAAACTTTGGTTTTGTGTAAACCTCATTTCTGAAAATCTGACTTGCTTCGTTTGCATTTCCACTCTTGTTTCAGAAATGACAACTGGACCTGCTCAAACTTTAATACCTTTGAGACCGTTAGTTGGTACCCAAGCTGCCCAGACTGTGGCAAATCATGCGGACAGACCAAAAAAGTATTCGGGTTTGGACTTTAAGAGGTGGCAACAAAAGATGTTTTACTTGACCACTTTGAACCTTGCGAGGTTCCTGACTGAATCCCCTCCTTTAATTACTGATGGGGATATTCAATCTATAAGCGCTTTGATAGCGTAGAAACACTCCTAATATCTAAGTCATAACTATGTGTTTAACAGTTTAGTGGATGCGTTGTATAATGTTCACTGAAAGATAACAACTGCCAAAGAATTATAGGAGTCGTTAGGCAAAAAGTATAGAACAGAGGATGCAGGCACAAAGAAGCTTGTGGTAGCCCGTTTCTTGGACTATAAAATGGTTGACACTAGAACAATGTTTAACCAAGTTCAAGAGTTGCAAATTATACTAAACAATATACATTATGAGGGAATGACTCTTAGTGAGACATTTCAAATGGCATCCATGATTGAAATTTGCTTCCAAGTTGGGCTGATTTTAAGAACTACCTAAAGCATAAGCGAAAGGAAATGACGATAGAGGACCTTGTGGTTTGTTTTCGAATTGAGGAAGACAATAGGTTGGCTCTTAAAATGACTCAACAACATTTTGATCCAAAAGCAAATATGGTGAAGCATGGTGAATCTTCCTATGGGTACAAAAAGAAAATTGACAACTATAAGGGCAAAGGCAAAGGCATGGGCAGGGTTGTGGAACATGGGCCGAAAAAGGTGGTGTGAAGAAGCAGGTTTTCCCATTTTAGGGGAAATGCTACAATTGCGGTGAACAAGGTCATCGTGCTAATAAGTGCAAGGGTCCTAAAAAGGATATAACACATATGATGGAGGACGTTATGCCTCTTGTTTCTATGGTCTCTAACATCACTACTATGATGGAGGAGATCAACTTGGTGTCAAATGACCCTAAGGGGTGGTGGGTTGACACTTGTGCAACTTGTCATGTGTGTCCTGATCGGGCCCTCTTTAATGTGTTTAAAGAGGAGGCGGGTGACATGAAGCTGTACATGGGGAATGCAGCAAATACTAATATCAAGGGTGAAGGTAGTGTGATCTTAAAGTAGAATTCAAGGAAGAAACTTATTTTCAGAAACGTGCTCTATGTTCCTGACATACATAAGGGACTCGTTTCAGGATGGTTGCTTAACAAACATGGTTTTCGTTTAGTCTTTGAGTCTTATAAGTTTGTTTTAACTAAGCGTGGAATGTTTGTTGGTAAAGGTTATGCTTAAAATGGAATGTTTAAACTCAATGTAATAGCTAAGGTTGAGAACATGAATGAAAGACTTTCACTTCTGCTTATTTGATTAAGTCATCTAATGTTTAGCATGGTCCTTTAGGTCATATTAATTTCAACTTGATGCGTCGTTTGATTAAATTAGATTGCATTCCAAGATTTTACATTGATTTAAAATATAAATGTACAACATGTGTTGATGCAAAACAAACAATATCATCTTTTAAGTCAGTTGAAAGAATAACTGAACCCCTTGACATAATCCGCACTAAGTGTTTGATTTAAAATCAATTCATTCAAGAGGTGGAAATAAGTATTTCATCATATTTATTGATGATTGTACACGATATTGCTATGTCTACTTACTTAAAAGTAAGGATGAAGCAATCGACAAGTTTGTATTGAATAAAAATGAGGTTGAGAATCAACTCAATTAAAAGAGAAAAGTTCTAAGAAGTGATCCAAGCAGAGAATGTGTTTCACCATTTGTCGATATTTGTTCATAAATGGAATTATCCATGAGTGTACTGCTCCTTATTCCCCACAAAAAAATGGTATTGCAAAACGAAAGAACCTTAAATTGAAAGAGATAATGAATGCTATGTTAATTAGTTCTGGAATGAGCCAGGACACGTGGGGGGAAACCATTTTGTTGGCTACTTATCTTTTAAACAAAATACCTTTCAAGAAAAAGGATGTAACTCTTTATGAGTTGTGGATGGGAAGAAAGCCATCTTACTAATACTTAAAAGTGTGGGGGTGCCTAGCAAAAGTGGTGGTTCCACCACCAAAGATTCAAAGAATAGGACCTAAAACCGTGGATTGTATATTCATTGGTTATTCCTATCATAGTAGTGCATATCGGTTTCTTGTTCATGATTCAAAGAATCCTGATATACACAAAAATACAATAACGAAGTCAAGGAATGCATCATTCTTTGAAAAAGTGTTTCCTTGTTTGAAAAAGGAACTCCGAAGTTCATCGACACCAATTGATGAGATTGTTCATGATGAGGATCAAGAACAATTGGAGGCTGAAGAGGTTGATCCAAGAAGAAGTAAGAGGCAAAGGATTGAAAAATCTTTTAGACCTGATTTATTACTTATATGGTTGAGGGAGAGCCCCAAACCTATCGTGAAACAGTCACCTCTTCGAAAGGAACTCAATGGAAAGAGGCTATCAAGAATGAAATTGATTCGATCTTCCAAAACCATACTGCGGAGCTAGTTATCTTCCAATAGGATGTAAACCACTTGGATATCAATGAATATTCAAAAGGAAGTTGAAAGCTGATGGTTACATTGATAAGTACAAGGCAAGGTTAGTGATCAAAGGGTTTATACAAAAATAATGAGTAGATTACTTTGATACTTACTCATCTGTGACTAGAATAACCTTGTTAAGGATGGTGCTTGCAATAGCAGCTTTAAGAAATTTGGAAATCCTACAAATGAATGTTAAAACCGTTTTCCTAAATGGGGATTTAGAATAGGAGATTTACATGGAGCAACTTGAGAGTTTCTCATCTCCTAGTCAAGAAGGAAAAGTGTGTAAATTAGTCAAGTCAATATATGGCTTAAAGCAAGCTCCAAAAAAATGGCATCAAAAGCCTGACCAAGTTATGTTTAATAATGGTTTCAAAATTAATAAATGCGACAAGTGTGTTAATGTGAAAAAACATAACGAGAGGTTATGTGATATTATGTCTTTATGTAGATGATATGCTTATCGTTGGGAGTGATGATAAGATGATCAAATATACTAAAGACATGTTAAAAGCCAGATTTGACATGAAAGACATGGGTCTAGCTCATATGATTCTTGGTATAAAGATCAATAGAACCCAATGTAACATCACTGTATTTCGGGTTGTCCGTACATGTTTGATTGTACTGTTAAGACCTGATATGATAATTGTTAATGATTATGGATAATTACTATGGATTATTTGATGATATTATCATTATTGGTATACATATAGAGAACACATTATTTTACGCATAAACCATGGGGAGTTTAGTTGAAATACAACTAAACAGAACCAGAGAGTTTATTACAGTTGAACTCACATGTTATGGGTTGTGGATTTGGATTGGTAGTGGTATAAGATTCTATAACCAAAGATAGGCAAGGATATAATCATGGTCTATCGAAGGGGTGGTGGGACGGTGGCTGAGGCGGTTGCGACTGACCTCTACATATGCCCTATACATAAGCCATCTTCGGTTTATCATGATTATATCAGTGTTGAGGCTTAGGTGAGGAGAATCTGGGATTTTGGATTGGGAAATTATAATATTCAAGATAATAAAATAGTGAAAGCATTATTGAAAATAAATACGCGATGGTGAGTTTAAGGTTATAAATTTAAGCGTGAATATTAATTCAGAAATGTTAACTTAATAATGTATTCGCGTGGGTGACGATTCACACGAATATAATTATAAGGATTAATATTCTGAAACGATATTCCATAAATCGTAAATCGAATCGAAATACAATACGAGCGTTGGATTCGAAAAGGTGACGATCTTTACGAATAAGTACGTGAGTAACGCGTTTCCATGAGATAATCGAAATAATATCTAACGATATTAAATTAAGAAAAAGAATGTAAAAATATTTATTAGTAATCACAATCATAACATAAAATTAATAAATTCATTTTGTTTATAAAGGATTAAACGGAAACAAATGAAACCATTTTATAAAACGAATTTAATTATAATCATTCGGGTTATGTGAAATCATTTTACTAAAACGAAAACGAATTATTTAAACATCTTATGTTGTAAATATATTTTACGAGCAAAACAGGCTATTTCATAATTTTTATCGCGAAATAAACGAGACCGAGCATGCGTGGATGAATCGAGTTATAAGAAAGAAGAACACCTTCTTTCCTTTCACGTGCAAGAACACTGTCTCTCTCTACACCATATTTTTCGTCACTCTCTCTCTCTCTGACTTCTCTCTAAGAGAAGTCTCTCGTTTCTTAACGGTTTTTTCAAGATCTTGGTGCCTAAACGCTCGTTTGTTCAAGGAGAACACAAACCCACGAAGAAATTGGACGTTTGGTCGACATTTCGAGGTAAATCTAAGGTTTTATTCTCGGTTTTGTTGTAAATCACCAACCCTGTAATCTATTGATGTTATAATCGGTTTAAACACTTGAAAACACTAAAACAAACTAGTATGAATAGTGGGAAAGCATGGTTGAGCTTGCAAAAGGTCGGAGATTGAAGATGATGTTGATGAGCATGTGGTTCGCGAGGGGTGCAGGTAGGCCGAACTTGTGAAGGGTTGGCCAAACCTGCTGAGACACCACCCTGCTAACCGGCGAACCCTTTTTTTTTCCAGCGAACCTGAGTCACGAATATGCGGCTTAACGAACCTTCCTCTACACGAGCCTGCAGGTGCAACAAACCAAGAAGGGCCGAACCTAGGCGCATCTTAGCCGAACCCCGGTGAACCAACCGAACCCTAGCTGGGCGAAGCAACTGGCCACGAACCTTGCGCGACCGAATCTTAGCCACGTGAATCTTGGGCCGCGAAACCACCATCACCAATCTGAATCAGCTGAACTTTTTTTTTCCAGCGAACCTACATCCGGCCAAGAGAAATTGCAACTGGGCCGAGCCCATAAGCAGCAAACCTTGATCTACCACCTCTTATCTTGGCCGAACCATGGGTTAAAGAACCTATGTACTTGATCGGACCTATAGCCGAGAAAACCTAAGGGTTGTGGGGTAGGATAGCTGCGAACCTATGGGTTGTGGTCAATTCAGGGCTGCAAAGAAACCTAAACATTATAACTAAAGGTTAAGGGTGAATAAATGAACGAGATAATGGTGTGTAATCATGCATGCTTGAATAGTAAGAGTTGCCACTTTTCTTAATGAACATAAGATTTATATGAGAAGATTTTGTCAAATATATTTACACGAGTAAGCTAAGTATGACATGTTAAACCTAAATTAAAATGTTACTAACTTAAGTTAAGTTGCTCAAGCTAATTGAACATGCATACATGCAAATATGATTATGTGTATATGTATATAAGGTCTACTACCTTTACAACATGTATAACTTTATAATCTTCTTAAAACTATTATAAATGGGTTGACTAAGTTAATTAATGTTGAACCAATCCTTTATAATAAGGATAAGAGACTTTAATAATTATCACTTTAACTTAGGAAATAAACCTAAGTAACTAGCACATATAATAACTTAAGGATAAATGAATATGAGGAACAAAATGGTCACACCCCCAAATTCCCACGTGCGGGGTCAGACCGCGCGGGTGTTACGTGGCCAGGATCACAGCTCATGGTCATATAGAACGACTCTATATGAGTTACACAACACACAGTTTTGTAGAATAATACAAGTTTCAATAATAAAACAGCGGAAATGTTTGATAATTAAGCAGCGGATTAGTAAAGTGTTACAATGGAAAGATAAATTGTTTCAGACAATACATGATTAATATTGTTTGAAAAGACATAAATCAAATACAAGCCTAGGACAAGAGTCTAATGCATGCGACTCTTCTTGTACTCCTCCTGTGTGTCCTAGTGTGTGCTCCATTAGTTACCTGAGAATACATGCGAAAAGTGTCAACTAAAAAGTTGGTGAGTTCACAGGTATAGACAGACAGTAACTCTGTAAACAGACATGTACTGTGTATGTTAAGTTTAGTTGTTGGATCTACGATCCGTGAGTGTGTCATGTCATCTTACCGAAACTCGACTGTTTCCGTTTGCCTCCGCGGGTCATCGCTGAACCTGACATCGACATGGATATTACACTCGTTATGACCTCCAGTCAATGTTGTTGCTGAGTGGGGCTAGTCAAACCCAGTAGTACTACGTAATAACGACTCGTTTGTTACACAACTAACGGTAAGGGTAATGAGGACTTGTAGCGATAATAGTACACTCAAAATAGTTTTTACAACATACTAGTCATACATCTAAAATAGTTGCAATGTAATTCTCATCCCACGAGTTAAGTAAAGACAGTTACAGAGTAAAAGTGGGGCTGTAAACTCACCTGAGTTTGAGTAGAGTGTGTTATTACGAGAACAGTGTAGCTCGTCGGCTAGTAGTTTCCTATATAAAATAGGTGTCATAAGTTTGTGTTCACATACATGTGGGTCTTACAGGACCGTGTTTGTGTTAACAACTCTAAGTTGTCGTGTGGGTCATGTTGACCGTGGTTGACTGTGTTTACCGTGTTTGATTGTGTTGACCGTGTTTGACCTAACGACCCGTTGGTGACGGTTTTGGTTCAAGTGATCGTGTAACGTGCAGTTTAGTTTCGTGTAACGTGTGCGGATACCAAAGTTGCACCCGTACGGTAACTTACTATTTATAGTAAGTTCCTATTTTTGGAAAGTTTCCTAATTAAGCAAGTCATGCAAGTAATCACTTCCTGATTATTCTATCATGCAGTTTTATCCTAAATGAGCATGTTATCACTTAGCACATATTCATACACAGTCGATTAAGCATGTTTCGCGTATAAAAGTTACTAAATATGGAAAGTTCGCACAACACATCATCTTAGTTATAAATAAATCATTCTAACATGATCCTAAGATTCTTGACATTATCATGGCAACTTAACTAGACCAAATCAAGTTATTATGAACAAGTCTTATGAAAAAGTTTCCATTTATGGAAACTTGTCATAAACACACATACTTCCATCATTCCAGTGAATCAAAATGCCTAATATTATTATGTTAAACCCATATACTCATGCTAATCATGCTATAACATCATGTTCATCATTCATTTGAAGATTCATAGCAAAGAGTTACTATTTTCAGAAATAGTGCGCAAATCGCATATTTGAACATTTCTAGCAACCTAAACATATTAATAATTATTACAATGTTTTCAAATCATCATTTTAAATATAAACCCTAGATATAAGCACTTGCATGTTGCCATTTTATCAAAAATCACATTTTGTAACAATAAAGTTACTATTTTTAGCAATAATGCGAATAATCATGTTCTTGACATCAACAATCCTTCTAACCTTTGTAAATCATCATAAACATCATTTATAACAACATTTCAATATCAAGAATCATACAAATTGTAGATGCACTTATTGTCCCTAGTTCTATTTTGTAATATTCATCTTGTAAAATTCAAGTTATTAATGGAAGTTGTCTTTTTATATTGTTCTTAATGTTTATGTTTTAATTATTTGATTATCTGATTGGGTGATTTGGTTTACTGTTTAATTGAGTATGAGTATTGCTCATTCGGCCGAATGACTCTAGAGTATGAAGTCATTCGGCGAATGAGAATAGAGTATGTCTATATTCGGCGAATGAGTCATTCGCCGAATGACTCATTCGACTGAATTATCTATTCGACAGGAGTCATTCGCCGAATGAGTTGTTTCGGCCTCTCATTCAGCCGAATGTCAACTGCCTATAAATACAAGTTCAAAATCATTTCTACCCTAACTTCTGAGAAACCTCATTCGTCCTAAAGCACTCAAGTGTCAAACCCTTGGAGATTTGAGCGTTTCTCGCTGTCCAACTTCGATTCTTTGCTCGTGGTGTTCGATCTTCACTCAAATGTTCTTCTCTTACCTTCGTATCACCACGGTTGCTGTCGGTTTCGATTGGAAAACCCTAGAATAGGATTCCGCACTATTCTAGTGGCTGTTGAGCAGATTCCTATTGATTTCGTGTTGTTTTCGAGATCATTCTTGGTCCTACAAAGTGGTATCAGAGCTTTGGCTCTTGATTCTGCTCGATTTCCAATCCAAAACATCAGATCTGTGATTGATAGTTCGAAATCTACAAAAACCCTGATCTTTTTGCCCTAAAAGTTACTGTTTTATTGCAAATCTGTGGATTTTTGTGGTGTTTTTGTCAAAAAGTTTATCCCAATTTGTTCATTATCATCTCATGATGTTCTGTACCAAATTTGGTACTTAGATCTGGTCTAAATCTCAAGTTATCGTGATTTTTGTTGCAAAAACCCTCAGATTGGCCGAATGTGCATTGCGGCCGAATAGGTTCAGCAAAATAAGCCTCATTCGCCGAATAGCCACATTCGATTGTCTCATTCGGCGAATAGCCCTCATTCGATCTCTCATTCGCCGAATAGCCCTCATTCGATCAGTCATTCGGCGAATAGCATCATTCGACATCTCATTCGCCGAATAGGTTCAGTTGCCCTAATTTGTCATACTCAAATCTTCATTCGCCGAATAGCTCTCATTCGGGCCCCGACATTCGCCCAAAGGATACTCATTCGGCCCTGATTCTGAAATTTTTTTTAAGTGTTGATCTTTGTTGTTTCTGATTAAATGGAAGATTTAACACTGATGGCGAACCAGAATCATCGTATTCAGACATTGTTATTGACAGAGACTGAGACTGGAAACTCCAACAAGGCTCCCAAGTTGTTATCTTTAGATGATTATCCGCACTGGAAGTATCGGTTTGAAATCCACATCAATGGGGTGGACGCCAATCTATGGATGATGATTGAAGGTGGATATCTTAGACCTCTTAATGAAGATGGAACTCCAATGCTAGTCACACGGATGACTGAGCCTCAGAGGAAGCTGTATGATTATGAGAAGAAAGCCTATGCTATTCTCTCCCAGTCCATTGCCACTGATATTTTCCATCAGTTTAGACAGTTTACCTCTGCAATGCTACTGTGGGATGCACTGCAACAAAGATATGAGGGTAATGATGCCTTGAAGAGTATCAAGTCAAAGGCACTGAGAAAGGAATTCAATAGCTTCATGTATGTGGGAAATGAGTCACTGGATGAGTCGATTGCTAGATTTTATCATCTTTTGAGTGAGTTATTCAATCATGAAGTCAAGACAACTACTCAGGAAAAGATCCAGTGTTTGGCAGATGCTCTACCTCCAAAGTGGGAGTCATTTTTGATGGTACTAAAGCAGAACCAGATGCTGACACATATGGATATCAATGATTTCATTCAAAAACTGAAAGAACAAGAGATAGAGAACAAGTGGAAAGCGAAAAGAGTTGCTCAAGTTCAAGATCCTTCTTTGTACTATTCTACTCCCACAGTTGAGAAATCAACTGCTCATGCCCCTTTGAAGACAGCTTTGTCTCTCAGACATCTGAAGCTCCATCTTCTGCTCAGATTCATTTTGGTCAGTCATCTGCTTCAACCAGCTCTCAAAAGGATCATCATCAACCTGCTGCAAGTCTGAAAACAGACAACTTTGATAAGGTTACTGTGGAGATTGCTAAGGAACACATGGGTCTTTTATCTACCCTTTTCAGCTCATATGATGGTTTAGTGGCTGGTCAAATTGGCAATTCTTATTTGACCAATGATGACTATTCTCAGATAGATCTTGATGACATGGAAAGGATTGACATTATGTGGGCTTTGGCAAGTGCTGTGAGGAGAGCTAAGGAGTTCGTGAAGAGAACTGGCAAAGAGATAAATTTAAACAAGGAGTCTAAGTTTGGATTTGATATGGCATCGGTGACTTGCTACAACTGTGGAGAGAAAGGTCATTTTGCTAGACAGTGCAAGCAACCGAAGAAAGCCGGAAACAAGAACCCATTTCAGCATCAGAAGTCTTCTACTGCAAATCCAGAAAGGAGATTGGTTCCCATTGATTCTCCTACTCAGGCTGGATCTTCTACTTCTGCAAGCAAAGCTTTAATGGTGCAACAAGATGAAGGGGTGAACTGGGATTTTAGATTCAATGCAGATCAAGGAGAACAAGACAAAGCTTGTGTTGCTGAGATTCAACAGGTTGAAGATCACAGTGAGGAAAGCACTTTGGGAGAAACAGAGATAAAGGATACTGAAGCATCAAGTTCAGAGTCTGATAGCATGACTGATTCAGACACTCAGGAATCTGATGCTGAAATTGAAGACTCTTCTACTCAGTATGCGTTGATGGTAAACTCTTCTGATTCATCAGAGTCCGAGCAGGTATACACTGATTGTTCATCTTCACATTCAGAGTGTTTTAATTGTGTTGACCTAAAGAGTAAGGTCCTTGCATATCAGAAACATAATAGTGATTTGATGAACGATCTCGACTTGTGCATTGAGGCTAACAAAATTCTAAAATCTAATGAAAAGGATTTTCAGGCTAAAATTGATCTTTTAAATAGACAATTGCATGAAGCCGAGATCACAGTACTGAATAGGCAAGATGCTATCACTTCTTATCTCAATACCATCAATGAGATTAAGAAGAAGTTAGCAATAGTCGAGTGTGACTATGAGACCTTGGGACAAAAGCTCAAGAGCTATGAGAGCTCATCTTACATTATTGAGCACATGATCAGTAGGGGTACTGATCAACAGGGAAAGGGAAAAGTTAGCTATCAAAATTGTCCTCCACCTATCCTCAATGCCTTTGTTAATACACCAAATGACAAAGATGTTAAGGATTTTCAAGTCACTACTCCATTAGTAATAGATCCAACTGGACTATTTATTAATGAGGATTCCTCAAAATCTGAGAAATCTCGTGTGGATGGACTTGTTGAGGATTGGGTCTCAGATTCTGAGGATGAATCAGATGATTCATATGTCTCTACTCAGAATCAAGCCCCTGCAGTCATGAAATGTGACCCAATCTCAAATTCAAAGATTTACAAAGAATTGGGCTTTGTAAAAGCTTCTCAAGAGTCTGAAGCAAAATGTGTTACCAAGTCTGCTTTTATTGGTAACAAAGGGACAAAAAGGTTGGGTTTTAATCAAGACAAGCTAAAATCAAATGTTTTTAAATCACATAAACAGTCTTTCTCTGATTTAAAACATTTTCATAAAAAGGGTGAAAAAGTTTGTTTTGAGTGTGGTGCACCTGGGCATTTTGTTAGATCCTGCCCTCATTTGATTAGACCAAAGGTTGCACCACCCAAAAAACAAAATATGAATTTTGTTAAACCTGTCAGATCTGAGTCCAAATCATTTCTGACAAAACCCAAACAACCAAATCAGGTTAAATCTGTGGACAAGGGTAAAGGGAAATTGATGAACTTGAATGGTCTCAAGTCTGTTAATGTTGATCAATCTAAACCATCATCCATTTATCTGAAAAACTCTTTTGATAAACATGCAATCTGGAAAGTTAAAACATCTTAGAGTTCAATTCCACCCATCTCAGACAAGCCTATTTCAGATGGTAAATGGATTGATGTAGACTCACTAGGTTAACCCAAGACTGTAAAGGCTTGGGTTCCCAAAGTGAACTGATTGTTTCATATTTGTGCAGGTTACCCCAAAAGCTGGAGTTAACAGCAATTGGATCGTTGATAGTGGGGCATCCAGGCACATGACTGGTGATATCTCTTTACTCACCAATGTGAATGCAGTTCGCGGTGGATATGTAGCTTTTGCCGGTGACAAAGGCGGATTCATTACGAGAGAAAGGAATTGATTACTTCAAACATCCTCACGATTTCAAGACGTTGCCAGGCTTTGAAGTCAATCAATTAGCACGTCTGAAGTTGCTATACAGTGAGGATTCAGGAATGTCTGCCTGGTTCTCTAGGCAAATCCAGTATGAGTACAGAAAGAGATGGGTGAACTTTCAGCCCCAACAGCCTGAACGTTATTATTTTCCAGAGATTGATGGAGACACCCGGAAGCATAAGGTTATCCTGAAGTGGCTTCCTCCTAAAGTTTTGAAGAAGATTCCTTTACGGAAAATGCGACAAGACTTTATGGATGGCTTCCGACGGTGGTATTATAATGGGCGTACTGGCGAGGCTGTGATTGTTTTGTGCAAGGACAAGCAGTGGGAGACTGTGAGGATATTTGAGCCTATGTGGTTGACCAATCTATCTCACAAAGATGTCCAAGCTCTGTTTAGGCACCAGATTTTCTTTGATGTTCAAGACATGGTGCAAGCATTGCAGTTTATGAGAGTGATCCGTCTCTGCAGCATTTTCAAGATCCATGCTGGAGCTGACTGGAAAGCTATCTCGGCAAAGTATTTCAAGAAAGACACTTCCACAAGCTGAACTAGGTCCAAGGGGGAGTTTGTAGATGCACTTATTGTCCCTAGTTCTATTTTGTAATATTCATCTTGTAAAATTCAAGTTATTAATGGAAGTTGTCTTTTTATATTGTTCTTAATGTTTATGTTTTAATTATTTGATTATCTGATTGGGTGATTTGGTTTACTGTTTAATTGAGTATGAGTATTGCTCATTCGGCCGAATGACTCTAGAGTATGAAGTCATTCGGCGAATGAGAATAGAGTATGTCTATATTCGGCGAATGAGTCATTCGTCAAATGACTCATTCGACTGAATTATCTATTCGACAGGAGTCATTCGCCGAATGAGTTGTTTCGGCCTCTCATTCGGCCGAAAGTCAACTGCCTATAAATACAAGTTCAAAATCATTTCTACCCTAACTTCTGAGAAACCTCATTCGTCCTAAAGCACTCAAGTGTCAAACCCTTGGAGATTTGAGCGTTTCTCGCTGTCCAACTTCGATTCTTTGCTCGTGGTGTTCGATCTTCACTCAAACGTTCTTATCTTACCTTCGTATCACCACGGTTGCTGTCGGTTTCGATTGGAAAACCCTAGAATAGGATTCCGCACTATTCTAGTGGCTGTTGAGCAGATTCCTATTGATTTCGTGTTGTTTTCGAGATCATTCTTGGTCCTACACAAATAGGCTTAGATCACACATGGATGTTGTTAAGACCATCATTTTGACTAATATGATCATTTTATCATAACAACCCCATCCTAAATGTAGAAATACACCCTCCAATCACCAAAGATCATCAATATTCATGCTCAAATCAACAAACCCAGATTCAAAGTGCTAGAAATTTGTGTGTGAGTGATTGCATGTGGGTATTTCCCATTGCATGTGAGTTTAGGTGCAAGATTAATGCGTGAGGGATGCTAGAACTACCTCACAAGGCTTTGAATCAATGAGATAAAGCTTGGGGTAGGTTGTAGAGCTCATGGATCTTATTGAATGATGAGATAGCCGCAGCTTGAAGGAGGTTGATGAAGATGGTATGATCCTCCAATGGCGTCTTTGAGCTTCAAGGTCTCAACTTCTTCAAGCCAAAGCTTTCAAATGGGCATCAATGGCTTCCATGGTTGATTAGAGAAGAGTTGCAGGTTATAATGATGAGTTTAGGGTCTGGGATGGGTTAGGATAAGTGTAGGGTGGCTTAAGATATGATTAGTCTTGGTTTAATAAAAGATTTTGGGTGTTAGACTCTTCGCGTACCGCGATGAGGGTCTCCGAAGGGCTTCGCGTACCGTGACGGATTTCGGGATTCAAATTGCCCGCCCATCCATTGCTTATCGCTAAGATCTTTCTTGTGGGCCTTAGCGTACCGTGATGGGTTCCTGGGGAGCCCGGTAGGCCCAATTTGTTGTTTCGAACCGATTTTCGCTTATTTCTCGTTTACGATCCTTGTTTCTCGACATGTAAGCATTGTTCCCACTATTTTAGGTTCCCTAGAACCTAAGTGCAGTGAAAGTTTACTGTGGTTTGATCGTTTCACTAGCGTTCGTCATTCAAGACACGTGCGAGTATTTTGCGTTAATTCTTCGAATTATCGGTGTGTTTGGACTATTGTGCCATGTGTCACACTAAATATTAATTATTCTAGTGCCACGTAAGTAATAATAGTACACATTATTATTAAAATGAAGTTAATGCTGACCTGAAAATTGCGAGGTGTCACATCATCCCCCAGTTAATAGGAATTTCATCTCGAAATTCAGTTCGTGTTGCTTGTGTTAGTTTGAGGGTATTTCTTTTTCATCTGGTCCTCTCGTTCCTAGGTGTATTCCGGTCCCCGCCGTGAGTTCCATCGCACCGTAACTATCGGTATGCGACTGAGTTTGAGTTTCTTAATTTCCCGGTCCATAATTTCCACCGGTTCCTCAAGGAAGTGAAGTTGTTCATCAATCTGAATTTCCTCTAGAGGAATTGCGATCATTTCGTCCGATAAGCACTTCTTGAGGTTTGATACGTGGAATACATTATGCACGCTACTCAATTCTTGTTGTAGTTGTAGCTCGTAGGCCATAGGGCCTATACGTTTAGTGATTTCAAATGGTCCGATGTAACGAGGATTCAACTTCCCCCGCTTTGTGAATCGGATCACTCCTTTCCATGGTGAGACCTTAAGGAGTACTCTATCTCCCACTTGGAATTTCAAAGGTTTGCGCCTTTTATCGGTGTAGCTCTTTTGTCGATCCGGAGCTGCTGCCATTCTGTTACGTATTTACACGATCTTTTCAGTCGTCTTGTGCACAAGCTTGGGTCCAGTGAGTTGGCTTTCACCAGCTTCTGCCCAGCAGAGTGGCGATCTGCACTTACGTCCGTAAAGTGCTTCAAAAGGTGCAGCTCCAATGCTGGTGTGATAACTGTTATTATATGAGAACTCCACCAAAGGTAGGTGAGTCTCCCAGCTGTTACCGAAATCTATCACACAAGCTCGAAGCATATCTTCCAGCATTTGAATGGTTCGTTCACTTTGCCCATCCGTCTGCGGGTGATAGGCAGTGCTCATATCTAACCTTGTCCCAAGTGCCTTATGTAAGGACTTCCAAAAATGTGCCGTAAAACGTTGTCTCGATCAGATATTATGGAGACTGGGACTCCATATCTGGAAACTACTTCCTTAAGATAGATTCGAGTCAAGCTTTCCAACTTATCAGTCTCCTTAATCGGTAGGAAGTGTGCAGATTTCGTAAGTCAGTCTACGATAACCCAAATGGTATCGCACCCACTTGCTGTTTTTGGTAGTTTGGTGATAAAATCCATTGAAATCTGCTCCCATTTCCATACTGGGATTTCCGGTTGCTGAAGTAACCCTGACGGTTTCTGATATTCGACCTTTACTTTAGAGCAAGTCAGACACTTACTCACATAAGTCGCGATTTCTGACTTCATGTTAGGCCACCAGTAAGTGGTCTTCAAATCATGGTACATCTTGTCAGAACCTGGATGTACTGAGTACCGGCTCTTGTGAGCTTCATCCATCACTACTTCCCTCAATCCTCCGTAGCGTGGAATCCAAATCCGATCCATTAAATAGTAAGCTACATCATCCTTTTCTTTTATTTGTTTATCCATACCCCGCATGGCTTCGAGGGTAAGATTTTCCGTTTTCAGAGCTTCTCGTTGTGCGATTCGGATCTGATTAGGTAGCTCGGAGTGGATGGTAAGTTATAGTGCACGTATGCGTTTGGTTGTTTCTTTCCGGCTTAACGCGTCGGCCACTACGTTAGCTTTTCCTGGATGGTATTTGATTGGGCAATCATAATCGCTTATCAGGTCAACCCATCGGCGTTGCCTCATGTTTAATTCCTTCTGGTCGAAGGTGTGTTGTAGGCTGCCAGATCTTCAATACGAACACCACGGCTCCTAACTTCAGATCGTGCGTTGTGTAATTCTTCTCGTGCACTTTCAATTGTTGTGATGCGTAGGCGATGACTTTCTCGCGTTGCATCAACACACAACCGAGTCCTTGCTTCGATGCATCACAGTAGACCAGAAAGTCTTCGCATCCCTCAGGTAATGTTAGAATTGGTGCAGTGCACAGTTTATGTTTCAATAGGTCGAATGCAACATCCTATTTCTCTCCCTATTCGAATTTCTTATCTTTGTGCATGAGAGATGTTAATGATTGTGCGATCTTCGAGAATCCCTTGATAAATCGCCTATAGTATCCCGCCAATCCTAGGAATTTTCGCACCTCTGTTGGAGTCTTAGGTGCTTCCCAGTTCATTATGGCCTCGATCTTGGCTGGGTCTACATGTATCCCTTTCTCGTTCACCACATGTCCAAGGAACTGGACTTCGCGAATCCAAAAGTCGCATTTTGAAAATTTTACATATAGTTGTTCCGTCTTCAACAGTTCCAAGACGAGTCTCAAATGTTCATCATGTTTTTCCTGAGTCTTGGAGTAGATCAGGATGTCATCTATGAATACGATTACGAATTTGTCGAGATACGGCTTGCATACACGATTCATGAGATCCATGAATATAGCTGGTGCGTTAGTCAGTCCGAAAGGCATGACCAGAAACTCGTAATGTCAGTATCATGTCCTGAAGGCTGTCTTCGGTATGTCTTCTTCTTGTATCCGTAGTTGATGGTAACCAGATCTTAAATCGATTTTCGAATAGTAGCTTTACCCTTGCAGTTGGTCAAACAAATCGTCTATTCGAGGTAAGGGGCATTGATTCTTGATCGTTACCTTGTTCAGTTCTCGGTAGTCAATGCACATACGGAATGATCCGTCCTTTTTCTGCACGAACAAAACCGGCGTTCCCCATGGTGAGGAGCTTAGTCGGATAAATCCTCTATCTAACAACTCTTGCAGTTGATTAGATAGTTCTTGCATCTCAGTAGGAGCCAATCGGTATGGCGCCTTGGCTATCAGTGCTGCTCCTGGTGTTAGATCTATCTGGAACTCCACCTGTCGTTTCGGTGGTAGCCCAGGTAGATCGTCAGGAAAGATGTCAGGAAAGTCGTGAACAACAGCGATGTCCTCGATCTTCCTCTCCTTTTTTGGTTGTTTTGTGATAAGGGCTAGGATAGCCGTCTATCCCTTCTTCAAGTATTTTCTTGCCTTCATGCAGGAAAAGATGTTTAACGGTATCCCATGCCGTTCTCCTTGGATTGAGATATGCTCTCTCCTTGGCAACGTAACTCGTACAATCTTCTCGTTGCACACGATCTCAGCATGGTTAGCAGATAACCAATCCATTCCAATCACCACATCGAAGCTCCCGAGAGTAACCGACATCAGATCGATCTTTAGTTCGTGGTTTTCTAGAATTAAGACACACCCTTTGATGATGTGTTGCGTCTCGATCAGCTTGCCGTCCGCTAACTCTACAGTGTACTTATAGTCTAGTGGCGTTGGGGTCATATTAAGCAGTCAACTATGCTAGCATAGACATTATTTAAAAGGAACCTACCGGTGACGTCGTTTGGATCATCCTTGGCTTCTCCAGATCTGATCACGAAAACCCGGCCTCTCGTCGAGTTTTCTCCGGTACTCTTGTTCTGAGGGCAATCTCGGCGCATATGCCCCGGCTTCCCGCAAGTGAAGCACCCCTTCAAGGTATCATTCTTGTTTGTGTTGAGGTTGGGGTTTGATCGACATTCTTTGGCCAAATGCCCGTTTCTTCCACAGTTTGTGCGCTGGACTCTCCTGCATGGGCTGTGATGATATATGAGTAGTTGTTGCATTTAGGATTGTTGCCCCGA
The DNA here is from genome assembly GCA_009363875.1 of Mikania micrantha. Classification (NCBI taxonomy): domain Eukaryota; kingdom Viridiplantae; phylum Streptophyta; class Magnoliopsida; order Asterales; family Asteraceae; genus Mikania; species Mikania micrantha. The sequence goes on along the minus strand of CM018698.1, from coordinate 43,318,842 downwards.
TATCCACCCTTTCCTTGGTTGCTTGGCTGAGTGGCAGTGAAAGCTTTTGCAGGTACCATAAGGTGTTGGGTTGGTTGTTGTGGTCAGAAGGTACGATTGGTACTGGGTTCCCACTTCCTCTTAGGTAATTGGGGTTTCGGTTGTTCACCCCTCTTAGGCAGTTTACCATGAGCTACTGCCAGGTCAGTCAGCTTGGGGGCTAGTTGGATGGTGGGTTGGATGTGTGTCGGGTGAGATGCGGTAACCATGCTTTGTATTTGCTCGGGCGACCCACTGATGAACTACTTGATCTTTTTGTACTCCCGCGTCACCATTGCCGGGCACAGCTTGCATAGTTCGTGGAATCGAGTACGAAAGCTCAATCTCCGATCCCACCATTTTGTGTGCCCAAAACTCCTCTTCGAGCTTCCTGATCTCGTCACGAGGACAGTATTCATCATGAAGCATTCCGGTGAATTCCTCCCACGGGATAGTGTTTGCAGTCTCGAGTCCTATGGTTTGGACATGTGTTTTCCACCAGGTGAGGGCTGGCCCTCCAGAGTCCTGGTGGAGAATTTGACTTGGTTCTCCCCCGAGCATTCAGACATTGAGAACACCGATTTGAGCTTTTCGATCTAGCGGAGCAGTCCCACTGCTCCTTCGGTTCCTTGAAACTTGTGGGGATGGCAACTTAAGAATGCTTTGAAAGAGCATCCCTTGGCAACACTCTCATGGGATCCTGTGTATTAGGATTTAACATTACGTGTTAGTGACGGCATTGTCCATACTAAGTGAGTCCGGTTAGGCAGATGTTAATACCGTTGTTAGTCCCGCTGGTTTCACTATGTAATCGGTTAGCTTCGTACTCGGCCATAGCCTTGCTAACCCGTCGTTCTACAATCGCTCGGATGGCTGCCACACCAGTCGGTTGCTTGTGTGAACGAACGTATGTTCCCTTTCCCATCATAGTCGAATTGTATACGGAAGGGATAAAGTGTTAGTCATCATATGTTAGGATGTTAGTCAAAAGTTATGTTAGATGTCATGTTAGCAAACAACCATAGTCAGAATGTACGGTTAATAAAACAAAACATCATTTCACTAATGATAATAACTTTTGAGTACATTGATTTTTCAATAGATAACAATACTACTAAGTTCGTACGAGCACATCCCGCTCGTCTAGGAAATACAAAAAGTAAAATATTGAAAAAAAATAAGATAGTCTATCTAATCTGATGCGATAGTGCAATGTGAATCCCCGCTGTCTGCAGGACCATCATCGTCCTCTTCCTCGGGATCCTCATCTGGATCCTCATCAAAATCTCCCTCTTCGAGGTCCTCCACCTCGAATTGGGGCTCTGGCTCAGGCTGTGGTTCCACCAGGAACCGTTCGACCCATGCATTCAACATGGCGTCGCTGGCCTGAATCATGGACTGGTTCTCCTCATTGGCGACCTCTATGACTGCCAACCATCCACTGTGTCCATGTGACACTGCGGCAATGAAATCCTGCTGCTCCTCAAGCAGTCCAGTCCTATCACGGACATCTGTGATGTCAGTTGTGGCCTCGTCCTGTCGCCGAACCACATCCTGGGTAGTGACGACCAAACCATCCTGTGTCCCCTTGACACGTGCGAGTCTCTCCTCTAAGTGCTACACACGGCTCTGGAGACGCTGGCTATGCTCTAAGAGATCCCTGAACTCATCTGTTAGTACATGCAGCTAACGGGACTCACGGGTGTATAGCGAGATCAACGCGGCGAATGCCCGCTCCATGGGCATGCCAATGGGTGGTAGGGATGGTCCGGTAGATGCATCGCCTAATAAAGGCAACAATGGAACTCTCTCTTCCCTTGCCCAGGTAGCAAGGGTAGCAGGGTACCAGTCCCACGGTCCCCTACTGCTCGAGGGTCGGAGCCTCTTGGGCTCCTGTGCATGCACCTGCTCAACCATATTCCTGATCCTCCGCTTGTCCTCCTTAGTGAGCTCGTACTCAAACGGTCACTTCCTCGTGTCCTTCCCGTTCTGATCTTTGTTATTGTCCATTCCCGCGTTCTAATCAAATAAGTAACATCACATGATAACAGAAAATATTTTTGTGCAAATTCTAGTGTGGTGGCTAGTGTAGAGAAATGGCTATAGTCTAAGTTCACTACATGCAAACCTTGTTCTTTATAACCAAGGTTCTGATACCAGTTTGTCACACCCCCAAATTCCCACGTGCGGTGTCAGACCGCGTGGGTGTGACATGGCCAGGATCACAGCTCATGGTCATATAGAACGACTCTATATGAGTTACACAACACACAGTTTTGTAAAATAATACAAGTTTCAATAATAAAACAACGGAAATGTTTGATAATTAAGCAGCGGATTAGTAAAGTGTTACAACGAAATGATAAATTGTTTCAGACACTACATGATTAATATTGTTTGAAAAGACATAAATCAAACACAAGCCTAGGACAAGAGTCTAATGCATGCGACTCTTCTTGTACTCCTCCTGTGTGTCCTAGCGTGTGCTCCATTAGTTACTTGAGAATACATTCGAAAAGTGTCAACTAAAAAGTTGGTGAGTTCACAGGTTTAGACATACAGTAAATCAGTAAACAAACATATACTGGGTATGTTAAGTTTAGTTGTCGGATCTACGATCCGTGAGTGTGTCATGTCATCTTACCAAAACTCGACCGTTTCCATTTGCCTCTGCGGGTCATCGCTAAACCCGACATCAACATGGATATTACACTCATTATGACCTCCAGTCAACGTTGTTGCCGAGTGGGGCTAGTCAAACCCAGTTGTACTACGTAATAACGACTCGTTTGTTACACAACTAACGGTAAGGGTAGTGAGGACTTGTAGCGATAATAGTACACTCAAAATAGTTTTTGCAACATACGAGTCATACATCTAAAACAGTTGCAATGTAATTCTCACCCCAAGACTTTAGTAAAGATAGTTACAGAGTAAAAGTGGGGCTGTAAACTCACCTGAGTTTGAGTTTTGTGTGTTCTTACGAGAACAGTGTAGCTCGCCGGCTACACTTTTCCAAAATTTCTAAGTACGGCAACTTCAAGAAATTTTCCAAAATTTCTAAGTTTGATAAAAGTGTTTTGTGAGTTCTAAAACAACCTATTAACTAACTTAAGTGTTTGGGTTAGTTACTTAGTTGTTCTTTAGGTATTTTGGTGCTCATAAACTATCCATCTTTAGTGCTTTATTGAACAACAAGAAGGTTTTATTGGAACGTAAACATTTATCAAGTAAATGGTTTTTTTTTGGCTAACACCAACTTGAAAACAAAAGTTTATTTGGTGTGGACCAACTTTGGAGCTCTATCTTTTATCTCTTCATGGTGTGGACCAACTTTGGAGCTCTATCTTTTATCTCTTCATCTATTATCAAACCATCTTATTCGTGAAAGGTTGTATTTCCACAACTTCACATGCTTTTTATTTTTGGTTTATTCCTCTTGCATTTGGATCCATGGTGAGAAAATTATAAATGGTTTTATATTGTTAGGAGTTTTTTTTCTTCCGTTTCTAAGTATTTCAAAGATGACTCATAAATTCCCAACAAGATTAAATTTATAAACACGATTTGGTGAATGAGTTACCTGTTAAATGTGCCATCTTGCTCATGCATCCATAGAGTCCCGTGTTGTATCGTGATCTTGTACCCGATTTCATCCAATTGCCTGATGCTAATTATATTGGTTTTAAGTGTCGGAATGTAATAAACATCGTGAATCACCCTTTGTTTGTTGGTTTTACCATTTAGCACCACATTCCCTTTTCCTTTAATCTTGAATCTTGAACCATCTCCAAACCTTACGTTTCCTACCATCTTCCAAGCAAGGTTAGTAAACCATTCTGGATTTCCTGAAATATGATTAGTTGCCCCATTATCTATGAACCAAGCATTCACATCATCCTGGTTTGTTGTAAACTTACTTGGGTCAACCCTATCCTCATTAAGAAACACTATAGCACTTCAACTTTGCGTGGGGCAATTTATGGCAAAGTGACCCAATCCGTCACACCGATAGCACTTCAACTTTGATCTATCTTTCTTTTGTGATCGATTTTTTTTCTCTTTACTCGATCCCCACCCTTCCACTTCCCCGTTGAATTAACTTAGATTAGCTCCTACCTCTACCATATCCCTTCTCGTTTCTTTTGTTTGCTTCCCATTCTTCATATGTGAAAAAAAATCTTTATTCTTTACGGTAATCAGTTTTCTTTCGAGCCGATCCTCTCTCCGAGCGCCTTAAGTCTTCCCACAACATATTCAAATGTCACTGAATTTAGGTTTAAAACTTGCTCAAGGGCAGCCACCATATGAATGAATATATCAGGTAATCCATTCAAAAACTTCTTGACAAACGGCTATTGATCTATTACTGAACCACATGGAGCAGCTTTAGATGCAATCCCGATTATACTATTTGTGAACTCATCAACTGTTCTTGCATCCTTCATTCTTAGACTTTTGAACTTGGCCATTAGATTTTAAAGCCTAGCTTTGACGACTCGTTCTCCTCCCTGGTGACGAGTTTTGACAGCTTCCCACATGGCTTTAGTCGTACTGGGATTCCTAACTTGCAACACTTGCTCTTCGGGCAGACACTAGAACAACAAAGCTACTGCCATACTATTTTTCTTCGCATTGATTACTTTTCTTGGCTTGATTACATCCCATACGCGTTTCACATTAAAGATCACTCTCATCTTCATCGCCCACACTGTGTATTTCACTGTGGTTAGGATAGGGCACTGCAAACAAGTGGAATTGATGTCTCATCCTGTGATCGCAGCTACATTTGTAGCATCCCCTATCTTTTCTTGACTCTTCTACTTGATTATGTTGCTACGATTGAATGCAATAAATTGGAACGCAAATTCCAAATACTATACCACATGCCTTCAAAAGTTCTATTAAAGCAATAAATAGTCTTCTTTTGCTTAGTGATGAATTTTCCAAAAACTTCTTTTGATCAAATCCTCCTCGCGACCGTAAGCTTGATATATTAACCAAAATTAAGAAAGCCTCTGTAACAGCATAAATTTTCTATGCAAGCTATTTGAAGTTACGAATGGGTAATAGATAATTAACTTGTAGGAAAGAGAAGAAAAATAAGCTGAGTAAAAGATCACGAAATGATGTGCTCACACCAATTTCGTGAACTCGACTTTGTGAACTTCATTTCGAGTACCAAATTCGTAAACCTAGACTATATATAGTAGTGCCTTAGGAAACGTGCCACCTTGGCTGGAAGAACTATCTCCCAAGTACTCGAAGTGGGCTATTTGAGAACTTCAAGAGATGGTTGTAACTCACTTAAAAGGAAACATGAATGCATGGGAAGCTATGAAGAGATTCATCAAACACCAGGTAACAGTTTGATTCACAAAAGTTACAATTTTTAGATAAAAAGGAAACTCTGCTAAAAGGTCATACCTTTATGCATAAAGTTCATTCCTTTTTTGTTTTAATGCGTTGGTATGGCCAAAATACACCTAGAACTGGTCCCACGAGTCTTAGATTGTTTTCTTAGACGTTTTTGAAGAAAAGGGTAGTATTCAAAATGTACACAACGAAAACTAGCAAGTTCATGAAACCAGAAACATGCGAAGTTCATTCCGTGAGCTTCATGTTCGTGAACTCAATGGATTTTGTATACTTCATGTTTCGAATACTATGGAATTTCGAGAACTTTAAGGTTTTTGGATACTGGAGTCTAGTTCAATGCACTATGAGGACTTAAAATAAATTATAAGTCTAGGAATGAAATGCAATGAGATGATGTAGGTTCTTGAGTCCTAGCGAAGGCGATTCGGTTTATGAAGATAAGAGGCATTCCATTTTCAAGTGAGTTCTATATGCCCTATTAAAAATGTTATATGTAATTTCGTTTTGGGCTGGCATACATGTTGTGATAATGTCCATAAGATGCTTGATGAGGTAAGAGAATGTGATATGATAATGAATGCCTAATCGTATGTTATGATGAGTTATTCATGAGAATGTGCTAAAATGATGAATGCATGTAAATGTGTTATGATGATGAAAGCATGATGATGTTATATGATGATGAATGTATGATGACATGCTATGATTATGATTACTATGGTGATAGTTATATGATGCTACGTTATGATGGAGCCCTAATCTGTTAGGATAATGTTATGATGTTATACTTGTAAAATGCTAGCATGACTTGTTTATGATGTTCAGATGTTATGATGATAAGATGCTAGTATGACATGTCAATGATGCTAATATGTTATGATGTTATGACGATAAGATGATATCATGACATATCTAGGATGCCATGATGTTACGATGTTATGATGATAGGATGATAGTATGACATCTTCATGATGATAAGATGTTATGATGTAACGATGATTCTATGCTAGCATAGCACGTTATGATAAAGGACTGATTCTCCCATACTAGTTATAGGGTAAGTGCGATGATGCTCCTGTGCAAGTTACATGGAGAATATGAAAGTCAACCTGACTATAAGAGGGTATGAAAGCCTGACTATAACAGGGTATGAAAGTCAACCCGACTATAAAAGGGTATGAAAGTCAACCTGAGTATAACATGATAATAAAGCCAACTGATTATAAGAGGGTATGAAAGTCAACCTGGCTATAACATGGTATGAAAGTCAACCTAACTATAACAGGGTATGAAAGTCAACCTGACTATAACATGGTATGAGTCGATCGGACTATACAGATGGAGCCTTGTGTCATAAGCCTACTGTTCATTTGTAATGACAGGGTTTGCATAATTACGATGACTATGACGATTACGTGATATGATTTTTGTTAATGTAATGAGGTTTTCATGTGAATGATGTTTTAAATCACACGCTGCTTACGATGTTTATTAAAAAATAGAACTCACCAGCGAAACCTGACCTTTTTTAGCAGGTATGTCATGTTAATGAATATATACGCAATGGGGCTCGTGGCACAGAGTTAGGAATCCGGTGTTTTTGGCAATCCTATGTGTTGGATACAAACAATTACTTATACGTTGTATTGAAAACTATGTTTAAATTTCCACTGCTTATTTATGAAAGTTTTTTGCTTATGAACCATGCGATGATGATGTGAACGCAACTCTGGGTGGTACCCGGGCTCAAAGCCTCTCAAGTTTGTATCAGAGCCATAGTTTGAGAGATCTTGGAATCCCTAATGCCTAAAACTTAAACTGAGAATGGGATTAAACTATGTGGATTGCCAACCACGAATGAATGGATGCCATGAGCTGAATGTTACGTAAGAACTAGAAGTAATGAAAAAGTGATAGATAAGAAGCTAGGTAACCAAGGGTGTGCACATTGATGAGATGGGAAATGTTTAGAGACGATATGTTGGGTAAATGGTTAATAACACCTGATCAACATCATTAATGATATACAACACTTCTATCGTGCCAAATTGATTCCTTTACTGACTCATCATTTGTTCATCTTGTAGAAATCTAGATAGAAAGACATAAGGGTAGACGGCGAAAGCAACCTCAAAAAACTAAAGAGCTACATGTTGAGGTGGAAGGGAATGAGCACGGAGAAAAAAACGAGACCAGCAAACACCCCGAAAATGAAGAAGAGTTCGCACTGGAGCTTATTGTGTTAAAGGCTATTGATGATGAGGTCTATAAGATCATGGATGAGAAGATGCTTGAAATAATCACAAAGGCATTAAAAGATTCATTGAAACAAAGATCGGTGATTCTAAGTCTGGTAAACTAAAGGGTTGTGACTACAAGGCTTTCAACGGATGCAACCCACCAATCTTTAATGGAAAGAAAGATGCAGTGGCCTGTCATTGGGTATGAGCTATGGAGGTTGTTATCTCTATCAGTGAGTGATGAGTCAACCATGCTGTAAAGTTTGCAGCTTACTCTTTTGTTGAGGAGGCATTTCATTGGTGGAATATAGTCAAATAGTCCAAGACCGTAGTAGACATGGAGAATATGACATGGGATGATCTGAAGGAATTAGTCACCAAGCAGTTATGCCCTAAGAAGGAGCATAACAAAGTGGAAAGGGAGTTTTTGGTTCTAAAAGCTGGGAACTTGAACCACAGGCAGTACACTTCCAGATTTAACGAGATGGCGAGGCTTGTTCCTCATCTAGTTGCTAATGAGGAATGCAGGGAGAAACTGTACATGGAGGGCTTGCCTCCAAAGGTTTGGATTCATGTTAAAGCAAACAGTCCGAAGATGTTTGATTCCACTATGGAGCTCAGTGGGATAGTATGGGATGATGTGATGGCAGACAAGCCAGTTAAGATGGAGTCGAAGACGAAACGGTTCCTTGGACTCAAAAGAGGCCGAACAGATCAACGATAGTTTTCTGTATAGATGATAAAGCGCGAGGAGACAGGCTGATGCAACAAGTGTGGAAAAATCCATATAAGGCAGTGCCTGGTAGGCACTAACTTATGTTTCTGATGCAGGAAGACGGGGCATTCCTCAAGCAATTGTCCGAATGCCGCCAAATGCGTTAACTGCAATGGGTTTGGACATCTGTCCAAGGATTGTAGACAGCCGAGGGCAGAGGCTTCTAGTTCTGGCATGAAAGAAGAAAGGAAGAATGATAAGCAGAAAGCTAAGGCCCTAGCCTTCACAATGAGCAAGGATGATGCTATTGAGGACCCTAATGTGGTCATAGGTACCTTTTCTATCAACAATATTCCTGCACCTGTATTGTTTGATTCCTGTGCCAGTATGAGTTTTGTATCTTCTACCTTCCGTTATGGGTCACGTGGGGAGGTTAAGAAGATATATCAGATATTTGATGTAGAGACAACTATTAGGAAGATGACAAGGGTGACGGAGGTTATAGATGATTGTTACGATGAGATAGAGGATCATAGGTTCCTCGTACGATTGTCTTTTATAATCTTAGGAGGTTTTGATGTTATATTGGGTATGGATTGGTTAGCCAAATATGAGGCTAACATAGTATGTCGACGTAAGATGATATGTTTACGAGTATTGAATGGGAGTCTCGTAACGATTTATGGTAAAAGTGCGATGTATGTGCCGAAGATAATTTCGATGATCAAGGCTGATGCTATGATGAGGCGAGGCTGTGGATCTTACTTGGCATATGTGACTGAGGAACGTACGGATACAGAGATGATTGACGATGTACCCGTGGTGTGTAACTTCCCCAATCCATTCCCTCAGGAATTGCCTTGATTACCACCTGAACGGTAAATTGAGTTCCAAATCGACTTAGTTCCAGGGGCTCAACCCGTTGCCAAAGAACCCTATCGTTTGGCTCCCACCGAAATGAAGGAAATGATGACCGAGCTACAAGAACTTCTCGACAAGGGTTTCATACGACCGAGTGTTTCCCCCTGAGGAGCACCGACGCTGTTTGTAAAGAAGAAACATGGAAGCATGAGGATGTGTATCGATTACTGGGAACTGAGAATTTGACCGTAAAGAACAGGTATCCTTTGCCTAGAATTGATGATTTGTTCATTCAATTGCAAGGTGCAAGCTGGTTCTCCAAGATAGATCTCCAATCTGGTTACCATCATTTGAAAGTTTGAGAGCAGGATATTCCAAAGGTCGATTTCCGAACATGTTATGGACACTACAAGCTTGTCATTATGTCATCTGGATTGAAAAATTCTCTTGCAGCATTTATGGATTTCATGAACAGGGTATGTCGACCGATGTTGGATCGATCGGTTATATTGTTTATTGATGATATTTTGGTTTATTCAAAGAGCGAGGGAGATCATGCTTGTCACTTACGAGAGGTATTGGAGACCCTGGGGAAAGAAAAACTTTATGCTAAGTTTTCCAAATGCGTCCTCTAGCTACAGGAAGTGTAGTTTCTGGGTCACGTGGTGAACCTAGAAGGCATTATGGTTGACCCAGTTAAAGTGGAAATGGTTAAGAAAGGGAGCCCTCCGAAGTCACTGACAGAAGTATGCAGTTTTATTGGTTTGGCTGGTTATTATCTGAGATTTATTCAAGACTTCTCCAAGATAGCGAGGCCATTGACGAAGCTTACAAAGAAAGGCGTAAAGTATGAATTGGGCCCGAACCAAGAACTAGCGTTTACAGTGCTAAAGGAGAAACTTACCCAAGCTCCTGTTCTATCATTGCCTGATTGAAATGATGATTTTGTTGTGTATGCTGATCTATCACAACAAGGTTTGGAATGTGTATTGATGCAAAGGTGAAGGGCGATAGCTTATGCTTCACACCAGCTAAAGATTCGTGAGGCTAACTACCCGACCCATGACCTTGAGCTAGCTGCAGTAGTGTTTGCATTGAAAATATGGAGGGACTACGTGCATGGAGTAAAGGGTACCATCTATACCCACTACAAGAGTTTGAAGTATTTCTTTAAAGAGAAAGATTGAGACAGTGGTTTGAGTTGCTAAGGATTGTGATTGTGATATTCTATATCACCCGGGAAAGCCAACGTGTTGGTGGATACCTTTAGTCGTAAGGTCGAGCATATGGCCATACGGGTAAAGTCATACAATTTGGTTATAACGCCCAGCTTTCTGGAAGAGCTCATGGAAGCGCAACAAAATGGATTAGAAGAACAAAATATGGGCTTTGAACGTGTCTTTGGACAAGTGGAGAACTTGGAAGATAACGATTATTGTGTGAAGGTACGATTCGGTTGAATGTGGGTACCCAGAAATGGGGACATTCGGTTGAGGATGTTAGATGAAACCCACAAATGTCGTTATTCGGTGCATCTCGGTGTGACGAAAATGTGCCAAGATCTACAAAAGGATTATTGGTAGCAAGGGATGAAGCTTAACGTGATGCAGTATGTGAACAAGTGCCTTACTTATGGGCAAGTGAAGGCTGAACATCAGAAGCCATTCGATTATGTGCAACCTCTAGAGGTAGCAGCCTGGAAATAGGAATACATCACCAAGCTGCCGAGAACACCTAAGCGGCATGGTACCATATGGGTGACTGTGGACCGTTTAAGGAAGAGTGCACATTTTCTTCCTATCAGGGTAACTTATACGTCTGAAAGGTTATCTGAGTAGTTCGTGAAGGAAATTGTGACCCGCAATGGAGTTCCTGTCTCCATTGTGTTGGATAGAGATACGAGGTTCACTTCCAGATTTTGGAAGCAGTTTCATGACATGATGGAAACAAGACTGAACATCAGCACCGCCTATCAACCTTAGACGTTTGGACATTCAGAAAGGCTATCCAAACTCTAGAGGAAATTCTTAGGGCGTGCATTATCGATTTTGGAGGAGGCTGGGATGACCACTTGCCATTGGCATAGTTTTCTTACAATAAATGCTAGCACACCAGTATCGGAATTCCCTTCCGAGGCATTGTATGGAAGATGATTTGGAAACCCAGTGTGTTGAGGTGAAGTTGGACATAAAGAAATGGGTCACAAAGCTGTAGTGATAGACATGGTAGAAAAGTTACGAGTGATAAAGGTACATAAGAAAGCCGCCCAAGATCTTTGAAAAATCCTACACTAAGAAGCGCCGAAGGTCAGTGGAGTTTAATGTTGGCGATAGAGTGTTGTTGAAAGTTTCGCCATGGAAGGGAGTCATTCGATTCCAAAAGAGAGGAAATCTGAGTCCGAGGTACATCGGACCATTTCAGGTCGGACAAGGGTAGGGAAGGTCATGTATCGGTTAGACCTACCAAGGGAACTGAATGGGATTCATCCTACCTTTCACATGTCGCATCTTAGGAAATGTTTGGCGGATAAGCGAGCACATGTTCCTTTGGATGAAATTGAGGTGGATAACCTACTAAACTACATTGAGGAACCCGATAAGATTGTGGACACCAAGGAAAAACAACTACATAAAAAAACGAATTGACATGTCAAGGTTCAATGGAGGCATCGAAAAGGATCAGAAGCTAAGTGGGAAACGTAAAAGGAAATGAAGAGATTTTAAACCATTTGTTCGAGATGTAACGAGGCAAGTTCTGGGACCAAACCTACTGTAAGAAGGGTATGTTGAAACTCGGAGAGGCTGTTTTAACCAGGAACAAAGACTTTACATGCACAGTTAAAGCTTTGGTATTAGCTCCCTCTAACGTTCAACACTTAGTTACTTTTAGTTGTTTAGTTTTTGCTAGAAAGAGAGAAAAACAGAATAACAACACAAGGAATTTTGGGGGAATGTAATTCAATTATCTTAGGGAATGTTGGGACTTAAATACCTAACATTAAATGGTACATGACAAAGAAGTAACTAGACAAATAGCTGACATTGTTATAGACATTGAATCATCAGAAGAGTACAACTAATACAAAGTCAACGACCACATAAACATGAGTCTTTAGAAGTCTTCAGTTCTTCCGAGGTTGAGATAGTTGTGTAGAAGTTCAGTGGTTATTCTTTCGGAAGGTGTTAATCGGAAGCTGATTAAACAGTTGTTATTATTTAATCAGGGGTTGTTTTCTGAAGCATTGGTTGTCTTCCTAAGCATTGGTTGTCTTCTAAACGGATCAGGTTCTGCTATTATCTTTCGAAGTCAAGAAGGTCTGCGGTAATTCTTTTTGTGAATCTTCCTCTATTGAGCTTCCGATGCTAAAGTTCAGTAGTTTTGCAATCGGAAGAGAAAGTATCCGGAAGAGAAGTATCCGCGGTTGGTCAATACTCAGTTTTATTCATTTTTCTGGCTTAAGTGGTTTTTCTTATTAGTCCTTATTTTCCAACATGGGAGACTTGTAACACCACTAATTTTAAATGAAAGTTATTTGAACGTAAGAATGGGTAACGAATAATTAACTTGTAGGAAAGAGATGAAAAATAAGCCGAGTAAAAGTGTTGAAACTCGGAAAGGCTATATAATCGGGAACATAGACTTTAGACTCACGGTCAAAGCCTTGGTATTAGCTCCCTCTAAAGTTTTACATTTTTGGTTGTATAGTTTTTGCTAGAAAGGTAGAAAACATAATAACATTTTTGGGGAATGTAATGCAAGTATTTCAGGGAATGTTGGGGTTTAAATACCCAACATTCAATGTTACAAGACAAAGAATAATAAGACAAGAAACTAAAACAGTACAGACACTGAAACAAAACAAAATTGTATAACAACTGAATACAAAAGTCAACATCGACCGAAATCTAAATCTTCAGTGGTTCTCCCCGGTTGTGATCTTTAGTTGTGTCTTCAGTAGTTGAACCGCGGAAGCCATTCCGCAGTTTATTGATTCCGTTGTTGTCTTGGTCTTGTTCCGTTGTTGTCATGATCCACGGTTTCCTAGATCAGTGGTTATTAAATCAGTGGTTATTAGATCCGTTGTTTTGGGATCCGTTATTTCAAACAGTTGTTGTGATACAGTAGTTGAAAGAGGCTATCCACGGTTGGTCAATCGGCTGTTCTTATTCAGTAGTTTGGCTTCAGTGGTTTTGCTCCTCAGTCCTTATTTTCAAACAATCTCCTTCTGGACTAATGAAGCCAAAACCATTTAATTTTGCCTTGAAGACAAACTATTTAATTTTTCCTTGGAGCAAAACCAATTTTATTTCAGAGTGTTCGCACATACTTCAGGACCTCGTATTCAGCATCAGCAATTTCCAGGGTCGTATGCTGCAATTCTTTCAGATCTTGCTTGGGGAGCTTAAGAATAGCATCCTAATATGAGAAGAAAGTCCATGAACCATTGAATTTTTCAATGATCATACTTTTTGAGACAGGGTCATAGAACCATCTCTTTATTCTAGCTCTGGAATTTGTGATATGAGGGGTTGGGATTTAGGAGAAGGACCCAAAGGAAGAAGAGCTCCAGCAGGCCAGTGAATTATTTCTCTTTTCTTTTTACTTGACCTCTAGTGTCAAGTACTTTCTTCATTACAGCATGCAGATGAGGCTCATAGTTCCTCAAAAGATCAGGTAGAATCTCCTTTTCAATTTCAACCCAAAGTTTGAAGTTGACAACAAATGGAGATTCCACATATCCAACGCCTAGACTTCCCGTTGGTGCATTAAGCAGATGATCAAACATTGTACTTGGATTTGCATCATTGAGCTTGGACATTATACTGGGAGAAGATGATGTGGCCTCATTCCAAAGCTCAAGATGATCCCTATTTTCTCTTTTGAATTTAGACCATTCATCAATATGTCATCTCTCCGTCTCATTATCGTGTTCTTTGGTCCCCATTGATTTTGAATGAGGATGTGTTTCATTTTTTTTCTTTTCTCAATGGTCTTTTTCTTCTTAATGGCTGCCTTTATTCTATTAGAAAGAGCGTTAGCTTAATTTCTAAGGCCTGTGATATCCTAGTTGCTGAAGGTTTCAACTTTATACTTACCTTCATTCAGCAGAAACTTGATCAGTTGCTCCTTCTCAGGCTGATAAGCTTCATCTTGTTGTTGATCCATCGAGGCTATTTGTTCCTGATAGGCTTTGACCAATTCATCTCCTGAAATACTAGTGGCTTCTAGATCTGCTAAGACCTTGTTTTCCTTTTCAGCTTTTTTGTTCTTTTTCTGTTGAAGGTCTTCATCTGAGGGGAGTTTCCTTAAAAGAGAATAGGATTCTTTTAAAGGGAAAGTTTGTGATTTTTTAGCTTCAACATCAGCTGACTTTATTGGTGAGGGAGCTTTGGTGGGTTTGGACGGGCTGGACTCAGAATCATCATCATCAGCCAATATAAGCCTTCTCTTTCTTTGACGTAGAGAGGTAATGGGCTGATTATCATCTGAGTCTGAACTTGATTCTTGAATGGGAGTTAAAGGTTTCTCTGGTTTATTTGTGGGAGTTTTGGATTTTCTTGCCACACTCTTCTGTCTTCTTGTGAAAAACTGTGTGATTATAGGAACTGGTTTTTGGCTTATTTTTGATGCATTTAGAATGGTGGGAAGTGAGTTATGTGAAGATAGTTCTAGAAGGGTTTGGGTGACAGATTTGGGAGAAAGAGTAGGTGATGCTTCATTGTTTGTTTGTACGGGTGAAGAAGCTTGAGAGGAACAGTAGTGGGTGCATCAGTATCACCCAGATTTAGGGCAACACTGAGTTTACAAGGAGTGATAGAGACTTGTTGACTAGAAAACACTTAAGTGATGCTTTCGATAGAGTCATCCTTCCACGCTGAAGCAGAGTTTGCCCAAAACTGATTTGGGCAGATTCTGAAATAGGAGGGTCGATAGTAAGAGCAGAGTAAACAAAGGAGTTTACTAGAATATCGACAACCTCATCATAGTGGGAATATTCAGAAGACTTGGTGAGGTAGGCTGCAAGGTGATGAACAGGCTTGAGTTGCAAAGCTTCAGACACCATTGATGCAGTGAAGAACGATGAGTAGTTTCATGAACAGAACACGACTATGAATTTTTCCTTAAAACACAAGAGATAAATAAGGAAAATTTTAACTGTTGTAATGACGTGCGGTTTCATTTGAAGAAACTGCCACTACTTATAACAACATTAAAGTGTTACCTTAGGGGTTTTGCCCGTTGGACAAACCTTTAGGAGAGAGAAAGACAAAAGACAAACCAGTACCTGCATGGACACCATGATGTACAGACGGTGTTTTGTCTCGGAATGAAGCCTGGCTCGATGTCGTTACCACGATCATCATGAGCAAAATAATCAGACAAGATCAGTGTAAATGCATCTAGCTAGACAACATTCCAGAAAGCATTTTTCCTTCGCCATAAGCTACATTTCCAGCTTGAGTTTACATATTAAGGATGAACTTCATGAACACAAGTGTGATCATGAAGTTTGAAGTGTTTTAGGTTAAGAACGGATGAAGATAACTACGGAAGTTATGAACTGATTTAAATAAAAGGGAAGATGATCCGTAGTTAATGTGGTCAAGGGGTAAAATGGGAAGCTGGGAAAGATATTTTAGCTGTAAAACTATTAATCAGTGTCAAATATATTAACTGTAGGGTGTCAAGTCTTTCAGAGTAATAAGCGAAAGTCAAATCAGGCATTTTAATAACCATGAAGTGAAAAAGATTCTAACCATGGAATGGTTTTAACCGTGATGGAAAAAAGGACTAATGAGCAAAACCATTGAAGCTAGACAAATGAATAATACCTCGGATTGACCAACCGCGGATACTTCTCTTCCGAACACTTTATCTTCCAATTACAGAACTAATGATATTCAGCATCGGAAGCTCTACAGTGGAAGATTCACCAAAAAGAACTTCCGCAAACCTTCTCTACTTCGGAAGACAATAGCTGAACCTGATCTCTTTGGATGAAAACCAATGCTTCAGAAGACAACCTTTGAATAAATAACAACTATTGTTTAATAAGCTTTCGAAGAAATCCTTTTGAAAGAATGACCACTAAACTTTTATACAGCTATCTCAACCTCCAAAGAACTGAAGACTTCTGAAGACTCTTGATTCCGTGGTTGTTGACTTTGTATTAGTAGTAATATTATGATGATTCAGTATATGTAACAGTGTCAGCTATTTGTCTTATTACTTCATGTCTTGTAACATTGAATGTTGGCTATTTAAGTCCTAACATTCCCTGAAAAAATTCAATTTCTTTTCAATTTAGAAGGAGCTAATACCAAAGCTTTGACTGTGAGTCTAAAGAGTTAGTGTATAAAAATGTCCATAGTTCTATGTTTTGTATGATCTTAATGTATAAAGTTTAACTTATTAATGAAGATCAGTTATTCTATATTGTTCTTTAATGTTTATTCAAGTTTATATATGTTTGACTATTGTTGAATTTGATTATATATATCATATAGACCCATTCGGGCGAATGAATGGCTAGCGAATGACTGGGGAGAACGAATGAGTCATCTGCATGACTCATTCGGTTGACCGAGCTCATTCGGCTGAGTCGTTCGCCGAATGACTGATTCGGCCACTCATTCGGCCGAATGAGTACAAGTTATATATACTTCTGCAAAGAGATTCAAACATAACTTTTCATAGCATCCTCTCTTCCCAGAGCACTCCAGAGTCATACCCTTAGGGTTTTGAGCGGTTCTTTCATCTCCAACTTCGATTCTCATCCCGTGGTGTTCGATTTCGATAGAAATGTTCACTCCTCATCGTCGGATCACCACGGGGCCTGTTGATTTCGATTGGAAAAACCCTGGAATAGGATTCCGCACTATTCTAGTGGCTGTCAAGCAGATATCCAAAGGAACCGAGTTGTTTCTAAGGGTTCTTTAGGTCCTACAAAGTGGTATCAGAGCTTTAGCTCTTGATTCTGCTCGATTTTCAATCCAAATCACCATATTTCAGATTGGTTGTTCGAGATTTTCAAAAACCCTAACTTTCATGCCCTTAAAGTTACAGTTTCATTATAGACCCGTGGGTTTTTGTGGATGCTTTGACAAATCAATCATTCCAGTTGCTTAGTAATGATGTCTTGAAGTTCTGTACCAATTTTGGTGGTTGATTTCACTCTAAATCAAAAGTATCACGATTTTTGTTGCTGAAAACCCTAGATTGTATTAATGAGTCGATCATCCGGATCACCGTGCGAATAGCTCTCTTTCGGTCTTCCATTCATTCGGTTAATTGCTCATTCAATTGACTGCTCTTTCGGTCTTCATGTCATTCGGACTTCAGGTCATTCAGTCTTCTTCTCATTCACCTGAGACTGTTCTTTCGGTTAACTAAATTCATTTGGACAATACACACGTATTCGGTCCCCGTCATTCGGCCCTATAAGTGTCATTCGGACATCATTTTTAAAATTTTTCTAAGTGTCGGATACATTTGTTCTTGCTATAATTGAGGAAATTGGTTTGTTGGCTAACCAGAATCATAGGATTCAAAACTTCCTACTCACAGAGACTGAGACAGGAAACTCTAATAAAACTCCTAAGTTGCTTTCATTAGATGATTACCCTCATTAGAAGTACATATTCTAGATGCACATTAATGGAGTTGATACAAACTTGTGGATGATGATGATAGAAAGTGGTTATTTGAGACCTCTGAATGAAGATGGAACTCCCATGTTAGTCACGCGGATGCCTGAACCCCAGAGGAAGTTATATGACTTTGAGAAGAAAGCCAATGCTATTATCTCTCAATCAATTGCTACTGATATCTTTCATCAGTTCAGACAGTTTACTTATTCTATGTTACTTTGGGATGCGTTGCAACAAAGATATGAGGGAAATGATGCTTTGAAGAACATAAAGTCCAAAGCTTTGAGGAAAGAGATTAACAGTTTCATGCATGTGGGAAATGAATCTCTAGACGATCTGATTGCTAGATTTTATCATCTTCTGAGTGAGTTGTTCAACCATCATGTCAAGACTACAGCACAATAGAAGATTCAATGTTTGGCAGATGCTTTACCTCCCAAATGGGAGTCATTCCTCATGGTTCTGAAGCTGAATGAGATGATGGCTAATATGGACATCAATGAGTTTATCCAAAAGCTAAAAGAACAGGAGATTGAGAACAAGTGGAAGGCAAAAATAGTTGCTCAAGTTCAAGATCTTTCATTGTATTACTTTACTTCTACTGTGGAAAGAGCTTCTTCTCATGCTCAGTTGAAGACTGCTTTGTTAGTACATATTTGTAATAGGTTGCTTATCAAAACATGTAAATTATAGAAAATTAGAGAGGTTTGGCTGAGGTTCGTCTGGCCCACGAACCTTAGCAGGTTCGATGAACCTATCAGGTTTGTCTGATTAGGTTTGTCCAGCGAACCTCAAGGTTCGGCGGCTGGCGAACCTAAGGGTTCGGCTATGGTAGGTTCGGCTGGCAGAGTATATATTGTAGGTTTGTCTGATTTTGACATAACTTTGAACTTGAACTCTATAAAAACCTCTGTGTATTTCTGTGTGAAATTCTCTGTGTGAGATTGTAATCATTGAAGATTGATTAATGAAATGGTGATTATTTGAATGCTTGTTCTTCTTTGATTCATATAGACCAAATATAGATTCCGCATATATTTGATTGTTAATAGGATTCCGTTGTGTGATCAAGATCAAATTCAGTAGATCTTCGGTGGTATCAGAGCGTTGGTGGAGTACTATACAAGATTTTTGAAGCATTACAAGTATTTGAAGCTAAAGAGATCAAGAAATGGATTGAAATTCACGTTTTCTTTGTGTTTGATTGTTGAATTGAGTGTAATTTCATCGTCAATTGATGTGGAATCTTACAATTACATGATTTGTGGTGCAAATTGAGGATTTTTGAAGGATTTTCTTCAAATTTGGAAGGTTTTTCCCTCCAAAATTTTTGAATTTTGCAGTACAGGTTCGTGAGCCGAACCTGTGAATTGCTGAAGCAAGAGGTTCGCTGTTATTGTAATTTTTCTGAGGTTCGTTTAGAGGTTTTTGACGAGGTTCGTTCAAGTTTTCTGTAGAGGTTCGTTTGTCTCAGGTTCGTGAGATCTGGTTTGTTTCAAGGTTCGTGTGATCAGGTTTGTTTCCAGGTTTGTGAGATCAGGTTTGCCTCAAGGTTCGTTGCATCAGGTTCGTGAGATAAAAGGTTTGTCTCAGGTTCGTGATTTGAGGTTCGTTCAAATCAAGGAGTGTTGAAGGTTCGCCTGGTAGTAAGGTTCATGAAGTGATTTTGTCTTCAGAGGTTCGCTGCTTAAAATTCAAAGTTACGTCGGAGATCTTCATGCTTTTGTCTCTCAGACTAAAGAAGCTCCTGTTTCAAACAAGACCCATTTCAGTCAATCATTATCATCTTCCAATTCTCATAAAGAAGATAACCATACAGTCACCAATCTGGAGACAGAAAATTTTGATAAAGTGACAATAGAGGTTGCCAAGGAGAATATGGGTCTTCTGTCTACTCTTGTGAGCTCTTATGATGGATTACTAGCCCGGCAGATCGGTAATCCTAACTTGACAAATGAAGATTATTCATAGATTGACCCGGATGATATGGAAATGATAGACATCATGTGGGCTCTTGCCAGTGTCATATGAAGAGCTAAGGATTTTGTAAGAAGAACTTGAAAAGACATCAATCTGAACAAGCATTCAAAATTGTGTTTTGATATGTCATTTGTCACTTGCTATAACTGTGGAGAAAAAAGACAGTTTGCAAGACAGTGCAATAACCCAAAGAAGATGGGCAACAAAAATCCTTTTCAGAATCAAAGATCATCTGCAGCAAATCCAGAACGAAGACTTGTGCTTATTGATACTCCCACTCATGCAAGTTCTTTAAATGCAAGCAAGGTCTTGATGGTTCAAAATGATGAAAACAAAAACTGGGATTTCAGATTCAATGCTGATCAGGGAGGAGAAGATAAAGCTTGTGTTGCAGAAATCCAGAACGCTGATGAATCCAGCGATGAAAGCACTTCAGAAGAAACAAAGACTAGTATGAAGGAATCATCAGGATCAGAATCAAAAAGCACTTCAGCGATCTCAAAATTAAAATTCTGAATTGATCAGGGATCTCAACCAAATGATTGAAGCAAATTGAATTTTAAAATCTAATGAAAAAGATTTTTAGGCTAAAATTGATTTGTTAAACAGACAGTTACATGAGGCTGAGATTGTTGTGCTCAGTAAGCAAGATGCAGTTACTTCTTATCTCAAGACTATCAATTAGACTAAGAAGAAACATGCCATAGTCGATTGTGACTATGAGACTTTAAGCCAGAAGCTCAGCTATGAAAGCTCTTCATACATTATTGAGCACATGATTAGTAATGGGACTGATCAAACTAGGAAGGGTAAAGAAACAAAATATAATCTTTGCCCCCCACCAGTCTCGAACTGCTTTGTCAATTCACCAAATGACAAAGAGATTAAAGACTTTCAAGTGAAAAATCCAATAGTTATTGATCCTATTGGGTTTATTTCTGATGATGGTTCCTCATTGTCTGAGGAATCTTTTATGGAGGGCATGGTTGAAGATTGGGTCTCTGATTCTGAGGATGAGTCTGATGTTTCTCATCTAGGGTCTTCTGTCAAGAATCAGACATCTGTTGCCAAAAAGGCTGACCCAATCTTACCTAATACAAACATGGCTTCAAAGTTATCCAAAGCCATCTGCTTTGTGAAATCTTCACAGGATGGTAAAGCAAGTGAGATCAAAGAGACTAAGAAACATGTTTTTAATGGGACCAAGGGGTTCGGTTTTAAGCAAAACATGACAAAATTAAATGTTTTTCATCAAAACAAACAGACTTTTTCTAAAATCAAACAGTTTTATCACAAAGACAAAAGAGTTTGCTTTGAGTGTGGTGCAGCTGGACATGTTGTCAAATTTTTTCCTCAACTGATCAGACCAAATGTTGCACCACCCAGAAAATGAAATATGCATGTTGTTAAAGAAGTCAAGTCTAGAAAGCCCAAACAATCCATTCCCATTAAGTCTTTGGATAAGAGTGAAGGGAAAATTGTTGATTTGAATGTCCCAAAGGCTGTAAATGTCAAACAATCCAAACCATCATCCATCTATTTGAAAAACTCTTTTTGCAAAAACACAATCTGGAAAGTTAAGTCTTCTGAGACTTCAGTTTTAAATTCTCCAGATAAGGTGACCCCAGATGGAAAATGGATTGATGTTTTGATCTGAGACTCGTTAGGCTGTAAAGGCTTGGGTTCCCAGATTGAACTAATATCTTGTGTTTGTGCAGGTTGCCCCAACTGCTGCTCTTAACAACTCTTGGATCGTTGATAGTGGGGCTTCAAGGCACATGACTGGAGATATTTCGCTGCTCACCAATCTCAATTTAATTCGAGGTGGATATGTAGCGTTTGCCGGTGACAAAGGCGGGGTCATTACTTGAGAGGGTATTCTTTCAAACGACCAAGTTTCATTTGACAAAGTCAGATATGTAAAGCAGCTGGAGAACAATCTACATTCAGTCTCACAGACTTGTGACAAGAAGTACAAAGTTCTTTTTGATGACTCCAACTGCTACATTCTCAAGCAAGGCATCATTATTCATAAAGACTGGATTATGATGTCTGCACCCCATAAGCAAGATTTGTATGTTCTCAACATGGCTACAGCTTCAACAACATCCTCCTCAGCTTCATGTTTTATGCCTAAAGCTACAGAGAAAGATTCTATTCTTTGGCATAAGAGGATGGGCCATTTGAGTCGACATAAAATGAACAATACCATGCAGTCTCACAAGCTGAAAAAATATCATTCAATCACTGTTCATCTTGAGCTTCTCCATATGGATTTATTTGGTCCAGTCAACCGCAAGAGTATAGCTGGAGATCAATACTGCTTAGTCATCACTGATGAGTATTCCAGATATTCTTGGGTTTTCTTTCTGAAGGAGAAATCAAAAACGTTCAAGTGTATTCAACTTTTGGTAACTAAACTGGAATCGCTTTATAAGCTCAAGATCCGTATGCTCAGAACAGATAACGGGATAGAGTTCAAGTATCACAATATGGAGACCTTCTGCAATGAACGTGGCATTGTCCAACAATTCAGTGCTCCATATGTCCCTCAAATGAATGGTGTTGCTGAGTGCAAGAACAGAACATTGATTCAGGCTGCTCGGACTATGCTTGCTGATTCATCCCTTCCAGTTCAATTCTGGAATGAAGCTGTTGCAAATGCTTGCTACACATTGAACCAGGTTTTGATGGTCAAGAGACATAGGAACACTTGCTTTGAGCTTCTTCACAACAGAAAGCCTAATCTTAAGTATCTTGAACCTTTTGGTGCTCAGTGCACGATGCTTAAGAAACACGAGCAAGGAAAATTCAATGAGAAGGTGGAAGAAGGGTATTTTCTTGGATACAACAATCCTAATAAAAGGGTCTACAATAGATCAACTCAAAATATGGAGGAGTGGTACCATGTGGACGTTCAAAGACATTCTATGCCCCCACCTAGGAAAGGTCCAGACTGGATGTTTGATTATTCAGAGCTTTTCAACTTTTTCAATATACCTCTCATGTACTCAGATGAAGATGTTGCTGTTCAAATGATGTAGGATGTACAAAATGAACCTGATGAACCTGTGCAACCTTCATTAGCTTCAATTCCCATACAGACACATGATGTCAGCTCAGACACAGATGATAATCCAGTTCAAGCAGTTGCCCCCGAACCAAATGTGTACAACATTGTACCTGCTCTTGAGGACTTGAATCTGAACAACCTTGATCCACAGGTTGAGGTTCCTGCTCATCCTGTTGGAAGAATTAATCGCATTTATTTTCATGAAAACATTATTGGAAGTCCGTCTGATGGGGTAAAGAGAAGAAATCAGTTATCTTTAGGTGGTCTTGCAGATATTCTTGACTTTGATGATGTGAACTATTGTGCCCATTCTTTCTTCATCTCTCAAGTTGAACCAGGAACTGTCACTGAAGCATTGAGAGAAGAATCGTGGGTTGATGCCATGCAAGAATAACTATTACAATTCAAGAAACTCAATGTTTGGCAACTTGTTGACAAACCGAAAGGTGCAAAGGTTATAGGCACAAGATGGGTTCTTTGTCGCAAAAGGGACGATCACAGGATCGTTGTGCGAAACAAAGCATGTCTGGTAGTGCAGGGATTCAAATAGATTGAGGGACTTGACTATAATGAAGTGTTTGCACTGGTTGTTCATCTAGAAGCAATTCAGATATTCTTGGCATATGCATCCTTTAAGAAATTCAAAGTCTATCAAATGGATGTCAAGAGTGGTTTCCTTCACTGTGTGATCAATGAAGTGGTGTATGTCAATCAACCTCCCGGGTTGGAGGATCCATTTCATCATGACCAAGTCTACAAGTTAGATAAGGCTTTATATGGATTACATCAAGCTCCGCGAGCATGGTACGAGACACTGTCTACTCACCTTCTGAACAACGGGTTCAAAAGAGGTGTCATTGACTGCACTTTTTTTATTCGAGAGAAGGATGGTAATTTACTCTTGGTGCAAGTTTATTTGGACGACATCATTTTTGGTTCTACTAATGATGTTCTGTGCAAGGAATTTGATAATGTGATGAAATAAAAGTTTGAAATGATCTCTACGGGGGAGATGAAATTCTTTCAGGGATTACGGTTGGATCAGTCTGAGGCAGGAATCATCATTAATCAGACCAAATACGTTGGTGACATTCTGAGCCGGTTCAGTATGTTGGATGCAAAACCTGCTAGTACCCCACAAGCTGTTAATTACGGGATTACACCAGATGAAAAGGGAGAGTTAATCGATGCCACTATGTACTGAGGAATTATTGGATCTCTCATGTATCTAACCGCTTCTAAGCCAGACATCATGTTTGCCACATGCTTGTGTGCTCGGTATCAGTCCAAACCAAGAGTATCAAATATGATTGCTGTGAATAGGATTTTCTGAAAGGTACTCCGGATCTTGGCTTATGGTACCCTAATGATGATAATTTTGAACTTACTGCATACAGTGATTCAGACTATGGTGGATGCAAGAAAGATTTCAAGTCAACATCTACAGGATGTTAGTTCTTTGGAACCCGATTGGTTGCCTGGCAGTGCTAGAAGCAGACGTCGGTGTCTACTTCAACCTGTGAAGCTGAATACGTTGTTGCTACAAGTTGCTGTTCTCAAATCATTTGGATACAACAACAACTCAGGGACTATGGATTACATTTGTCTACTTCAACTTGTAGAATTTATGATGACTGGTATTAAGATGTGAAGAAATGAGTTATAAACTGATTTTGATCTTTAGTGGTAAAATGAAATGGGTAACTCAATCAGAAAATACGAGTTGTCATAAAGTTTGTCTAGAAGTTATGTATTGTTAGGTTTAAAATTGGACAAATATATTTTCAGTTTTAGGTTTTTAGGGGGAGATAAAGTGATTATTGAAAAACCAAAAACATTTAAAAATTATAAAAATGAGAAAGTTTGATTAGAGAAAGTGATGTGTTAACCTAGCATGTCTTAAAAGCAGAAAGTGAATGCACAAACAGAAAGCACATGTGTTGTGTGATTTGATGTACTGATAAGCCAACTTCACAAAATGTATAGACTTTTGGTGATTGCTTAGAAAGTCTGAATTGTGGGATCCATTTTATAAAATCAGTTATGTGATAAATAGTATTTAATTAAAATCAGGCATAAACTTGTTATCATAGGATCTTATGAGCTTTCAAATGATTCATGAATTCAAGTCTGTACACGTGCCATATTGCTTTGTAAAAACCTAGCTGAAGCCGTCCATTCAGATGAGAATGATTGAATCACAAGAAAATATTGTTGGGTTGCAGCCTTGCTGAAGCCGTCCATTCAAATAGGATAAGCTAAGAAAAACACAAAAATAAAATAAGTTCGATTCCGTACATGGGCCATATTACTGGGTTGCAGCCTAGTTGAAGCCATCCATTTGGTTAGAACAAGTTGATCTTATCAACACAATTCTGTATATGTGCCATATTGCTTTGTAAAGACCTGGCTGAAGCCATCCATGAGAATGTGTTGAACATGAGAGACAAATCTAAAAGAAAAATACAAAAAGAAAATAAATTGGAACCTTATAGAACTTATGATGTTAGGTATTCAGTTATACAGAGATGAGTTACAAAATAGTTTTGATCTTTATTGGTTAAATATAATGGGTAACTCAGCCAGAAAATATGAGTGATCATTAATTTGTTTAGAAATGATGTATTGTCAGGTTTAAAGTGGACAAGTATATCAGTAATTAAAATTATAAAACACATGTATCAGAAGTGTAACATTCATTAATGCTGATTTGATGTGATTAGGTGTATGTGTCATTTTTCTTGAAAGACTGCTCTCAAAAATATGTGTTTCTCAATTGTTTTAGTTTTATTTGTTAGTTGTACAGTTGTCTTTCGTTTTAGAAAAATACAAAAAAGATTTTAAATTTCAAATTTGCTTTTAGATGATAATTTGTGTGTTCAGATGCTCAATCGTATTTGAATTCATCAACAAAACAACTAATCTTCATAATGATACTTGTTTAAATGTTCAAAATGTAAAATTTGAAATTAGTTTGTGTTTTTGAGTGCTAAGTTTCATTCATCCGAATGAAACAGGCGAAAGACTCATTCAACCGAATGACTTTATTCAAGCAAATGATTCATTTGGCCGAATCACTTAATGTGAAGCAACTAATTCGGTTGATCTCTCAGCCGAATGAGCCTTCCTATATATTGGGGTTTTTCGGCCTAACCAACTCATTTTCCCAAATTCATTCGCTTGGCCTACTGTGTGCACCCTTTCACCTGACTCACTCTCTCTTCACTGTACTTCGTTTTAACCGATTAATCCGACCATATTGCTGCTATTTCTTCTTGTGGCTGTAACATGTATTGATTGAAACAAGTTTTTTCAAATTTTGACCGATGATTTACTGAAAACAGCCCTCGACTTAGGGTTTTAGGGCTCGTAACTGAAAACTTCTAATAAATGGACAAAATGAACCCTAAAATACCTAAAACCTGTTCTAAAACATTAATCGGACATATCTGAACTTGTTGGTGTAAATTTTATGGTCTAATTTGTTTTTTTGGGAACTTGGATTTTTGAAATCCTTCGGTCGACCGAATGACGACGATTCGGACTTCAAGGTCGACCGAATGAGGTATTTCGACCGAATGAAGCCATTCGACCGAATGAGTCTCTTTCGGCTATTATCCTCATTCGTTGGTCCTTCGGATGACTTGATTCTTTCGGTCAATGAGTCAATCGAATGAGCTCATTCGCTTGTCATTCGGATGGCATGACCCATTTGGTCATTGAAATCATTCGCTGAGTTTCATTCGACCATTGTTGTTCAGTATGGCAGATTACAAAGATGTAACGAAGAACAACATCTATGCTCATCTAGATCTTGCCATCAAGAATGCCAAGCATTTCTGAGAGATTATTACTTTTCTTAGGCGTTCTAGGATCTTCACTGCCATATCTACTGTCTATGATTTATTTGTCGCACCA
Organism: Mikania micrantha; assembly: GCA_009363875.1. Taxonomy (NCBI): domain Eukaryota; kingdom Viridiplantae; phylum Streptophyta; class Magnoliopsida; order Asterales; family Asteraceae; genus Mikania; species Mikania micrantha. Next base: position 43,292,007 of record CM018698.1, on the reverse strand, counting down.
GAGGGATTTCTGGAGATCTGCAAACATAGATTGTGAGGTCGAGCCTCCTGTGATCAGAGGCAAGGTGCAAGGACATGATGTTGCAGTTTCTGCTGAGCACATTCGGAGAGTGTGTGGATTCCAGGATGCACCTGATCATCTCTTTCTACTTCATCGCTATCTTGTTCGAGGATATTTATGCGATGCGAGTATGATGGTGACTTAGAAGTTGGAGTCCTGAACAAATATTTTCTATCCCCGCAGTTCAAGTACTTGGATCACGTACTCATTCACTGCTTGGGTTCTAGACGCGGGGGATTTGATGAACTCAGAGAGACATTACAGGGTGCATTCGTGGCTTTGGTGCTGAATATACCATTCAACTTCTCAGAGATGGTATTCTCTCATATGAAGGAAAATGTCTATCTCAAGGGTGACAAGAAGTTCCTCATGTACCCGAGATTTCTTCAGCAGATATTTGATGCACAAATGCCTGATCTACCAAAAGCCAGTTCTGAAATTTTCCTATTAGAGCACATGAACAACATTACTCTTAACAGAGTTTTATCATACTGAGGAAAGGAGACGAAGCCTCCCGTTCGTACTCTATTCGGTCATCTCCTCAACCCTGATTACATTGCACTCGTTGGGAAGAAATGGAGACATGATGATTCTGATTCTGATTTAGAGGATATCATAGTGCCGGGTGGTGATGATGGAGATGATGGTGAATATGATGTAGATGTTGGCGCTTTACTTGATTTAGATTTCTTGACTACCACTGAGGCCACCGTTTTCACTCCATTAGAGATGGGTGGTACCACTTCAACTAAGGAGATAGATGATTCAGATGAATTAGGTGAGGCTGGTGGTGAAGATGATGATGAAGAAGGCTCTGATAGCTCAGATTCTGACAAGCCAGATGATGAGCTTGAGAACGTTATGGTCGGGACGAGGCTAGTGAAGAAGAGGAAGAGGCACAGTGTGACAGAGCAGGAGAGGGAGGAGATCATGGATCCATCTTTTGTCCCTGATTTTGTTTTTTCTCCTCCCCCACGCACTTTCATTATTACATCTCATACTGCCATGGCTGCTGTCCAGTCCACATCATCCCCTCCTGCAAAGCGAAGAAGGACACGCTTTGTCCTGCAAAGATGGTCAGAGTCGGTGTCTGTTGCAGCAACCACAGCTATATCAGCTGCAACAGTCTCGACTTCTTCACTAACCAGGTCAAGGGCTATACCTACATGTGCTACTAGTGCCCCTATAACCTCCTCTGTTGCTGCCACAACTGTCTTTACTGCAACTTCCTCATGTCCCTCCACCACTCAAGCTGATTCATATATACCTACCGTTTCAGTGGCTGAACAGCTCAACACACTGAGCAGTTTGGAACTTAGGCTGATGTAGATGAACCACCAGCAAGATGAAGCTATTGCCCAACTTACATAGAGGGTCAGCGAGCAAGATGCTCTTTTGTTACAGGCAGCTGACCAGCTGGCATATTTGAGGGCACGATCTAGTAAACAGGAGGAGTGATTGCTCAAGTATGTTGATGATCATAACAAGTTGGCATTGATAGCCTCTGGATTCAGTGATCAGATCTTAGCTCTTGAGGCCGAAAACTTTCGATTAGCTGAGCAAGTCTAAAGCCTTAAAGATGTTACTTCCATGCTGGAGGCCTCTGAGCCTGCCTCCGATGATTCAGAAGGGGAGGAAGAAGAAGAAGAGGAAGAGGAAGAGAAGATGATGAGTCTGATAAGGAGAAGGTTGATTATGATGATACTGACAAAGACGATGACTCTGGTGATGATGAAGACAGTGCTGGTAGTGGTTCTGCAAGCTCCTCTAGTTCAGAAGAGCCAACTCCACCCACTGAAGTCTGAACCAAGACAAAGCACAATAAAGGTGCCAAGCCTCCTCCTCCTCAAACTGAAGAGCCTAAAGCTACTGAGGAAGTTCATGATGTGCCTTTGAGACGTCATTTGGATGAGAATTTGACCATGATTTTGGACGCTCAAGGCATCATACAGCACTCATTTAGCTACGATAAGGAGGAAGGAGGGATTATCCATTGCTTGATAAAGGAACAGATTGCTGAGATTTTCAGGTTAAATCCTGATGAGGTTGTCATTGATGACTCCTTCGCTCCTGTTTCAGATATTCCTTCTCCTGAGGCATTTGATCACATCGATGAAGTTATTTTGGAGGATATCACTGAGCAGGAGGATATCAAGTATACTTCAGCTGAGGATGAATTGCCTATTTTCACTGATCTTTTTGGGCAGCATTCTTAGGAGGAGATAAACATGAAGATTGATGAAAAGGTGAGCAGTAGTGAGTCATCAGCATAAGACATCAAGAAAAGGAAGGAGGAATGGAAGGCTTATTGGGAAGTCTTGAAGAAGGAAAGTGCTGTAAAGATGCCAACTACACACACCAAGGTATACAAGACCAAAGGATACAAGGCCGGAGGTCAAATTCTTAATTGGGCTTACTTTCATGATCTGCAATGCTATGCTGTCAATAGAGAACAAGGGATTCAGTATTTCAAACATCCACATGATTTCAAGAAGTTGCCTGGATTTCAAGTAAATCAACTAGCACGTCTGAAGATGCTCTACAGTGAAGATTTATGAATGTCCTCTTGGTTCTCTAGATAGATCTAGTATGAGTATCGGAAGAGATGGATCGAGTTCAAGCCTTGGGAACCAGAAAGATACCATCAACCAGAAATCAATGCAGATACCCGCACACACAAAGTCATCCTGAAGAGGCTGCCTCCAAGAGTCATGAAGAAGATTCCATTACGGAAGATGCGTCAAGACTTCTTGGGTAGTTTCCGATGGTGGTATTATGATGGGAGAACTACAGAGGAAGTAATTGTGTTGTGCAACGACAACAAATGGGATACGGAAAGTATATTTGATCCCATGTGGCTGACCAATTTGTCACACAATTATATTAAAGCTTTATGCAGATCTCAGTTTTTCTTTGTGGTTGAAGACATGCAGCAGGATCTACAATTCATGAGAGTCATCCAGATTTGCATAGTATTTGGAATTCATGCCGGCTCTGATTGGAAAGCTATTTCTGACAAGTATTTCAAGAAGGGTGCTGATAAGTAAAGAACTAGGTCCAAGGAGGAGTATGTTAGTGCTCAGAAGTGTCCCTAGTTCTATGTTTTGTATGATCTTAATGTATAAAGTTTATATTATTAATGAAGATCAGCTATTTTGAATTGTTCTTTAATGTTTATTCAAGTTTATATATGTTTGACTATGGTTGACTTTGATTATATATATATATATATATCATATAGAACCATTTGTGTGAATGACCCTAAGAATGAGTTCATTAGGGCGAATGAACGCATAACGAATGACTGGGGCGAACGAATGAGTCATCCGCATGACTCATTCGGTTGACCAAGCTCATTTGGCTGAGCCATTCGCCGAATGAGTGATTCGGCCACTCATTCGGCCGAATGAGTACAGCTTTTCCGAGCCTCCTTTCTTCCCAAAGCACTTCAGAGTCATACCCATAGGGTTTTGAGCTGTTCTTTCATCTCCAACTTCGATTCTCACCTCGTGGTGTTCGATTTCAATCGAAACGTTCACTCTTCATCGTCTGATAGCCACAGGGCCTGTTGATTTCGATTGGAAAACCCTGGAATAGGATTTCGTACTATTCCAGTGGCTGTCAAGCAGATATCCAAAGGAATTGAGTTGTGTCACACCCCTGCGCCGGGTGCGGAATCCACGGCGCGGTGACGTATGAACAGTTGAATCATGCACAAGTATTGAATAAGAACAACCACAACGGATTACTATGTTTCATAATGTTAAGACAATTGTTTAGTTACAGACAGCTATCTACCAAAAGAAAGACAACTACGGACCCAAAATATAGTTACAAAAGAAGATTTCAAACAAGACAATTATACAATCAGGATTTAGTGTGTTTCTAATCCATCCTAGCATGTTTCTTCATCTTGTTCTATCTTAGAATGGTCTCCTTATTTGTCCCTGAAATGTCTTAAACCTGATTACCTGAAACACGTGAAAAGTAACTGTCAACTACAGACGTAGTTGGTGAGAACAATAGGTTTAATCATTTGTAAACATGAATATATGATATAAGACATAGGTAAGTTAAAGCAACATAAGATTCACACGGATGAGCTGCAACCCAAACTAACATCAAGTAAGAAAATGAGTGTAAACAGTCCAATCACTGTTTGCATGAGAGTCAACATATAATATCAAGTCCCAAACCACGTTTGGAGTTAGATAATGTGTCAACAGTTTTGATAAAACCATATGTAACCGAAATCTGCAGTTAGTTTATAAAACAGATTTAAAAACTAACTGCAGCAATCGGCCTGCCCCAATGTGTGTGTCCGCTTTCCCTTGTTGTGATCACCCAGTACTAACGCTAATGAATATGATACTTGATGCTTTTACAAGTTTGTTTACAACAATAGACACCATGTTTCTGAACCTTACTTTAACCGAATGTGTTAATGCCTTATTTGATAACATGAATTGAAAACCTAGATTTAATTCCACGAATTAAATCCTTTGTTTTGAATACCATGAAATGAACCACTTGATTTGAATACCATGATGTGAACCACTAGAATTGAATACCATGATGTGAACCACTTGATTTGAATACCATAAAATAGTGACCTTGTGTAACAACAAGGTTTATAACAAAAGAGTTTATAAAATCCTTTATTTATACATTTGAGTAAATCGGTTACAAAACAGTTCAAAGATTCTTTATAAAACCTTTTTAGTGAAAAGAGTTTAATGATTGATAATTCCTTTAAAACAGTTGGTGAATCCCTAGGATTCGTAAAATGAACCCATAATGTTTATAAGAATACACACACCTTGTGTAATGAAATATGATTGTAAACGATTGGTTTGATCACGTGTTCCACCCCAAAACAGTTATAAAACAGTAAAAGAGGGGCTAAAGTTCTCACCTGTCTGCAGTAGACTCTGAACTAAAACAGATAGCAAGTAGCAAACAGGACTTCTAATTGTTTCCTATAACATTGTAATCATACATAAGATATAGGATTTATAATTGTATAGACTTTGATTCATTGATTGACTTATGTTCTCTTGAACCTGATTAACACTTGATTACTTGATCATGATTATGATTGTTGGGTAAACTTGAAAATCATGCTTTGAATCACTTGATTGATCATGGGTCCAAGAAACGAATATGAAATGTTCCATTGCATAAACCTTATGAATAACATGATAAATGTTTGAGAATTTGATAACCATTGATTACTATGATTTATGAAAGAATGATCCAATTGTTTAAGTCCTTGAGATTGTGACTTGATCCATGATTAAGTTAAGTTGCAACTTAAACCATCTAAGATCAAATTACAATCACTTTGAGTTGTGGCCAACAATGGGCCTTAAGTCCATAAAATCATGGTGGACTTAACCAAAAGCCATGGGCCATTAAAATTACAATGGGCCAATTGAATGGGGTGTTGGGCCCAGTGAATGGGATGTTGGCCCAACAGCTTGTATATAGGCCTCGTAACGCGCCCAAACTCATATCGAGCTAATTAGTATCATAATGAACCGTATGGGCTTGGATTGGGCCTAAGGGATTTGAGTTGGGCCGTCCAACGTTCATGTAGGCCATTTAAGCTTCTAAGTCACTATTGGGCCACTTAAGATCATCATGGGCCAAATAGGATCTAATTGGGCCTATCAGCATTGTTTTGGGCCATAAGGTATTGAATTGGGCTACGTGGAATTGGATTGGGTCGAAAGGTTTATGGGTTGACAATCATGGGCAGCGAACCTTGTTCCACATCCCCCTAAGGTTCGGCTGAAGTTGTTCAAGGTCCAATGGTTCGTTGCATGGCTACTAAGGTTCGTGATCTTACAGGCTTTGGCTCATGTGGGTTCGTTTCTCATGAGAAAACATCAAGGTTCGGCCAAAGAACCTTACAAGGTTCGGCTGACATAGCTTCTGCCACACGAGCTAGGGTTCGTCAAGATGTGTAAGGGTTCGCTGCATGTTGGTAAAGGCTCGTGAAAGCAAAGGTTCGTTCATGATCACCAAAGGTTCGCAGCAGTAGGAAGGTTCGTGGATGCATGAAGACTGGTAACTGGGGTTCGCTTGCATGGAGACTTCGGCTAGGTTCGTCAACAGCATGCAAGGGTTCGTTTGATCCAGGAGGGTTCGTGGCATCAGGAAGGCTTGTCGGAGACATGAAGACTCAATACAGGTTCGTGGGATTTCCCTCAGGGTTCGGCTAACGTCCAACGAACCATGTAGGTTCGGGGAGCCTCGTTAGGGTTCGCAGATGGCGGCTAAAGGTTTGGCCGACGAACCTGTGACCAGCATCATCTCCCACATCGAACCTCCTGCTCTAGACCACGATCCAAGCTAGTACAACCTCCAGAAAGGTTTCTATAGATGCGAAACTAGGAAGGAGGTGCAAGTACCGGTTAAATATCGGGTTTGAACAAACCCACGACCGAAAACCCTATTTTTCCGAACTTTAACTCGATCATACCTCGATTTTGGCCGGTTAATTCCACTGATTTCTTGTACTTTCGTGTAGAAAATGTTGAGAGCTTCGCGTGGACACCAAGAATGACGAATTTCGTTGAGAAATAAGCGAGTTACGCGCGTTTAAAGCTCGGTTTTTAGAGAGAGAAAGGGTTAGCCGAAAATTCTAGTGAGAGAAAGTGGTGTAGGTGAAATAAATGAGGATTTAAGCCTTGTTCAAGGCTTTTATAGTCCGGGTGGTGTTCGGGTCCGTTTCGGTCGTTCGATTCGCGTTTCCGGAACGTAACGCGTATTTTACGCGAATTTAAAATAAAAGAGTTGTTAAACTCAAATAAATGATGAGTTTCAAAATTGTAAAATTATAAAATAATTAATTTAATTATTTTTACTCTTCGTGCGTTGTCAGATCGTTAAACATTCACAATTACGTGTATACCCGCAATCGCGTACGTTTTTCGATCGTATTAATTATTTAAAGTCGTTTAATCATAATTATAAGTTCAACATTCGTATCATTATGGATTGTCACCCATAACTATACTCAGTCTCGCTTACGTATTACGATTCTTGTTGAATTAATTAATTGTTATAATATTCGTCTCAACACCACGCACTAACACTATCCTGTTACACCGAACGCAGTATATATATAGGGCTCACTCTCGCTGCCCACCACTGTTTCGATATAACAAGATACTGTTCTTGCCTAGTGAACTCGACTGTAAATAAGTAATACATACTTGTCTCAAGAAATAATGATTCTAACACACAAGCACATAATGAACACATGAATCACATTGCTTTACTGGACATTGACACACACTGTTCTAACACTGTTTACGACTACCATGACTAAATGCACAAATGTTACAGTCTCCCCTAGTTAAGGGAATTTCGTCCCGAAATTAACTAGCCGAAGATACTGTAAAAAGATGAGGGTACTTAAGCTTCATCTGGTCTTCACGTTCGCAGGTGAACTCAGCACCGCGTTTGCCCTCCCATCGTACCTTTACGATCGGGATACGGCTGCGTTTAAGTTTCTTGACCCCATGATCCATGATCTCAACTGGACGTTCTATGAATTGCATGTTATTCTGAATCTGAATGTCTTCCAGTGGAATCTGAACATCATGATCTGCCAAGCATTTCTTAAGATTCGATACATGAAAAGTATCGTGAACATTGCTTAGCTCCACTGGAAGTTTGAGTTTGTAGGCTACGGGACCAATCCGTTCCAGGATCTCAAAAGGTCCAACGTACCTTGGTGCAAGTTTCCCTTTCTTCCCGAATCGGACAACGCCTTTCCAGGGAGAAACTTTGAGTAAGACTCGGTCACCGACTTGAAACTCAAGCGGTTTCCGACGTCGATCAGCATAACTCTTCTGCCGATCTCGTGCGGCCTTAAGCCGTGACTGAATGATTGTGATTTTGTCTGATGTTTCCTGAATGAGTTCTGGTCCTACGACCTGTGAGTCACCAATCTCGGTCCAACAGACCGGTGATCGGCACTTTCTACCATATAGAGCTTCGAATGGTGCACATTGAATGCTCGTATGATAGCTATTGTTATATGAAAACTCAATGAGTGGGAGATGAGTGTCCCAACTTCCACCGAAGTCAATGACACAAGAACGAAGCATGTCTTCAAGTGTTTGGATAGTCCTTTCGCTTTGGCCGTCGGTTTGAGGATGATACGCCGTGCTAAGATTAACACGCGTTCCCAAAGCCTTTTGCAATGATTGCCAAAAGCGAGAAATGAAACGACTATCACGATCAGAAATGATTGATGTTGGTGTACCATGACGGTAATGATTTCGTTGATGTACAATGTGGATAGCTTCTCCATTTTGTAATCCTCTCGGATAGGGAGAAAATGAGCAGATTTGGTGAGTCGATCAACGATCACCCAAATCGAATCGAAACCTCGTGGAGTTCTCGGCAACTTAGTTATGAAATCCATGGAAATTTGCTCCCATTTCCATTGAGGAATTTCAGGTTGCTGTAGAAGTCCCGAAGGCTTATGATGTTCTGCTTTGACTTTTGAACAGGTAAGACATTTTCCCACATACAGTGCTATGTCTTTCTTCATTCCCGGCCACCAGTAAGATGTCCTCAAGTCCTGATACATCTTGTCGGCTCCAGGATGAACTGAGTATCGCGACTTATGAGCCTCATCACAGATGAGTGTGCGCAATTCTTCAGACTTCGGAATCCAAATGCGGCCGTTGAGATATAACACCCCATCAGCTCGAGGTTCTAGTTTCTTCTCAATGCCACAATCCAAGTCTGTCTTGAGTTGATTGTCTGTTACTACCTGTTGTTGTGCAATGCGAATCAAGTCTTTCAAGTTTGGCTGTGTGTTGATCTCCATGGCTCTTACATGAATCGGTTTGACTGGTTCCTTGCGACTAAGAGCATCCGCCACCACATTGGCTTTACCCGGATGGTAACGAATCTCACAGTCGTAATCAGTTAGAAGCTCAACCCAACGTCGTTGTCTCATGTTGAGTTCTTTCTGATTGAGAATGTGTTGCAGGCTCTTGTGGTCTGTATAGATGACACATTTAGTACCATAAAGGTAGTGTCTCCAAATCTTCAATGCGAAGACCACAGCCCCTAACTCAAGGTCATGAGTAGTGTAGTTCTTCTCGTGAACCTTAAGTTGTCTTGAAGCATAAGCAATGACCTTGTCCCGTTGCATAAGTACACAACCGAGACCAAGGTTTGAAGCATCACAGTAGACAATGAAATCATCACTGCCTTCTGGAAGACTAAGGATAGGGGAGTTGCATAACTTCTGTTTAAGAAGTTGAAATGCATCTTCCTGTTTCTGTCCCCATATAAACGCTTGACTTTTCTGAGTCAAAGTGGTAAGTGGCAAGGCTATCTTAGAGAAGTTTGCAATGAATCTTCTGTAATAACCTGCCAAACCCAGAAATGAACGAATCTCTGTTGGAGTAGATGGGGTAGTCCAGTTCTTAATCGCCTCAATCTTCGCCGGATCTACATGTATCCCATCTTTGTTTATGACATGTCCTAAGAAGTGAACCTCCTTTAGCCAAAATTCACACTTTGAGAATTTAGCATAAAGTTGTTCCTCTCTTAGTAGTTCCAAGACTTTCTTCAAATGATCCTCATGTTCTTGTTCTGACTTGGAATAAATCAGTATATCATCAATAAAGACGATAACAAACTGATCCAAGTAAGGCCTACAGACTCGATTCATCAAGTCCATGAACACTGCGGGTGCATTGGTCAGCCCAAATGGCATAACCACAAACTCATAGTGTCCATATCGAGTCCTAAATGCCGTCTTTGGTATATCCTCATCATTTACTCTTAACTGATGATACCCGGATCGCAAATCAATCTTAGAGAAGCAAGTTGCTCCCTGTAATTGATCAAACAGATCATCGATCCTGGGCAGAGGATATCTATTCTTGATTGTCAACTTGTTCAGCTCACGATAGTCGATGCACATACGAAATGAACCGTCTTTCTTTTTGACAAAGAGAACCGGAGCTCCCCATGGAGAGAAACTCGGTCTTATGAAACCTTTGTCTAAAAGTTCTTGAAGCTGACTAGACAGTTCTTGCATCTCAGACGGTGCTAATCGATACGGTGACTTCGCCACTGGGTTTGCTCCAGGGACGAGATCAATTCTAAACTCCACTTGTCGGACTGGTGGTAGTCCGGGCAAGTCTTCTGGAAATACGTCTGGATAATCTCTGATAACTGGAACATCTCCAACTGCTTTCTTTTCAGGTTTCTTTTCCACTACATGAGCTAGGAAAGCATAATATTTCTTCTTCAAGTACTTCCTCGCCTTGATGCACGATACAATCTTCAATCCGCGGCATGGTTTCTCGCCGTAGACTATCATCGTTTCGCCGGACGGTAAGGGAATTCGAATAAGTTTCTCAGAGCATACGATTTCAGCATTGTTTTTGGATAACCAATCCATTCCTACTACAACTTCGAAGCTTCCGAGAGTCATAGGAATGAGATCGATGGAAAAGAGATGGTCATTAAATCTTAGCTCACAAGCATGAATTATGGAATCTACAACTATGGTCTTACCATTCGCTACTTCTACAGTATAAGGAGCAGTAAGTGTGGATAGTTGCATATTAAGCAAAGAAGCAGTATGAGTAGAGATAAAACTTTTATCGGCACCAGTATCAAATATGATAGAAACGTAGTGATCATTGATAAGAAATGTACCCGTGATGACTGCCGGATCCTCACGTGCTTCGGCAGTTCCAATAACAAAGGCACGAGCAGTAGTAGTAGTGTTGTTGAGTTTTGGACACTGGTTTCTGAAGTGTCCTTCTGCTCCACAATTATAACAGGCCCTTCCACCTGTAGCAGTAGCGGTAGTGGTAGCAGTAGTTGCAGCAGCAAGATGAGCAGCTCGGCATGTAGCTGCAAAGTGTCCCATACGCCCACATTTGAGACACTTCTTGCATGGAGTGTTGGGCAGATGATGATACTGGCATTTGGTGCAAAGTGGAAACTGGCCAGTATAAGGCTTTCTGGCATTAGCAGGTTGTGGCATAGCAGTAATAGGTGTGGCATGAGTAGGTGCAGCTGCAGTCAACGCTGCAAAGTTCTTGATTGTCTTTTGCTTCTTCTTCTTGTGATGGTGCTGCTCAGGCTTCTTGCCTTCTTCAATCTGAGCTCTCTTGAATCCCTTTCGGGTGAGCACTCCAGACTTCACATACTCTTCAGTAAGAGTAGCACCAAGTTGAATGGCTGCTTCCAGAGTAGTGGGGTTGTTTCCCATAACAGTTCCTCTGACAACCAAAGGCAAACCTTCAATGTACTTCTCTATCCTGCGAGATAGAGGAGTAACCAAATGGGGTACCAGAATGCACAACTCATGGAATCGAGTTGTGTACTTGGCATTTTCACCACTGTCTTGCACCAGATTCCACATCTCTACCTCGAGTTTCTTCAGTTCATGACGTGGACAAAACTTTTCCACAAGTAAGTTCTTGAATCCGTCCCACGGTAAAGCTAGAGCGACTTCACGTCCTCTGGTGTTCTTCTCAGAATTCCACCAGGTGAGTGCGCCTTTGTGAAAAGCGCTTGAGGCCATCTTGACCTTCAGATTCTCAGGACATCCAGTGAAGTCGAGAATGTCTTCAATGCTTTCCAGCCATTGCAGTAGGCCGGTAGCTCCCTCGGTACCAGAGTACTTAGGAGGCTTAGCATCGTTGAACTGCTTGAAAGTAAAGTTAGCAGTTCCAGCGTTAGTGGCATTTGAGTTGTGTGCAGAATCACTGGTACTTCCCCGAAGATTCTGGGTGATATCAGTGACCATACCAGGAATCACATCCCGCATATGAACCGCGATAGCTCGAGCAATCTTGTTGATCTCATCGTCGTTGCCACTTGTTGAACCCCCTCCGTTAGGATCACGTCGGGGAGGCATTCTACGAATAGAAGCCACAAGCGGGTCAGTAATGAGGAAGGATACAATTGAATTTTCATGATAAGGTCAGTAATATATCCATACTACTAGTATTATCATTCAATTGCAATATGATCCAGTACACGTATAAGTTATCAACTTATTTGCATACTTATCATGTGAATATGTACGATGTCCCATGATCTCTCCACCAAATCTACACACTGACACTTTCCCGATATACCGAAAACAGCTTATATATAGGGCTCACTCTCGCTGCCCACCACCGTTTCGATATACCACGATCATGCCCTTGCTAGCATTTGGCAACACGTTTGTACTGATTTGCAAGTGTGTTCCATTGATTAAGAATCCCATGATCTTTGATCAACTTGAACTATGATTGATTCCATGATTGAACTATGATTATGTTATGCGGGCACCTACTAACAGTTGTTAACATGTAGAACTAAATCATACGTGTGCTCTACATTTTTCTTGTTAACTATGTTAGTAAGTACTAATGATGTAATCACTTAAGAATTTCACTTAAGGTTTACATTGACAGAATGTTCACAACTTGATTGATTCACCATAATGTTTGGTTCATCCAAGTTTGAATTGCACTATGATTTGATTCACCAATGATTGTTTCCTAAATGTTTGTATCCCATGTGTTTGACTAATGTTCCATGTTTCCAGTTGATCCCGAATCCTCACTCCAAATACAAACGCCGGATTCCCCCTAACATACTGAAATAAGCTTATATATAGGGTAAGCTCTCACCGACCCACCACTTACCTCAACACATCAGCGTTAATCCGTCGTCTATATTTGGGGCTAAGATTCCAACTGTTGATTGATTATGATTGTTTCATGATTGCCTCTTGTTCTGTGGATATGTTTATGATTAAGTAAACCATGGTTCTTAATTTACTTGAAATTAAAACCTTAGGTTTCAGCATGTGTGTCCTAGGTTAATTAACCTAGGTTCTCAATACTTACAGTATCGAGTATAATGATCTCTTGTGAGAACTTCAACTAAAGAATACTGTTACACAGATTCTAAGTTATGAAGTTCCTATGATAATGAACACCTGATAATGATAACAATGATAACAATGATAACAATGACAAGGATTTCAAATCAAGATTCTAAATTAATAGTTCTTGACCTTTGAATTCCTATAATGAGCATGACAAGGATTTCAAATCAAGACTCTAAATTAATAGTTCTTGACCTTTGAATTCCTATAATGAGCATGACAAGGATTTCAAATCAAGACTCTAAATTAATAGGTCTTGACATTTGAATTCCTATAATGAATATGACAAGGACTTTAGATCAAAGATACCAATCTTTGCCTCTAAATCCCATAATGAATATGACAAGGATCTTAGATCAAAGATACTAAATTAATAGATCTTTGCCTCTAAATCCCATAATGAATATGACAAGGATCTTAGATCAAAGATACTAAATTAATAGATCTTTGCCTCTAAATCCCATAATGATCTCTGTGTGAGAATTTCAGATCAAGGATACTAAGAATACAGATCCTTGCCTCTGAAATCCTTAAATGCATATGTGTGAGAATTTAATTCGGTTTCTAAAATTATAGAAATCCGATTCAAATTCTTTGACTCGATATCTAATCTTGGTAAAATGTCCCTAAGATCTTTCAAGCTTGATGTAGACTTAATGCTCACTTAAGTTACTTAGATCCTAAGTATCCTCAAGTCTATAGCACTTAGTCCTATTGGGTAGCTTAGGTTATAGTATAGGTCATTAAACATTGGGTTTTTCCTAGTTCTCTACAACCTTGGCTCTGATACCAACCTGTCACACCCCTGCGCCGCGTGCGGAATCCACGGCGCGGTGACGTATGAACAGTTGAATCATGCACAAGTATTGAATAAGAACAACCACAACGGATTACTATGTTTCATAATGTTAAGACAATTGTTTAGTTACAGACAGCTATCTACCAAAAGAAAGACAACTACGGACCCAAAATATAGTTACAAAAGAAGATTTCAAACAAGACAATTAAACAATCAGGATTTAGTGTGTTTCTAATCCATCCTAGCATGTTTCTTCATCTTGTTCTATCTTAGAATGGTCTCCTTAGTTGTCCCTGAAATGTCTTAAACCTGATTACCTGAAACACGTGAAAAGTAACTGTCAACTACAGACGTAGTTGGTGAGAACAATAGGTTTAATCATTTGTAAACATGAATATATGATATAAGACATAGGTAAGTTAAAGCAACATAAGATTCACACGGATGAGCTGCAACCCAAACTAACATCAAGTAAGAAAATGAGTGTAAACAGTCCAATCACTGTTTGCACGAGAGTCAACATATAATATCAAGTCCCAAACCACGTTTGGAGTTAGATAATGTGTCAACAGTTTTGATAAAACCATATGTAACCGAAATCTGCAGTTAGTTTATAAAACAGATTTAAAAACTAACTGCAGCAATCGGCCTGCCCCAATGTGTGTGTCCGCTTTCCCTTGTTGTGATCACCCAGTACTAACGCTAATGAATATGATACTTGATGCTTTTACAAGTTTGTTTACAACAATAGACACCATGTTTCTGAACCTTACTTTAACCGAATGTGTTAATGCCTTATTTGATAACATGAATTGAAAACCTAGATTTAATTCCACGAATTAAATCCTTTGTTTTGAATACCATGAAATGAACCACTTGATTTGAATACCATGATGTGAACCACTAGAATTGAATACCATGATGTGAACCACTTGATTTGAATACCATAAAATAGTGACCTTGTGTAACAACAAGGTTTATAACAAAAGAGTTTATAAAATCCTTTATTTATACATTTGAGTAAATCGGTTACAAAACAGTTCAAAGATTCTTTATAAAACCTTTTTAGTGAAAAGAGTTTAATGATTGATAATTCCTTTAAAACAGTTGGTGAATCCCTAGGATTCGTAAAATGAACCCATAATGTTTATAAGAATACACACACCTTGTGTAATGAAATATGATTGTAAACGATTGGTTTGATCACGTGTTCCACCCCAAAACAGTTATAAAACAGTAAAAGAGGGGCTAAAGTTCTCACATGTCTGCAGTAGACTCTGAACTAAAACAGATAGCAAGTAGCAAACAGGACTTCTAATTGTTTCCTATAACATTGTAATCATACATAAGATATAGGATTTATAATTGTATAGACTTTGATTCATTGATTGACTTGTGTTCTCTTGAACCTGATTAACACTTGATTACTTGATCATGATTATGATTGTTGTGTAAACTTGAAAATCATGCTTTGAATCACTTGATTGATCATGGGTCCAAGAAACGAATATGAAATGTTCCATTGCATAAACTTTATGAATAACATGATAAATGTTTGAGAATTTGATAACCATTGATTACTATGATTTATGAAAGAATGATCCAATTGTTTAAGTCCTTGAGATTGTGACTTGATCCATGATTAAGTTAAGTTGCAACTTAAACCATCTAAGATCAAATTACAATCACTTTGAGTTGTGGCCAACAATGGGCCTTAAGTCCATAAAATCATGGTGGACTTAACCAAAAGCCATGGGCCATTAAAATTACAATGGGCCAATTGAATGGGGTGTTGGGCCCAGTGAATGGGATGTTGGCCCAACAGCTTGTATATAGGCCTCGTAACGCGCCCAAACTCATATCGAGCTAATTAGTATCATAATGAACCGTATGGGCTTGGATTGGGCCTAAGGGATTTGAGTTGGGCCGTCCAACGTTCATGTAGGCCATTTAAGCTTCTAAGTCACTATTGGGCCACTTAAGATCATCATGGGCCAAATAGGATCTAATTGGGCCTATCAGCATTGTTTTGGGCCATAAGGTATTGAATTGGGCTACGTGGAATTGGATTGGGTCGAAAGGTTTATGGGTTGACAATCATGGGCAGCGAACCTTGTTCCACATCCCCCTAAGGTTCGGCTGAAGTTGTTCAAGGTCCAATGGTTCGTTGCATGGCTACTAAGGTTCGTGATCTTACAGGCTTTGGCTCATGTGGGTTCGTTTCTCATGAGAAAACATCAAGGTTCGGCCAAAGAACCTTACAAGGTTCGGCTGACATAGCTTCTGCCACACGAGCTAGGGTTCGTCAAGATGTATAAGGGTTCGCTGCATATTGGTAAAGGCTCGTGAAAGCAAAGGTTCGTTCATGATCACCAAAGGTTCGCAGCAGTAGGAAGGTTCGTGGATGCATGAAGACTGGTAACTGGGGTTCGCTTGCATGGAGACTTCGGCTGGGTTCGTCAACAGCATGCATGGGTTCGTTTGATCCAGGAGGGTTCGTGGCATCAGGAAGGCTCGTCGGAGACATGAAGACTCAATACAGGTTCGTGGGATTTCCCTCAGGGTTCGGCTAACGTCCAACGAACCATGTAGGTTCGGGGAGCCTCGTTAGGGTTCGCAGATGGCGGCTATTAGTTTGGCCGACGAACCTGTGACCAGCATCATCTCCCACATCGAACCTCCTGCTCTAGACCACGATCCAAGCTAGTACAACCTCCAGAAAGGTTTCTATAGATGCGAAACTAGGAAGGAGGTGCAAGTACCGGTTAAATATCGGGTTTGAACAAACCCACGACCGAAAACCCTATTTTTCCGAACTTTAACTCGATCATACCTCGATTTTGGCCGGTTAATTCCACTGATTTCTTGTACTTTCGTGTAGAAAATGTTGAGAGCTTCGCGTGGACACCAAGAATGACGAATTTCGTTGAGAAATAAGCGAGTTACGCGTGTTTAAAGCTCGGTTTTAGAGAGAGAAAGGGTTAGCCGAAAATTCTAGTGAGAGAAAGTGGTGTAGGTGAAATAAATGAGGATTTAAGCCTTGTTCAAGGCTTTTATAGTCCGGGTGGTGTTCGGGTCCGTTTCGGTCGCTCGATTCGCGTTTCCGGAACGTAACGCGTATTTTACGCGAATTTAAAATAAAAGAGTTGTTAAACTCAAATAAATGATGAGTTTCAAAATTGTAAAATTATAAAATAATTAATTTAATTATTTTTACTCTTCGTGCGTTGTCAGATCGTTAAACATTCACAATTACGTGTATACCCGCAATCGCGTACGTTTTTCGATCGTATTAATTATTTAAAGTCGTTTAATCATAATTATAAGTTCAACATTCGTATCATTATGGATCGTCACCCATAACTATACTCAGTCTCGCTTACGTATTACGATTCTTGTTGAATTAATTAATTGTTATAATATTCGTCTCAACACCACGCACTAACACTATCCTGTTACACCGAACGCAGTATATATATAGGGCTCACTCTCGCTGCCCACCACTGTTTCGATATAACAAGATACTGTTCTTGCCTAGTGAACTCGACTGTAAATAAGTAATACATACTTGTCTCAAGAAATAATGATTCTAACACACAAGCACATAATGAACACATGAATCACATTGCTTTACTGGACATTGACACACACTGTTCTAACACTGTTTACGACTACCATGACTAAATGCACAAATGTTACAAGTTGTTTCCGAGGGTTCTTTAGGTCCTACATAAAGTAATTATTCCTGGTTAAAAAGCTTTTCCGAGTTTCAACAATTGGTATTAGAGCCTTGTCATTTGTCTTGGTTTAACCATCAAGACTAAAACTGAAAATTGAATTTCTTTTCCCCAAAATTCCTTGTCCTATTATTCTGTTTTCTCTCTTTCTAGCAAAAACTAACATAACCAAAATAAATAAGTGTTAAACTTTAGATGGAGCTAATACCAAAGCTTTGGCCATGAGTCTAAAGTCTTTGTCCCTGGTTAAAAAGCCTCTTCGAGTTTCAACAATTCGTATCAAAGCCTTGCCCTTTCTGCGTTATGCTTCTTCTTTTTTCTACTTTTCAAAATTTGCAGGTGCTTGGTTTTGAACTAAGTTGTGTTCAAAACCATTCAAACAAACTACCTTAATAACTCATCACTCATTGATTTGTTCATAATCGTTTGTAAATGTATGGCAGAAAAATTTACTTTGATCCTCATAACACCGGCTCTGTCACTAACCAATCAATCTTGGTAAGGCATCAATATTATATATGGCAGAGAAGGATGTTGCATATTTTATCCAACAATCATACTGGATGATGGAAATCTGTGATCTTTGGACCTCATAAGCCAATAGTCTTGGACGCAGAGACTGGAGACTGTGCCCCTAAGGACCCTCAGAACTATACAGAAGAAGATTTTCAGAAACTAGAGCTTGATGCCAATGCACATGCTCAGTTAGCTATGACCCTACCGAATGAAATTTATTCCGGTCTTCTTCACCATGAGTCCATTAAGGACTTGCAGAATGCTCTAAAAAAGCAGTTCAGTGGTACCGATGATGTTATGGTCAATACAAGGGAGGTATTGGCTCAACAGTATGAGACTTTCTGCCAACTAAATAACGAGTCACTTACTCCGCAATTTGAAAGGTTCACTTTTCTCTTAAGTTAATGAAAATTAACTGGTCAAGGGTACCCCACTATTTCTGTTCTTAATCGTTTCCTGAGATCTCTTCCAGATAAATGGGAAAATTATTCCATAGTTATGAGATCTTTGTCAGACTTCGGCAAACTCTCAATTACCCAACTACATGGTAAGTTGCTCACCTTTGATCAAGAGATTGACCAGAAAAGAAAACTAATAAAGTCTGGTAAATCAGCAGAAGAGTATGTTCAAGGAAACATTGCTCTTCTTAGTCATAACTCCGAGATGAATGATCAGGGTTACGATGAACACATTGTTATAACCACTAGCATCACCTATTCTCCTTCTTGTGATGACCATTCTCTCATTCCTGTAACAACCGGTTTCTTATAATGAAATGTATTTGAAAATAATCGTTAATTAAACGATTGTGGTTGTTGTGATTTGAAAATATGTGAATTACGTCATTGATGGCAAGAGCACATGTGATCGTTCTAGAAATCCATGTTGATTTGATGATTGTTATTATTATAAGTTGATAGTATGCGAAAAATGGTGAACGTGGAAAAAAACCGTGCGCGAAACGGAGTTACGGATTGTCCGGAATCGCGAAAACAAGATAAGATCAAAATTGGACGAAACAGACGTGGGGCGGTACGCCCCGGTCCAAACTTCGGGCCGGGGCGATGCGCCTGGATCCCTATGTCAGCAAAAATATCATTTAAGGATCAGATCGCATTTTTGAACGTATTTTCTTCTTCTATTCGACCTGTTCTTCTCCCAAACGAAGAACTCATCAATTTTAAGCACAAAACCTTCATCTTGAAGGATTCTAAACATCCGGATCGCACCCAGGAACGTATCTGCAACATCTGATCGTTGTTTTGTGACTGAATATCCGTCAGATTGGGTAACGATTCGTTTTATCCTACTAGTTTAATACTTTGTGGATTAAATTTAGTTTTGATTGTAATACTATGATTATGGGTATTTATTATTGCCTAGTTGATAACTAGGGATTGTTAGAAATGAAGAACTTGCTGTTTTGATGGTGAAATCTTCGTTTTGAAGCCGGGATAATGTCCGGTTATTATGAAACCCATATCATGATGTGATAACTAGTAGGATGGGTTGAATATGATTTTAAATAAATTATGGATTATAATCCATAGGTTAAACTTGATTGTATGTGCTATACGTGTTGAAACTAGTTGTATATATGTATTTTGCAACTAGGTGGTGGTAGTGGAAGTCAAACCACTAGTCATAGAGCAGGAAAGGAGCTGCAGTTGCTAATCCCTTATCTGATTAAGGTAAGTAATCCCACAACTATGACATCACATAATAAATATTGAATTTTGTTGTTGAATAAATTATATGATAAATATGGCATTGGTGATAGGGGAATGTTGAACAATAAAAGTTCAACAACCTATGATAAATCCAATACCTTGGTGAATAATAGTGTGGGAATTCTATGATGGAAGTACCGGTGGGTGAACATCATAGTAATTTGATTGAATTATATATGACTCCACAATGGTGGATAGTCAGAGGTGCTGGCAATTGTCTTAGATGGAAGTACCGGTGGGTGAACATCTTAAGACTTGAATTATATATGACTCCACAATGGTGTATAGCCAGAGGTGCTGGCAATTGTCTTAGATGGAAGTACCAGTGGGTGAACATCTTAAGACTTGATATAATTATGACTCCACAATGGTGGATAGCTAGAGGTGCTAGCAATTGTCTTAGATGGAAGTACCGGTGGGTGAACATCTTAAGACTTGAAATATTTATGATATCACAAATGTGTAAATAGTCAGAGATGCTGACAAATAGCTATGGTGGAAGCACAGGAATGTGAACACCATAGTGTTATATTGATTAAACTATTGTGATTAATAGTTGATGATTGGTAATATGATATTGTTACATTGTGAGAGTCAAATCGAATAGAAATGACTCAGTTTGAACATTAATTATGAAAAATGTATTTTTCATTTTGTTGTTGAGAAACCATTGGGCTTTACTTACTTAGTTCTTATGAACTAATGGAAATTATTGTGTGATGTTTGTAGGTCAAAAATGACGTACACGGCTGTAAGGATCGAGGTGGAGCAGTAATCGAACGAACAAACCTTGTTGCAAACGTGTGAAATTTTGGTTTAAACTTACTTATGTAAATAAGTATTGTAAAATGTGTGGCACGTTTACTTTTGTGTTAAACTTTGTTTAATATTTTAAAATAAAGAGGGTCAGACAAGGTTTTAAAAATGAAAAATTTGCTGGGACCAACTCTGATATTATTTTAAAATGTTGAATAGTAACTGGGGGTTACAAAGCTGGTATCAGAGCATTGGTTTGAGGGATTCAAGTGTTAGAAACACACTTGAACTCAAATCTTATGCTCTTGATATGTGATTAAACGTTCGATTCAAGCGTCGATCATTAAGCCGGAGGTATGAGGTCAGTATTTATGTATTGAATTGTATATGTACACATTGTCGTGTGTATAAATTGTGTGAACCGAACTTCTCAATTATGAAATGAGATGATGAAATTAAGGGCACGAGTGTGTGATAAACATGTTATTATGCCTGGCCAGTATAATGAGATGCTTATGACATAACCGTTTCCTTATTTAAGTCAGATTGTATCATGATTTTGAATATTAGGTAAGGTGATTATGTACTATATAAGTACAAGATTGTTAAATATTGTGAATACATGAGACTGATTGTTTAATTATATGATTTCAGCCACGAATGGCTGACGAACATACCTCTGGTGTGAGTAGTAGTGAGAAGGTGGAACTCACTGAAACTCAAATAATGGTGAAGGAAGAGGTGGCAAAGGCTTTTGAAGCTGCTTTGCCCACATATATTGATGAAATTAAGTCTTCCTTAAAAGAATTCCTTCATCAAGAGTTGGCTGAATTTGAAACTGGAGCGGAAATGAAGCAATCCTCCAAGAACACTACTTTTAAAGAATTTATGGCTTGTAAGCCAGCTGAGTTTAAGGGGGAGGTAGATCCCTTGATTAGCCAGCGTTGGATATCTGATATTGAAAGTACGTTTGAGACTAGTCATTGTGACCCGACAGATGAGGTCATGTTTGCTGGCAATCAGTTAAAGGATCGTGCCAAAGATTGGTGGGAATTGTTGAGGAAAGAAAAAGGCAGAGATGGAATAAAAGGGCTCACGTGGGCCCAGTTTAGAGAACTTTTCTTGAAGCGGTTTTGTCCTCAAGCCGCTATTGATCGTATTACTGAGGAGTTTCTGCATCTACAGCAGAAAGATGAAAGTGTTGATACCATCACTGCTATTTTCTTCGACAAGGCTAAATTTTGTCCAGACCTCATTCAAACTGAAAGGATGTGGATAAACCGGTATCATACAATGTTGAACACGAAGTACCGGGAATTTCTCACGCCTTCTAAGTGTGAGACACTTAATGAGTTGATCAATTGTGCCCGGGAACGGGAATTGGAATTGAAACGACAAGAAGATCGCGGAGAAAAACGAAAGGCGGAAACAGAAATAGGTTCGTCTAAAAAGGCAAAGTTTGCCAAATCGTTCAAAAAGTCTGTTTTTACTAAACCTTGTCCTAATTGTGGGAGAATGCACGCGGGAGAATGTCGTGCTAGACCTGTTGTCTGTTATAAATGTGGGAAGCCGGGACATTTGGCAACCCAGTGTTTGAGCCCTCCTAGTCTGTGCTATCATTGTTATAAGCCAGGACATAGGAGGAGTGAGTGCCCTGAACTTAAGAGGGCAGCACCGATTAGTGATGATGGCCGGTCGTTTAAATCTCAAAGCTCTGGAAAGAAACCGGAAGCGCCCAAACCAAAGGGGAGAGCTTTCCAGATATCGGCAGAGGAGGCTAAAGTCACGTCTGATGTGGTGACAGGTACCTTCTTTGTTAATTCAATACCTGCTTATGTGTTATTTGATTCTGGAGCCAATCGATCTTTTGTGTCTATAAAATTTGTGCATCATCCATCTTTTGTCTTAGAAAAGTTGCCTGTCCCATTAGAAGTAGAGGTTGCTGATTCTAAGAGTTTCCTTGTGTTTGATATTTATCGAAACTGTAAGCTTACAATCAGTAACGAGGATTATGTTGTTGATTTAATACCCATGGTATTGGGGAGTTTGATGTTGTTATTGGAATGGATTGGCTATCTT
This sequence comes from Mikania micrantha, assembly GCA_009363875.1. Lineage (NCBI taxonomy): Eukaryota > Viridiplantae > Streptophyta > Magnoliopsida > Asterales > Asteraceae > Mikania > Mikania micrantha. The sequence goes on along the minus strand of CM018698.1, from coordinate 43,269,384 downwards.
CTTATAAAGCCAATATTCTTTGCAATCGCAAAGTCATACAATTGATAACCCCTAGTGGTTATGAATTATCCATTCAAGGAGGAAAACGGGGAGGGGTTGTTTTGTGTTCTTTGGTCAAAGCCATGAAATATATGAATCATGGGGGCCAATCCTTCTTGGCTTATGTCATTGATGCTGAGAAGACAGTAAAGGAATTGGAGGATGTCCTAATTGTTAGGGATTTTCCTGATGTTTTTCCGGATGACTTATCAGGAATCCCCTCTGATAGAGATGTGGAGTTTAGAATCGATCTTATTCCAGGGGCCAAGCCTATAGCAAAAGCTCCTTATCGTTTAGCACCGTCTGAATTACAAGAGTTGATGACTCAATTGCAGGACCTTCTCGATAAAGGTTTTATTCGCCCAAGCATCTCGCCTTGGGGTGCTCCTGTTCTTTTTGTTAAAAAGAAGGACGGAAGTTTTCGTATGTGTATTGATTATCGAGAGCTTAATAAGGTGACGGTGAAAAACAAATATCCTTTGCCTCGTATTGATGATCTTTTTGATCAGTTGCAAGGGGCTTCTTGGTTCTCTAAAATTGATCTTAGGTCGGGTTATCATCAAATTAAAGTTAGGGAAGAAGATATTCCTAAAACAGCGTTTCGAACCCGATATGGTCATTATGAATTTTTAGTCATGTCTTTTGGGCTGACTAATGCACCGGCTGCATTCATGGACTTGATGAATCGGGTGTGTCGTCCCATGTTGGATCGATCTGTTATCGTCTTTATTGATGATATTCTTGTTTACTCCAAAAATGAAGGTGATCATGCGTGTCACTTACGGGAGGTACTTGAGACTCTTCGAAAGGAGAAGTTATATGCCAAATTTTCTAAATGCGCCTTCTGGCTGCATGAAGTCCAATTTCTTGGACATGTGATAAATGCAGATGGCATTCTTGTTGATCCTTCTAAGATTCAAGCGGTGACAAATTGGAGTCCACCTAAGAGTCCAACTGATGTTAGAAGTTTTCTTGGCTTAGCTGGTTATTATCGTAGATTTATTCAAGACTTTGCCAAGATTGCTTCATCTTTAACCAAACTTTCAAGAAAGAATGTTAAGTTTGTGTGGGGTGAAGACCAAGAGAAAGCATTCCAAGAGTTAAAGTCAAAATTAACTCAGGCACCGGTATTGACGTTACCAGATGGTCCTGATGAATTTGTGGTATATTCTGATGCTTCTTATCTTGGTCTAGGTTGTGTTCTTATGCAACGAGGCAAGGTGATTGCCTATGCCTCAAGACAATTAAAAACCCATGAAATCAATTATCCTATTCATGATTTAGAACTTGCAGCAGTCGTATTTGCCTTAAAAATCTGGAGGCATTATTTTTATGGTGTAAAGTGTACTATTTACACTGATCATAAGAGCTTGAAATATTTCTTCACTCAGAAGGAATTGAATATGAGAGACGATGGCTGGAATTACTCAAGGACTATGATTGTGAAATCCTTTATCATCCTGGTAAAGCAAATGTGGTGGCGGATGCCTTGAGTAGAAAAGAAGAGTGTGAACCAATCAAAGTGAAGGCTATGCAGCTTGTGATTACTTCAGGGCTAATTGAGCAGATCAAGGAAGCCCAGACTGAAGCTTTAAAGGAAGAAAATTGGAAACGAGACAAGATTAAAGGGCAAGCTCATAATCTTGATGAAGATAGTCGTGGTTTGAAGACTAGGTGGGGTCGAGTGTGGATACCTCCCACTTGTCGACTTAAGTCTGCATTGTTGGAAGAAGCGCACAAGTCGAAGTACTCAATTCATCCTGGGGTTACTAAAATGTATCGTGACCTTCGGATAAACTATTGGTGGCCAGGTATGAAACCAGACATTGTTAAACATGTAGCGAAATGTTTGACTTGTATGCAGGTAAAAGCAGAGCACCAGAAACCTTATGGTAAGTTGCAACCATTGGAAATCCCAATGTGGAAATGGGAACATATCACAATGGACTTAATTACTAAACTTCCTAAAACAAGGAAGGGATGTGATATGATTTGGGTCATTGTGGATAGGTTGACTAAGAGTGCTCATTTCTTGCCCATTCGTGAGACCTATTTTTCTGATAAAATGGCAGAGATATATGTACGAGAAATTGTATCTCGTCATGGTGTGCCTGTAACCATTATCTCTGATCGGGATACTCGATTTACTTCTCTATTTTGGAGAAATTTTCAGGAAGAATTAGGAACAAAACTGTTGTAAAGCACTGCGTATCATCCTCAGACTGATGGACAAAGTGAAAGAACCATTCAGACCCTAGAGGATATGTTAAGAGCGTGCATTATTGACTTTGGGGGTAGTTGGGATGATTGCCTACCCTTGGCAGAGTTCTCGTATAATAATAGTTATCATTCCAGCATTGGAATGCCTCCTTATGAGATGCTATATGGGAGGAAATGTCGAACTCCCGTTTGTTGGGGAGAAGTTGGGCAGCGTGAACTCGCACACAAAAATGTTGTTAAAGCTACCAATGAACGGATAGATCAGATCCGTGCCCATCTGAAGGCGGCTCAAGACCGTCAGAAATCATACGCTGATAAGCGTAGAAGGCCCATTGAATTCCAGGTAGGAGATTTTGTGTTGTTTAAAGTCTCACCGTGGAAAGGTGTTATACGTTTTCGTAAGCGAGGAAAGTTAAGTCCACGCTTTATTGGACCATTTAAAATCATAGCTCGTGTTGGTGAAGTTGCTTATCGCCTAGAGCTACCAGAGGAGTTAAGTGGAATTCATAATACGTTCCACGTTTCTTACTTACGAAAATGTTTAGCAGATGAATCTGCGTACGTACCACTGGAAGACATTGAAATTGATGAGAGATTAAATCATGTGGAAAGGCCAGTGGCGATACTTGACCGAAAGGTCAAACAACTTAGAAATAAATCACTGAGTCAGGTGAAGGTTCAGTGGAAAAATAGAACCGGTTCTGAAATTACGTGGAAGTCAGAAAACGAAATGAGAAAGTATTATCCTTTCCTTTTTGAGGTTTAATCGGTTTCGGGGACGAAACCTTTGTAAGGAGGGGAGATTTGTAACAACCGGTTTCTTATAATGAAATGTATTTGAAAATAATCGTTAATTAAACGATTGTGGTTGTTGTGATTTGAAAATATGTGAATTACGTCATCGATGGCAAGAGCACATGTGATCGTTCTAGAAATCCATGTTGATCTGATGATTGTAATTATTATAGGTTGATAGTATGCGAAAAATGGTGCACGTGGGCGAAAACCGTGCGCCAAACGGAGTTACGGATTGTCCGGAATCGCGAAAACAAGATAAGATCAAAATTGGACGAAACAGACGTGGGGCGGTACGCCCCGGGCCAAACTTCGGGCCGGGGCGATGCGCCTGGATCCCTATGTCGGCAAAAATATCATTTAAGGATCAGATCGCATTTTTGAACGTATTTCTTCTTCTGTTCGACCTGTTCTTCTCCCAAACGAAGAACTCATCAATTTTAAGCACAAAACCTTCATCTTGAAGGATTCTAAACATCCGGATCGCACCCAGGAACGTATCTGCAACATCTGATCGTTGTTTTGTGACTGAATATCCGTCAGATTGGGTAACGATTCGTTTTATCCTACTAGTTTAATATTTTGTGGATTAAATTTAGTTTTGATTGTAATACTATGATTATGGGTATTGATTATTGCCTAGTTGATAACTAGGGATTGTTAGAAACGAAGAACTTGCTGTTTTGATGGTGAAATCTTCGTTTTGAAGCCGGGATAATGTCCGGTTATTATGAAACCCATATCATGATGTGATAACTAGTAGGATGGGTTGAATATGATTTTAAATAAATTATGGATTATAATCCATAGGTTAAATGATGATTTTGATGAATTGATATTAAAATTATTAACAAGTTATGATCTTAAATAAAAAAATTGAATAATAAAAATGATTAAAGATCGTAACTACTATAATGAACATCAGTTATTTGATAAATTGCCTGGGGAGGCATGAAATATGATTAATTGTGATAATTGACTAAAACTTGCTAAACATAGTAAGATAGAGTCAGTTATGTGATGAATTGACTTTGAGGAAGTCAAATCAGTCAAGGGTGTTGAACTTGATTGTATGTGCTATACGTGTTGAAACTAGTTGTATATATGTATTTTGCAACTAGGTGGTGGTAGTGGAAGTCAAACCACTAGTCATAGAGCAGGAAAGGAGCCTGCAGTTGCTAATCCCTTATCTGATTAAGGTAAGTAATCCCACAACTATGACATCACATAATAAATATTGAATTTTGTTGTTGAATAAATTATATGATAAATATGGCATTGGTGATAGGGGAATTTTGAACAATAAAAGTTCAACAACCTATGATAAATCCAATACCTTGGTGAATAATAGTGTGGGAATTCTATGATGGAAGTACCGGTGGGTGAACATCATAGTAATTTGATTGAATTATATATGACTCCACAATGGTGGATAGTCAGAGGTGCTGGCAATTGTCTTAGATGGAAGTACCGGTGGGTGAACATCTTAAGACTTGAATTATATATGACTCCACAATGGTGGATAGCCAGAGGTGCTGGCAATTGTCTTAGATGGAAGTACCGGTGGGTGAACATCTTAAGACTTGATATAATTATGACTCCACAATGGTGGATAGCTAGAGGTGCTAGCAATTGTCTTAGATGGAAGTACCGGTGGGTGAACATCTTAAGACTTGAAATATTTATGATATCACAAATGTGTAAATAGTCAGAGATGCTGACAAATAGCTATGGTGGAAGCACAGGAATGTGAACACCATAGTGTTATATTGATTAAACTATTGTGATTAATAGTTGATGATTGGTAATATGATATTGTTACATTGTGAGAGTCAAATCGAATAGAAATGACTCAGTTTGAACATTAATTATGAAAAATGTATTTTTCATTTTGTTGTTGAGAAACCATTGGGCTTTACTTACTTAGTTCTTATGAACTAATGGAAATTATTGTGTGATGTTTGTAGGTCAAAAATGACGTACACGGCTGTAAGGATCGAGGTGGAGCAGTAATCGAACGAACAAACCTTGTTGCAAACGTGTGAAATTTTGGTTTAAACTTACTTATGTAAATAAGTATTGTAAAATGTGTGGCACGTTTACTTTTGTGTTAAACTTTGTTTAATATTATTAAATAAAGAGGGTCAGACAAGGTTTTAAAAATGAAAAATTTGCTAGGACCAACTCTGATATTATTTTAAAATGTTGAATAGTAACCGGGGGTTACAATTCCTGACCATCTGTGTTTTATCATGGATGATCTCTATCAGAATCCAAGTGATGACTTGGAAGAAATTGATATTCTTCATCAACTTGCCCTCTTGAGCATGAGAACTAACAAGTTCTGTAAGAGGACATGAAGAAAATTTCCTAGTATCCATGGTAAAACCAAGATTGGCCTAAATAAGGCAAAAGTCCAATGCTACAGGTGTCATGGCACTGGACACTTTGCCATGGAGTGCAGAAACACCCCAACTCTAATTCTTCACCTTATGCGACTTTTCCAAACACAAATTATCACACCTCTACAGCTCCTTTTTTCTTATTTTTCTTCTTAAGATTTTCAAAAGCATAACAACTCTTAGGAGACAACACACATTGTACATAACTCTCCTTTTCCTAATGAACAACATGTACAAGCTGCAATTGGCAGCATGTACCAGCTCACTCCTGCCCCACTTCATATTGTTGCACCATCTCCTTCTCAAATAAATACACCAGGCCTTGCTATCCAGTCTTCATCTTCTAGTCAACCAGCTCTTTTCACACAAGAGTGTGTAAACTGGAGCAGCATGCCTGAAGATGTAGGCTATGCCCTCAAAACTGTTGAACCAACATAATTTGCTCTAATGGTTGTCAGTGAAAACTCTACCCCTTCTAATCAACCTAAAACAGACTCTTCTGAAGCACAGATATCTTCTTCTACCCTTGAAAATCTATGCACCGATGCTGTCACACCCCCAATTTCAACTAACGAAATCATACCGTTTGGGAACGTGACAAACCAGGATCTCAGATCATTAGACATAGCGAAGACCTCTATATGAATTTCAAAACATACGTTGGTCTTTAAAACATAACATTCAGAGTTTACAAAAAGTGCGGAAGCGTTTAAAAACCATAAACAGTTGTAAATCAAACATTACAAACCAAAGTACTTAAATATTCAAATGTCAAATTCAAATTCAAAGTGTTTATAATGCATGAGACTCTATCTTCCTAGTCCATGCCAGCTGAAACGGTTGCCTTAGCGTCCTGAGAAAACATGCAAATCAAGTCAACACAAAGGTTGGTGCATAACACAGGTTTTAAGTAATCATAGTGTTCAAAACATCAGTTTGAATAACAAGTTTGTAGATAACATAATCACAAATGCACAGTCATGATAGCTAGTCATATAAACTATTTACATACGTGTTCGACACCGAAGCTGACGGATTGCCATGGTATAGCATGTTTTCGCCTTGCCACTATTGTCTATCACAACAATAGTAAAAATTGTGTTTGGTCAGTCAAACACCTGCGTAGATCCTGTCACACCCCCAATTTCCAACTAACGGAATCACACCGTTTGGGAGCATGACAAACCAGGATCTCAGATCATTAGACATAGCGAAGACCTCTATATGAATTTCAAAAACATACATTGGTCTTTAAAACAAACATAATAACCAGAGTTTACAAAAAGTGCGGAAGCGTTTAAAAACCATAAACAGTTGTAAATCAAACATTACAATTCAAAGTACTTAAATATTCAGATTTAAATAATCAAAGTAAAAGAAATGCATGAGACTCTATCTTCCTAGTCCATGCCAGCTGTTACGCGCGCCTTAGCGTCCTGAGAAAACATGCAAATCAAGTCAACACAAAGGTTGGTGCATAACACAGGTTTTAAGTAATCATAGAGTTCAAAACATCAGTTTGAATAACAAGTTGTAGATAACATAATCACAATTGCACAGTCATGATAGCTAGTCATATAACTATTTACATACGTGTTCGACACCGAAGCTGACTAGTTGCCATGCTATAGCATGTTTTCGCCTTGCCACTATTGTCTATCACAACAATAGTAAAGTAATGTGTTTGGTCAGTCAAACACCTGCGTAGATCCCATCTACCAGGTGAGGTTTGTCAAACCTAATAGATCTATTTCCAACTACCACGCTTTGCATTACAGCAAACTAAACGGTTCGAGGTGTGTAAGGACTTTCAAGTTGATATGTTTTCACATAATGTAAACAGATAACTCATGCAAGTGTTATGTATCTAAAAATCAGTTTGTTGCACATGTTTTCTCCCCCAAAACAGTTTAAAATAAGAAAGGGGCCGTGTACGCACCTTTGTTTTTAGCAGAATGATCAAGTATGTGTAAACTCGCGTAGAAATCCTCTACGAAGAATCTGTGATTTAAACAATAACCTATTGTTATTCGAATAATCGTTTTGTGCTTGAAATCACATACGTGTCAACACACGTATGTTAAAGTGTGAAAATTTGGCATACGGAAGTACGCGTGCTTTTGAAATCGTTTAAATAAAATCACTTTTGATTTTATTTAATTTAAACGTAATTATACGCGATTTCGTGTTCGGATTAAAATATGGATTTTATCATCCTAACACGTTCGTATTCTAGTTACGGTTCCAACGCAACTTGAACGAACTAAAACGGAGTTCGTATGTGAGAGATATTTCAAAAATACTAAAAATACCCTTTTTTTTCAAAAACCGGCCGAAGCCAGTCTCGAACCCGCGACCTTCCACTCACCGCACACACACCTAACCAGTCTCGCCCGCTAGGGTATCGCGACTATCATCCGGATTAAATTCTTTTAAATCCTATCCCACTGGTTCTCTTCATTCCTATTATAGCCGAAGCATTCATCCTCCAAATTGATCCTCAATTCGAACCTGATAGCCCTTAAAACCATAGGGTTTCTATTCCTTAGATCCAACCGATTCTATAACCGGTTTTAATTCGAATTTAAATTGATATAACACACTTAATTCGATTGTGTAATCAGTCGAACCCAATTTCATAAATCCTTCACTCAAAACCTATCTATATGTGATGATATCATGAAATTGATATGTGGGGTTACACCATCGGTGGTTTTAGAATCAGATATCACCATTTAATTTGACTTTCAAACCGTCCACGACTAATTCCCCCAAACCGTTTAACCCAAGAACCCTAGAATTCAAAACCATCCAATTCGTAGTTACATGATGAAATTGACTTGTCATTAACCTTCATCAGTACCCTCTGAAACTACCTATATACATTAATTATATTTTTAAACTCTTTAGAATCGAAACCCCCAATCCAGTTTTTATCAAGAACCCTAGAACTAGAACCTTAACAATTTGATGTTATTAGCTGAAATTGATCTAGGAAAATCCTTAATCGGCATGTTTAGAAAGTATAGGAACGAATTCTAACCTGTTTTGATGTAGAATTGATATAGTTCCCTTTGTGTGTGGGTGTTCGGCCGGCTCTAGATCAAAATCCCCTATCTCCTGCTTGATTCTTCGAATTGCTGTGTGCACAAGGTTCTAATGGAGCCGATATTGAGTTCTGTAGTCTCAATTAGAGTGATCTAGATCGAATTGTATAACTTGTATACCTAATATGGACGGTTACAACTCTTGGATACCAATTTCTTAATTCCGATCCTTAATGACATTAATAACTCCTTGTAACTGTTGGAATTTATCAGTATAATGATTTTTGAGTGCCAATTTCGGTTACAAGACCTCAAGTGTCACGAATTTCACTTCACTTCTTGATTTCTATACGACATTTTGACTTCCTAAAGTCAAAATTGACCTTTTATTTTTATTACAATCCACTCTCACAATTCAACATGTTTAGAGACTGATTTTTCAATATTTTGGACTTTCCAACATGATATTTTGAACCATCATGGTCATTTCTACTAATTCTTATTAACCGAATTATCCCCACGATATCAAATTGCCACTAATTAGAACAATTGAAACATTATTGGACTAGTTTAATCCAATTGGGCCTCACTGGGCCTTCCTGGGCCTACCTTGGCCTTCCCTAAGCCTAATTTGTTTACACTTGGGCCTTAATGGGCTTACTTTAACCTTATTTGGTCTAATTGGGCCTCCTTGTTTTCCTTGGGCCTAAGTTAATCTTACTAGACCTACTAGAATTTGTTGGGCCTTCATGGACTCCATTGGGCCTTACCGGGCCTTCTTTGATTTTTGTTGGGCCTTTATTGGCCTTATTGAGTCTTCCTTGACCTTACTGAATCTTCTTTGGCCTTACTGGGCCTTCATTAGCTTTGTTGGGCCTTCGTTGGCCTTGTTGGGCCTGTTGGACCTTAATTGGTCTTATTGGGCCTTGATTGGCCTTGTTGGGCCTGTGATAGCACCAACTCTCGTTAACAAGGTTAGTGTGAAAAGTCGGATTGTCACAGATCCCATCTACCAGGTGAGGTTTGTCAAACCTAATAGATCTATTTCCAACTACCACGCTTTGCATTACAGCAAACTAAACGGTTCGAGGTGTGTAAGGACTTTCAAGTTGATATATTGTCACATAATGTAAACAGATAACTCATGCAAGTGATATGTATCTAAAATAGTTTGTTGCACATGTTTTCTCCCCCAAAACAGTTTTAAAATAAGAAAGGGGCCGTGTACGCACCTTTGATGATAGCAGAATGATCACACACTAAAAGCTCGTGAAAGAAATCCTTCTACGAAGAATCTGTGTTTAAACAATAACCTATTGTTATTCGAATAATCGTTTTGTGCTTAAAATCACATACGTGTCAACACACGTATGTTAAAGTGTGAGAATTATGCATACGGAAGTACGCGTGCCATTGAAATCGTTTAAATAAAATCACATTTGATTTATTTAATTAAACGTAGTTATACGCGATTTCGTTGTCGGGTTAAAATATGAATTTTATCATTCAAATACGTTCGGAATTTCATTACGGTTCCAACGAAACTTGAACGGATCAAATCAGATTTAAAACGAGAAAGATATGAGCAAAACACCAAATTTTGTTTAAAACTCAAAAATTGATTTTTAAAATACAAAAAAACCGGTTGGGGCCGGAATCGAACCCGCGACCCCCTTTTTCACCGCACATGCTAGCTACCATCTGATCTATCCAATTTCACCGCACATGCTTGCAACATCACAACTCAATTGTGATCGTTCAATGTAACTGTTTTGCGTGTTCACTAGTTAGTTCACCTAACTGTGACTGTTTGTGTTTGATCATACTGTGTTGTGTAACCTCACACATAGTGAGTGTCTGAAACTGTTTGTACTATGCAACCCCGCACATAGCAAAGTGTATGTAACCAATGTACTATGCAACCCCGCACATAGCAAAATGTATGTAACCAACCATGTATGTACTACCATAACATGTAACATATGAAATGTAGCACATAAAACATATAAAATGTAATGTAGCACAAGTATTTGTAACAAAATCAATTGTATAAATAAAACGTTTGTGCTTACAGTTTGAAATTTGCAGTGTTGATGTGTGAAAGCATCACGTCATCCCCTTGTTGAAGGAAATTTCGTCCCGAAATTTAACGTGCGCTCTCAGTGTTAGCAGTAGCTGTCTTGAATAGATGAGGATATTTCTTCATCATTTGGTCTTCCCGTTCCCATGTGAATTCAGGACCCCGTCTTGAATTCCATCGGACTTTGACTATCGGAATCTTACTTTGCTTCAATTGTTTGACCTCCCGGTCCATGATTTCTGCTGGTTCTTCAATGAATCGCAGTTGTTCATCTACTTGTATTTCTTCCAACGGTACAATCAATGTCTCATCAGAAAGACATTTCTTTAAATTCGACACATGAAACACATCATGAACTCCACTGAGTTCATCCGGTAGTTTGAGTTGGTACGCAACCGGACCAATCCTTTTCAGAATCTCAAAAGGTCCTACGTAACGTGGACTAAGCTTCCCGCGCTTGCCGAATCGTATCACACCTTTCCAAGGTGATACCTTTAGAAGAACTCGGTCTCCTACTTGAAATTCCAACGGCTTGCGACGTTTGTCTGCATAACTCTTCTGTCGATCTCGAGCCGCTGCCATACGGTTTCGGATTTGAACTATCTTCTCTGTTGTTTCATGCACCAGTTCAGGACCTGTTAATTGACTGTCACCAATTTCAGCCCAGCAAACTGGTGAACGACATTTGCGACCATACAACGCTTCAAACGGTGCTGCTTGAATACTTGTATGATAACTATTGTTGTAAGAGAATTCCACCAACGGTAAATGATTCTCCCAGCTATCACCAAAGTCAATTACACAAGCTCGTAACATATCCTCGAGCGTTTGAATTGTTCGTTCACTTTGACCGTCGGTCTGTGGATGATAAGCGGTACTCATATCCAAACGAGTCCCCAATGACTTATGAAGAGATTTCCAAAAATTTGAAGTAAACCGGGCATCCCGATCTGATATGATAGAGATTGGCACGCCATGTCGTGCTACTACTTCCTTAATGTAAATACGAGTCAGTTTCTCCATCTTATCAGTTTCCTTGATTGCTAAGAAATGTGCAGATTTCGTTAATCGATCGACAATTACCCATATCGTATCACAACCACTCGGTGTACGGGGTAACTTAGTAATAAAATCCATCGAAATCTGTTCCCACTTCCACATCGGTATCTCTGGTTGTTGCAGTAAACCAGATGGCTTCTGATATTCAACTTTGACTTTCGAACAAGTCAAACATTTGCTAACGTACTTAGCAATATCAGCTTTCATGTGAGGCCACCAATACAGTGCCTTCAAGTCATGGTACATCTTGTCTGATCCCGGATGGACTGAATATCTGGACTTGTGCGCTTCGTCCATCACGAGTTCCCTTAACCTCCATATAAAGGTATCCACATTCGATCAATGAAATAACGAATTCCATCAGGTTTAACATTCAATTGTTCTTCCATTCCTCGTAAAGATTCCGGTACTAAGTTTTCCGTTTTCAAAGCCTCAATCTGAGCACTATGTACCTTGTCAGGTAAATCAGTATGTATTGTCATCATAAGTGCGCGAACCCGTCTTGTTCCCGTTGTATCTTTTCTGCTCAAAGCATCGGCTACGACATTAGCCTTTCCCGGGTGATACTTAATCGCACACTCATAATCATTCAACAACTCAACCCATCGTCGTTGTCTCATGTTAAGCTCCTTCTGATCAAAGATATGTTGCAAACTCTTATGATCAGTATAAATAGTACACTTAGTTCCATACAGATAATGCCTCCAAATCTTCAAAGCAAAAACCACTGCTCCTAACTCCAAGTCATGAGTAGTGTAATTCTTTTCATGTGTTCGTAGTTGTCTGGAAGCATAAGCGATCACCTTATCCCGTTGCATCAACACACATCCCAAACCCTGTCCAGATGCGTCACAATACACCGCAAAGTCTTCCGTTCCTTCCGGTAAGGACAGAATCGGTGCACTGCAGAGTTTCTGTTTCAATAACTGGAATGCAGCTTCCTGTTTATCCGTCCAGTTATACTTTGTTCCCTTGTGCGTCAGAGCTGTAAGTGGTTGAGCGATCTTTGAGAAACCCTCAATGAATCGTCGATAATAACCCGCCAAACCAAGGAATTGTCGTACCTCGGTAGGGGTCTTTGGCGCTTCCCAATTCTTAATCGCTTCAATCTTCGCCGGATCAACATGTATACCCTTTTCATTAACAATATGCCCCAAAAACTGTACTTCTCGCATCCAGAAATCACATTTCGAGAACTTAGCGTACAGTTGTTCCTGTTTCAACAGCTCTAGTAGTAATCGAAGATGTTCAGCATGTTCCTCCTCAGACTTTGAATAGATGAGAATGTCATCAATGAAAACAATGACAAACTTATCAAGATAAGGTTTACAAACACGATTCATGAGATCCATGAATACGGCTGGAGCGTTTGTCAACCCAAATGGCATGACCAAGAACTCATAATGGCCATAGCGCGTCCTGAATGCTGTCTTTGGAATATCCTCCTCCTGGACTCTTAGTTGATGATAACCCGACCTGAGATCAATCTTTGAGTAGTAACTCGAACCTTGCAACTGATCGAACAGATCGTCAATCCTGGGTAACGGATACCGGTTCTTGATAGTAACCTTGTTCAATTCCCGGTAATCGATACACATACGAAAAGTCCCGTCTTCTTCTTTACAAACAATACTGGAGCTCCCCACGGTGAAAAACTAGGTCGTATAAAACCTTATCCAACAATTCTTGCAATTGTGTGGATAACTCTTGCATCTCTGACGGTGCAAGTCGATAAGGCGCCCTAGCTATCGGTGCTGCGTCTGGTGTAAGGTCGATTCGGAATTCCACCTGTCTGACAGGCGGTAATCCCGGCAAGTCTTCTGGAAATACCTCCGGAAACTCACAAACTATAGGTATATCTTCAAGTTTCTTCTCAGCTACCGGCTTTTCAGTTATAAGTGCTATAACTGCCGTATGACCCTTACGTAGACACTTGTGTGCTTTCATACAAGATATGAGACGCAGTGGCGTACTGCTCTTCTCGCCTTGTACATATAATGTCTCTCCCTGCGAAAGAGGTATGCGAACAATCTTTTCATGGCATACAATTTCAGCCTGGTTCTTGGACAACCAGTCCATGCCAATGACTACATCAAAACTGCCTAAGGCAATAGGCATCAAATCAATCTCTAATGTCTGACCCATCAAATCAAGAATACATCCCTTATAAATGTTTTCTACTACAATTAACTTACCATCCGCTAACTCCACAGTATAGGGACTATCTAAGGCAGTGGGACTAACATCTAGTGACTTAGCAAGTGAACTAGATACAAAACTCCGGTCGGCACCAGTGTCAAATAACATAGAGGCATAGTGATTATTTAAGAGGAACGTACCCGTAACGATGTTGGGATCCTCCCGCGCTTGACGTCCTCCGATCACAAACGCCCTGCCTCTAGCACCGTTATTGTTGTTATTATTATTGTTGTTGTTGTTGGTGCCATTGTCATTACCGTTGCCACCTCCATTACCATTACCATTGTTGTCCCCGCCTTTCTTTAGTTGTGGGCAATCTTTCTTGAAATGGCCCATCTTGCCGCACTCAAAACAACCTTTCTGTGCGTTGTTTTGATTGTTATTATGGTTGTTATTGTTATTCTGCAGCTCTCCGCGACAATCCTTAGCCGCGTGTCCAACCTTGCCACACCTCTGGCACTTAGCTCTGTCACATTGGTTACCCGCATGATGGTAACCACATCTGTTGCACTTGGGGTGCTTACCAATATAGCCCCCCGATGATGATGATTGTTGACCACTGCTTGAACCATGATAAGACTTGTTTGAGTCTTGTTTCCTGTTTTGCTGATGTGATTGTTGGTTGTTGCCCTTGAAGTTGTTACTATCCCATTTTCTCTTGTGATCTCCTACCTTGGTAGCAGATGTTCGCTTAGGCAGGGTCCCTTGCAACACTGCCTGATCAGTAAGCTGATGTGCTAGACGAACAGCTTGTTGGATGGTGGTGGGATTCGCTGAAGTCACCAACCCTTGAATCTGAGGCACTAGTCCTCCAATGTACCTTTCGATCCACTTACTGGCTGGAGTAGCCATATGTGGTAGCAGTCTGGCCAGTTCATGTGATCTGGTCGTGTATTCCTCAATGTTTGACCCCTCCATCTTGAGGTGCCAATACTCCTCCTCCAACTTCTGCATTTCACTACGAGGACAATACTCCTCTTGTAGCAAAGTTTTGAAGTTGTTCCAGGTCAACGCATTTGCTTCTCCCAACCCCAGAGTCTGAACATTGGAGTTCCACCAAGTCAGGGCTGGACCCTCCAAAGTTCCAGTAGCAAATTTTACTTTGCTGTCATCCGGGCAGTTGCACATCTCGAACACAGATTCAGCTTTTTCAATCCATCGGAGAAGTCCTATGGCTCCCTCCGACCCTTTGAAGTTGTGTGGTTTGCAGTCCAAGAACATCTTGAACGTGCATACTTGTGGGTTAATCACTCCCCCAGCTGGACCCTGTGGTCCTGTGTTGTGTGTCTGAGCGTACTGTGCGATTGCCTCGGCAACCCTGTTGTTGATTAACTCATTGAGCTCAGCAACAGTCATCTGAACATTTCCTTCAGCCATTTCCTTCCTATTTACAAGAAGTGTTAGCACGAAGTCAAAATCCAATGTAACATGTGTAAGTAAAACAACAAACACAACATGTAATATAAGCCAACACAGTTGTTGAAAAATAAAAGATAACTCTTCCATAAATAGAAATTTTCTTTGAGTACAATACTTTTGAAATGAAATACAAAATTTCAAACTATTAATGTAGGAACACAACCCGTTCCTAATAAGTTTAAACAAAACAGAAATAAAAGAAAGAGAATCAATCGTCCTCAACAGTGGATTCAGGATCGGACTCAGCAACTGGTGCTGGTTCCTCCTCCTCATCCTCGTCCTGTTCCTCATTCTCAACTACCACCAAATCCTCCAAAGCTTCAATCCTGCCCTCCAAGATCTCGGCTCGGTTCTCTGACTCCTCTAAACGACCAATCATGTTCCACATCTCATCTCGCATGTCATGAACCAGTTGGGCAAGTTCCTCTTGCCTCTCAATGGCATCCCATAACTCCTGAGATCTCTGATAGAGCTTCTCCTCTGCTGTATCCACGTCCTCGCGCAACTTGGCGATCTCCTCTGCGTCCGTCCTTTGCCTCTTAGGCTCAGGAGCGTCCAGTGCTGGTGGTGGATGTGTAGATGGTCCTGCAGCATAGAGTCCCTGGGTATTCACCCATGGTGCCTCCTCCGGATCCTCATCCGGGTCCTCAACTGGATCCTCGTCTGGATCCTCCTCTGGATCCTCATCAGGATCCTCGTCTGGATCCTCCTCCGGATCCTCCTCGGGTCTTCCTCCGGATCCTCCTCTGGATCGGAGTCCTCCATCTCATATGGTGGAGGTGATGGAATGGGTGGTGGTGGTGATGATGGTGGTGCCGGAACCATCGGCTCCTCGTCCTCAGAATCATCAATGATAACATAAGGAACTGATGATGAAGCCATGCCTGTTACATAATATCATATGTAAGTGCAGTGCCATGGAATACGTAAGCAAATCAATTACATAATGTCATATGTAATTTCTAAGCAGTATGTGTAAACATGTGTGTCTAATGTCTAACAGTCATAGTCTAGGCCTACAAATGCAAACCTAGTTCGCTATAACCAATGGCTCTGATACCAATCTGTCACACCCCCAATTTCAACTAACGGAATCACACCGTTTGGGAGCATGACAAACCAGGATCTCAGATCATTAGACATAGCGAAGACCTCTATATGAATTTCAAAAACATACATTGGTCTTTAAAACAAACATAATAACCAGAGTTTACAAAAAGTGCGGAAGCGTTTAAAAACCATAAACAGTTGTAAATCAAACATTACAATTCAAAGTACTTAAATATTCAGATTTAAATAATCAAAGTAAAAGAAATGCATGAGACTCTATCTTCCTAGTCCATGCCAGCTGTTACGCGCGCCTTAGCGTCCTGAGAAAACATGCAAATCAAGTCAACACAAAGGTTGGTGCATAACACAGGTTTTAAGTAATCATAGAGTTCAAAACATCAGTTTGAATAACAAGTTGTAGATAACATAATCACAATTGCACAGTCATGATAGCTAGTCATATAACTATTTACATACGTGTTCGACACCGAAGCTGACTAGTTGCCATGCTATAGCATGTTTTCGCCTTGCCACTATTGTCTATCACAACAATAGTAAAGTAATGTGTTTGGTCAGTCAAACACCTGCGTAGATCCCATCTACCAGGTGAGGTTTGTCAAACCTAATAGATCTATTTCCAACTACCACGCTTTGCATTACAGCAAACTAAACGGTTCGAGGTGTGTAAGGACTTTCAGTTGATATGTTTTCACATAATGTAAACAGATAACTCATGCAAGTGATATGTATCTAAAAATCAGTTTGTTGCACATGTTTTCTCCCCCAAAACAGTTTAAAATAAGAAAGGGGCCGTGTACGCACCTTTGTTTTTAGCAGAATGATCAAGTATGTGTAAAAACTCGCGTAGAAATCCTCTACGAAGAATCTGTGATTTAAACAATAACCTATTGTTATTCGAATAATCGTTTTGTGCTTGATCACATACGTGTCAACACACGTATGTTAAAGTGTGAAAATTGGCATAAGGAAGTACGCGTGCTTTTGAAATCGTTTAAATAAAATCACTTTTGATTTTATTTAATTTAAACGTAATTATACGCGATTTCGTGTTCGGATTAAAATATGGATTTTATCATCCTAACACGTTCGTATTCTAGTTACGGTTCCAACGCAACTTGAACGAACTAAAACGGAGTTCGTATGTGAGAGATATTTCAAAAATACTAAAAATACCCTTTTTTTTCAAAAACCGGCCGAAGCCAGTTCGAACCCGCGACCTTCCACTCACCGCACACACACCTAACCAGTCTCGCCCGCTAGGGTATCGCGACTATCATCCGGATTAAATTCTTTTAAATCCTATCCCACTGGTTCTTCATTCCTATTATAGCCGAAGCATTCATCCCAAATTGATCCTCAATTCGAACCTGATAGCCCTTAAAACCATAGGGTTTCTATTCCTTAGATCCAACCGATTCTATAACCGGTTTTAATTCGAATTTAAATTGATATAACACACTTAATTCGATTGTGTAATCAGTCGAACCCAATTTCATAAATCCTTCACTCAAAACCTATCTATATGTGATGATATCATGAAATTGATATGTGGGTTTACACACGGTGGTTTTTAGAATCAGATATCACCATTTAATTTGACTTTCAAACCGTCCACGACTAATTCCCCCAAACCGTTTAAACCAAGAACCCTAGAATTCAAAACCATCCAATTCGTAGTTTACATGATGAAATTGACTTGTCATTAACCTTCATCAGTACCCTCTGAAACTACCTATATACATTAATTATATTTTTAAACTCTTTAGAATCGAAACCCCAATCCAGTTTTTATCAAGAACCCTAGAACTAGAACCTTAACAATTTGATGTTATTAGCTGAAATTGATCTAGGAAAATCCTTAATCGGCATGTTTAGAAAGTATAGGAACGAATTCTAACCTGTTTTGATGTAGAATTGATATAGTTCCCTTTGTGTGTGGGTGTTCGGCCGGCTCTAGATCAAAATCCCTTATCTCCTGCTTGATTCTTCGAATTGCTGTGTGCACAAGGTTCTAATGGAGCCGATATTGAGTTCTGTAGTCTCAATTAGAGTGATCTAGATCGAATTGTATAACTTGTATACCTAATATGGACGGTTACAACTCTTGGATACCAATTTCTTAATTCCGATCCTTAATGACATTAATAACTCCTTGTAACTGTTGGAATTTATCAGTATAATGATTTTTGAGTGCCAATTTCGGTTACAAGACCTCAAGTGTCACGAATTTCACTTCACTTCTTGATTTCTATACGACATTTTGACTTCCTAAAGTCAAAATTGACCTTTTATTTTTATTACAATCCACTCTCACAATTCAACATGTTTAGAGACTGATTTTTCAATATTTTGGACTTTCCAACACATGATTTTGAACCATCATGGTCATTTCTACTAATTCTTATTAACCGAATTATCCCCACGATATCAAATTGCCACTAATTAGAACAATTGAAACATTATTGGACTAGTTTAATCCAATTGGGCCTCACTGGGCCTTCCTGGGCCTACCTTGGCCTTCCCTAAGCCTAATTTGTTTACACGGCCTTAATGGGCTTACTTTAACCTTATTTGGTCTAATTGGGCCTCCTTGTTTTCCTTGGGCCTAAGTTAATCTTACTAGACCTACTAGAATTTGTTGGGCCTTCATGGACTCCATTGGGCCTTACCGGGCCTTCTTTGATTTTTGTTGGGCCTTTATTGGCCTTATTGAGTCTTCCTTGACCTTACTGAATCTTCTTTGGCCTTACTGGGCCTCATTAGCTTGTTGGGCCTTCGTGGCCTTGTTGGGCCTGTTGGACCTTAATTGGTCTTATTGGGCCTTGATTGGCCTTGTTGG